>OX424472.1:10000000-10600000 GCA_949152455.1 Lithophane leautieri | reverse complement strand
ATATAAATATAAGAACAAATAAATACACATAACTACACGAACATACAAAACAAATAAGACAAACAATGGGAAAACATTACCGTTGTGATGATACTGCCAGCTTCTTGCGAATGTGCTCTCGAACTTTAACTTTAAAGGATAATCGGTTGGTTGCCATACTGATTACCACGGGGAGCGCATTCCACAGAGAGATAGATTGAACGAAGAAGGAAGAGTGAATGAAGTCAGTACGGTGAGTGGGACAATGAAGAAGACGATTACTTGAACGTAGATTTCTACTGTGGTTGGCGCAAATGTACTGAAAGTGGGGAGCTAAGTAACTAGGGGAAGTGGGAGAGACAAGAAACGAAAACAAGGTGGATAGCGCCCTTTGCTCTCTGCGCTGACGTATGGGCAACCACTTTAGAAGCGATCGATGCGCAGAGGTATGGTCATATTTACGCAGATTGAACACGAATCGAATGCAATTATTGAGAAGGCGGTCAAGTTTGTCGAGAAGATCTGCATTCAGGTCATAGTAGCACACATCGCCATAATCGATGATAGGGAAAATTAAGGACTGCACAAGCATTGTCTTCGTACTCGATGGCAATAAGTTTTTCAAGCGGTACAGAGTCCGCAGCGTTCCAATAACCTTCTGGCTGACCCTAGCGACTTAAGTACGCCAGTTTAGGGTACTATCGATGTGCATGCCTAGGTCCTTTACGTCATTGCTAAATGGAACGATCATACCATTGAAGAGGATTGGTGGCACAGTTGTACTATCCAAATCAATCATCGGTTAGAGTTTTCAATTGTTATTTCTAAGCCGTCCTTTTCTGTGACTATTTGATCATCAAGTTCAAGAATTATATTATGTACATTCGAGTACTAACAAAACTAATAATCAACCAGTTTTGCCAAGGGGTATCGTATTACCCAGTTACTGGGTTGTGGAGGTCAGATAGGCAGTCGCTCCATGTAAAATACTGGTATTCAGCTGCATTCGGTTAGACTGGAAGCCGACCCCAACATAGTTGGGAAAAGGCTAGGCAGATATATATATTCGAGTACTAACAATCACTATATTTAAGGGCACGGTAACCTAAATGTGAACACTGTGTTTTTTTTAACTATTATTTGCTATTTCTGCCTTTCACTAATAAGCAAAAACAGGATTTACGTAAATGTATCGAATGCTTACGTTACATGTATCGCTTTGTTGGTCGTAAGTACCTAGGTAGTAGACACATCAATCAAGCGCATACGCATAACGTGAGTGAATACATTCGAAGAACATACTTCAAAGAGGCAGCAAGTAGATACCAGCTAATTTTGGGATCGTTTGAGACTTTGTAGTACGCATGCATTGGAGTCAAGTCCGTGCAACATACCTACTTAAGTATTCTCGAGATAAAAGAACTAACTCGTATGCACTGTTTTGCTTTGTGTTATGGTTATGGTGCTTTACAGTGTAAAATAATGTCCTGGTGGTTGTGAATAAAGCTGTGTAGATGTGGTTTGTCATTTGTGAAGCGAAAGAACGAAGTCATTCCAAGCATTGTTTCATGTTGCGTAAAGATGGTATATAACAGAGTTAAATAATATCCAAGTTGGTATAAAAAGGAGTGTAGTTTTGGATCTTTAGTAGAGTTACGTATACCTAAGTTAGAGTATGGTTACTTTGGGTAGAAAATTATTTCCTTCTCACACCCCATAATTTTCCGGGTACAGAACAAAAGTCTAAAAACCGTAAATAAAAAAAGAAAGTGGCTTTCTCGAGTTACCAAAACACCATAGTATATTATAATATCTGTGATAGTATTATTATTAGATCGGTCCTATTACAGGAGATTAAATTGTATAATAGAATTAAGTTAGGACACTATTGGCAAATAAAAATTTGTTCCTATGATGAGTATGTATTGATATGACTTATTCACTATACATATTATAAAACAAAGTCCTCCCGCTGCGTTTATCTGTCTGAACTCGATTTTCATAAGGTTTTCACCAATGCGCGGAGTGATTCATAAGGAAGGTTTAGATGTATAATTAATGAAGGTTTTGTGTAAATTGACAGAATTAAGACGATGATTGTAGAAGATGTCGGAAAAAATCATGGCGATTGGGAGCTTTACTGGCGTGCGCCGCGTAAACCAATAGAGTTATACGAAAACAATATATTACGGAATTATCTGCGCCAACATAGCCCGCGAAATTCAAATTTTCTTACGTTTTTTGCAATTTGCAGGACAGTGACAGGTTGTATGTTGATCTAAATATTATTAGCAGCCGTAACAAATATGGGTTTACAGAATTATGAACATTAGAATCAGCAATACAACTTTCTATTCGTAGAGAATATTTATTTATCTTGATCATAGCTCTATTTAACTTGCGTGTTTTATTCATGGTATTGTTTCACATTTTAAAAGTGTTAAAACGTAAGAGCATTGACAGTCCTTTTCATTAAAATAAACAACATAGAAATATCGTATATTTTTATGAAAACTAGACTAGGAGAAAGGATTTTTAAATATCCATATTTTCAAAATATTTAATTATTCTAGTAATTAAATTGAAATGTAGCCCAATCTCATTTTCAGTGGACTGTATTCATAGTAGGTAAAAAAAATATTTTTTCAATAAAACCGACAATTTGTCAATTTTACTTGTCGTTAAAATATGTCAATTTTTAGCTTTTTGGCAAAAATTATGTCGCATTGTCAGTTACATCATGCGAAAGTGAGTTTGTATGTTTGTTTATTTTTTTGTTGCGTTTTCACGCTAAAATCGCTGAACGGATTTGGATGAAATTTGGCACATGGGTAGACCATGACCTGGATTGGGATATAGGACACATTATATCCCGATATTCCCACGGGATCGAGAGTTGCGTGGGTGAAACCGCGGGGCGCAGCTAGTAGGTTATAAAATTAAATTAGCACAGCTGACAATTTCAACCAATAGTTATTTCGCGAGTTGTGAACTTGGCCATGAGATGGGTCTTTTTATCGAATTTAAAATTACTTACTCATTTATTTTATTGGGACTTTGACGTTCTGTCCAAAGTTAGTCACACACACTTACAATAACCTTATTGTTACGCTGAATAACAACATTTATTTTGTGTGATTAGCGAATCAGCTACGATAAGTAGTGTCTTTCAAATCGGAAATAAATGATGTTGCTTGACATTTGATACAGGCGAGGAGATAATATCTACCGAAACACGAGTCACATAAGCCTCTACACATCCTTGACGCAAATGTCGTTCGTGTATGATTGTGTATGTATCAAAGAGATAATCATAATTGGTATAGCAGTTATGGCGAGGCAGTATAGCTGATAGTCAAGAGTATTGTAATTACAATATCGTGTTTGATTAATACACATCAAACAATAAATATCAGTGCTTAAACTTTTTTTTTCTTGCGTTTTTGAATTTTGTCCTTTGCCAAGAATGTAACGGATTATGTGCCGTGGGTTCACTTCTTACGTAGTGCTCTATCAACCCTACATTAAACTTACCGCAATGTGAGCAACTGCGCATAATCCAAGAAACCATTTTCAATTTTTTGTTAATAGAATCTGAAATGGAAAGAAAAAGTTCCTGAAACAGTAGATAAGTACTAGAAACGCTGATTCAATCAAGCGTAAAGTTCGTTGCTAAAGAGGAAAATGTCTGACATTATTAGTATCTACTTACGTACTTACTGACTGAAGTGGTAATGATAATTGGATAATATTTGATCTTGGGTAGGAGTGATTATGTCGGCAATTTCAGAGTATCGATATAGCTTTGTTGACAATGTTGAAGGTATTGACGTACACACTATCCATCCGACGTACGTAATAAACTGTGTACATGGACATTGGTAATTCTAATTAAATCATTTGCGTCTAAGATTGGCCTTGATTGAACAAATGACTGTTAATTAATTTATATTAGGTATTCGGGACTTCGGTCAGGGCGGTAAACATTACTAAAATATTAGCAGTAGAGCGTTAAGTTATAGGAATGGCCTGTAACATGCGCTGTGAGTTGAGAAGAATGCATTATTATCTGCCTAGCGTTTTCTCAAATACGTTGGGGTCGGCTTCCACTCTAACCGGATGCAGCTGAATAGAATGCACTATGACCTATGTTATGTCAAAATATTATCGTTATGTTATGCTCATGATAGCTTGAAATAACTGTTCCTCTGTCATTTATATTTTTACCGTTGTTTATTGTACCTCACTATATTGAATAGTAGCCAATTAAATTGATAAAATTATCGCTGTTACAAGACCTTAGACATGGTCTTATTAGTGAGCGGCCTAATTAGCAAATTGAATCACGCTTCAATATGCCTATCAGTATTATTTGCATGTGTGTTAACTTGTATGTACACTTATCGTCTCTTAATTGCCTCTATGACCTGTCTATTCGATATATCTTCATTTTATGGTTATGATTCCGAGAAACCCGATTCAATTGTTTTGTCTTTGTTGATATCTTGTGTTGCTCGATACCTACAGAAATAATGAGTGTTGGTTGTGTCAAGAGGGGGTCGGTTGCGCAGTGCGTGTGGCGAATTTGGCGAGGCGGTAGAGTCGGGGAGGCAACCGGCTCGGGCAGGCGCGCAGGGTGTCTGAGGGCGAGGGCTGGCAGACGGAACCTTCGCCCTGATGACCCACATCCGTGCCCCGCCGCCGTCACCGCGCCCTCTAACGCATTTCTTTCTACATTCACCGTCTCAATGAAAACGGTTATTACCTTTAGTTCTTTTTCAGTGTCTTTAGGTACTCCAGAATTTATTTTAGAAAAATAATGAATGGTTTTGTCGTTATTGTACACATAGCTATAGAAATAAAGTGAAATATCATATGGTGAAAAATGTTGCGGTAGATATTTGGTATCGCTGAAGTGATGGGAGCATTCTTTAAAAAACAAAAAATCTATATACTTACAGGTTAAATTCAATTTAAATAAATAAATGCTGTGTTGGGAGGAGGTAAGTAACTGAGAGCAAGAAAATGTTAACATAGTTGATAAATCCAGAATGGCGAAGAAACTTGCACCTAATTATGTCACTGGAACTTGTATAAAAACTCCAAATTAGGAGAACATCCTTTTAAAAGAATCTAAAATTAAATCATAACCACAAGCACTTACCTAATTAAAAATATCGTTTGGTAAATATTTATGCTAACCACATCCATAGCAGTGTTTGTTTTCTACCAACTGATAATAATGTTATCACAGTTATCAGTTCAACACACCTACTTAGTGACTTCAGTTTCATGTCTGCATGGTATATGTTGTGTACTGTACATTCCTTATAAGTTTTGTTTCATACCTACTACATAATTATGTCACATTTTTTTCTGTATTTTATGATGTTCTTATATTAACAGCAAGGCAGTAAGGAAATCCCCCATCAAATTCGGTTCATAAAAGTAAAATTTAATTAAATTTATTATTAAATGTATTTGTTTGTGTTGTGGTCTTTTAATGAGGCGTCATACCACGTGCTTTATCGATTGTCGAAATTAATAATACGTTGAAGAGTAGCCGGTCGTGCGGTACAGTGAGGGTGGCGGCGGCGCGGCGGCGCGGCGGCGCGGTGTGTGGGCGCGGGCGCAGGTGTACTGACCGGTGAGCGCGGGCGGCGCGGGCGGCGGCGGCGGCGTCGACGGCTCGGTGGAGTTGGTCGGCGCGCTCGCGCAGGCGGCCGCCGACGGCGCATCTTCCGCGGCGCGGGCGGGGGGCGGCGGCGACGGGCCGGGGGGGGGCGCGCAAAGCGCGACCAGCCGCAGCAGCGCCACGCACCACCACCAGAGCACGGCGGCCAGCGCGCGGGCAGCGCGCCCGACGCGGCCCGGGGCCCTCTCGCGACCGAAATACGCGCACCGTTGACTCGTGCGGCGAGCTCGCTCCCTCACCCGGGTATTCGTGCGGCGTCGGGACGGCTGGCGAGGCGACGCGGGTGCGCGCGCGCGGCCACACGGCGACTGGGGCGCCGTTCCCGAAAGCGTACGACCGCGCCCGAACACTATTTCGGGAGCGACGCTCCGCGCCGCTGCCGCCGCCCGCCCGCCTCACGCTGCCAATTTTACGCGAAATTGCGGGCGGGCGGTGATGCGATATGTACCACGTCGCGGCCACCTGCATCTGTGGCACCGGTGCGCTGCTCAATAACATTCTGCGAGGATTTGCCTTTTTCCTTGAGAGGGTTTTTTTGCGAGGGGGTGTTGAGGGCGCGGACCCTCACGCCGCTGCCCCGCCACCGCTCCACACGTGCGCCACCCGTCTACTCAAAATAGTCGGCGGCGAACGTGCTGCTGGCCCATGTCAATAGATACAATGTCGCAGCTATTGGCAAGGAAACAGAGACTCGCACTATCTCACTGTCTCGCGCTCTCTGTGTTGTGAATTCTTATGCACGGTTTATATTTAGACGTAAAATTATTTCTGATATAGATAGGTGTTTGACATTACGTTGAACTCTCATACGTCGGGAAGCTCCACCTGTATAAATATTCTGTGCTACGGGAGCGTAATCTTTGAAATTTTATTTAGCGAATCTTTCACGTAAATAAGTACAACACAGTGAAACAAGAATAAATAATTGTGATTGTTCTATCAAAAGTAATTGACTACTAACTAATCTGATTAGCTAAATAATAGGAAATTTGGACAAATACATAGTTTACATACATTATTTAATCGATATGTACCTAATAAATACGCTTACTTTTTCACTAATATGGGCGTATGAATAGGTAAAATTAAACTTTTTATAATCGTTTGACTTGGTTTTTATAGGGTTTTAAAAATGCCATTACAAAGATGATTGAGTTTAATGAATTAAAGATAGGTGTAGAATGTGTATTAATTAAAACTTCAACTTATTAAAATTAACTTAAAATGCAATAATACTAGGTACATTCCATTATTATCCATAGAATAAAGATGTTCAGAGATTTGCCGTTTTTCTATTTTGTATTGAGCTACAAAACGAACCTCTATAGGATATAAGAATACTATACTAGGTACTTATTTATTTGTCAGAATGTAGTTTTACATAGTATAATGTTTATAATTTTATTAGTTCTGTACATCACGAATTCAAGAGGTTAGAGGGCTACTTCTTAGATAAAAAAGCATATTATATGCTTTTAGGCAAAATCGTAAGGTTTAAAAACTGTGGTGTGTTTATCTAATTGTGTACGTAATTGCTACACTTTTTCTTCTACAGAGTTTTTTAACGCGACTTCGATAACCGGACTGGTGATATTTTATGACAGTATACACAGAAAGATGCTGCTTCAGTTGGAAACCTTGTCATCACAAAATCTTGTAGGATCGATGGACACCTATTTAATATGCAGTGGCTAAAGTTTCTCAGGAATCAGAGGTTTGTTTGAAAATCGGCACTGATCACCGATCGAAATATAAATAAAAGAAGGTCTGAGGTGTAAAGAAGGTATAATCCTAACGCAGAAACGAATATTTCTTAATAACTGCAATTCTTTTAAAACATTGTTGTGGGCACTTATGTTGGGAGAAGTGTGAGTTAATTACATAGAAGGCACAAGCTATTGAAGAGAGAAGGGTTCGCTTCCAGATAGCGGCTGCAGACGGTTATGTAAGGAATAATAAGTTACTGCCTAAGATATCCTCATTAGTAGTGTGGTGTGTCACGTACGTCACGTTTAGATCTTAGTTTAAGTTAAGGTAGATAAGCTATGTCCATAGGTATATTATGATATATGTCACGCACGGACTAGGTATATATTACACTAATAAAGGGAGTCTGGGGTCTTCAGTCTCCAGTTGACTCATGGACAAGTACACGACATGGTATTTACTTAACCCCTCCTTCCCTCCACATCGCATGGCGACCTTGCCAGTCGACTGGACGGCGTTATAGTTGCCCGACCGGGATCTCATCGGAGTCACTTCAGTCGGCTTCAGTCAGGTTCTCGACAGTTGGTTAGTCACAGGCCATGGGGACCACGTCACCCAAGGAAGAGGTTATTATAGCCCAGACAGCAGCGGGTGGTTCAAATACCGCGACAGTAACACAAGAGCAGATATCCACCATCAACGCGATGCTGTTGTTTATCGCCGTGTGTTTGGCGATTGTCATCATTGGCGTGGCAGTCCGGCTGTACAGGAGGTGTCATCAGAATTGGGTCGAAGAGAAGATCAATCAGCGTGAGGTGCAGCGAGCTGTGCAGATGGCCTGACCGGGAGCTGGCGGAGCGACAGGAGGAGTAAGTGATGTGATTTGAACTTAAGTGTAGTGACGAGTATTTTCGGTCATCTATCAGTTAGAGACATTAATCTTAAATGGAAGTGAAGAAGGGTAGTACCTTTCTGCAGGCATTCCTATCTTAGTTCGGAACCCAGTGCCTACCTTTTGAAAACATACATCATACATACGGTCAACATCGCAATACCAGTTGCTTCACAGGTTCGCACGTGTCATCATAAAGACGACGCTGAAATGACATTACACCGACACACGTGCACTTCAAAACGAAACACTTCTTTTCGTGTGGTTAGTGACTAATCTGGTATCAGAGTTTTAAAGCCGCCCAAGGGCTTCTGACTTGGCGTCACATGTCGATGTCGTCGAGAAATATCTCTCAGGCATGCTGGTTTCCTCACGATGTTTTCATGTGCGTATTGTTTAATTATCACTTGCTTTAAAAAGGTTAAACGAAACACTGCAACGTGTCTAAAATACGTAAGGTGCTGCTAGTACATAATTTCCTTTCTCTTCCATGACCTGGTCAAATAACGATGGTTTAAAAAAAGAAGATCACCCTCTAAGTATCCCAGAATGGGCTTTGGGTGAGTTGCCTGACTGGTGTCCAAAGACCTTACCAAATTCGCTCGAACAGGTGATGTACCTACACTACCAAGATAACGACTGATTGCAAAAAAAGTAAAGGTGGTGTTTTTCAGTGTCTAGTTCCAAAAGGATGTTATTGGTGATAACTACTATGATTGTTTTTTTGATCTTGTCAGCTGTTGGCTATTAAATGATCACCCATCACATAATATGCAAATCTGTATAAACTCGCTTAAAATTAGAAAATTAGTATAGTGAATGTATTAGTGAATTAGTATAATGTTATGTAAAAATAAGTCAAAGTCAAATCGTTTATCGTCAACAAGAAAATAGAATTGATTCTAGTCGCCCATTCCAAAAGGTAGATTTGTATGGAGAAGAATGCGCAAGAAACTACTGTTGCTCTTTTAAAATGTTTTGCAATATTTTGTATACATAGATTATATCATTATATATGAAGACAATATGCACTTATAATAAAATTACTGTACCACAATTGTTAAAATAATGAAAAATGAAGCAATGAGAGACAGTATGTAGTTTAAATTCCGCAATAACTAAATCCGCCCTGGATTTAGTTAAAGTCAAGATAGGGCATGCAATTATCTGCCCAATTTTACTATCTGTGGATGTTTTGGATACCTCCAGAACACTATCAGGATAAATCGGGACGATATGAATATTTTGGATACCACTGTAAAAAAGGTTACTCAAACTTTCCAATCAACATTCTCGTAACAAAAACCATGCCATGCAAAAAATACTATTTATTAACTATAAAAATATCAAATTGGTGACTCTCATTACAAATTTTTTGATTGAATTACTCAATTCAATAGTAACGTAGTTTAAAATAACGTGAAGTGACTAAAGTTTTTCTACAAAAAATCTGATTTCTACAGAGTAATAAAAATTATGTATTATATTAGAAAGGACGTAAGGTAAGGTTTAAAAGCAAATACGTAAGTAAAAAACCGAAAGACAACTGTTTGGGTAGGTAACGGTCGTTCTAGCAGAACGAATTACAAAAATCTTTACAATTTCTCGTGCTACTGCAGTTCATCAATTTGATGTTGAATGTCTCACGGTGAAAGCCCACGTAATTGGTCAAAAAATGCTAGCGATATGAGTAGCCTGAATCAAATGAGTTTCAGGATTCCGAAGGAACATTTATAATGTAGCCAGTGGCAAAAAAAATAAGTGGCTTAATCTTTGACAATTGTAATAAATTAATAACACGGCAAATTGACGTAGGGTATCAATTTGCTTCAGAATTATTTTTCCTGAATGTACTAGCTTCTTAGAAGGCCAACTGCTCAAACCAAAGTCTTTAATCAAAACCCAGAGCGATTACATGTATTTTTTTGTTACTTTTGACACACACCTGTAAAACTATGCAGAATCCTACAAGAAATCCTGGCAGTATAATCAGCCTATAATGTTCCCACTGCTGGGACACAGGCCGTCTCTCAGTGAGAGAGAGTGGGCCGTAATAGGCCGTTATCCACCACGCGAGCCCAGTGCGGGTTGGTTAGATGTCACATGTGTTCAAATTTTTGGTTTTAGGACATACCGGTTTCCTCACGATGTTTTCCTTCACCGTTATGAGAGCAGTGGTGATAAAATTATTTTCTCACTCACTCAAAATAAAACGCCTGTCTGGGACCAAATCTTCGACCGACAAATTGTAAGTCACGGCCGTTACCACAGGGCCACCATTATAGTTATAGTAGTTCGTGTCAATGCTAGAAGAAGTGGTTATAATAAATGGTCGTCAATGTAATGCGTGATGATGGAATAGGTACGTGATTATGTGATCACTTAGATTATCTAGTCTAAGGGGATGCGCTCGCACTTGAAACTGGTGGGTAAACTACAGGAATACAAGCTTGATTATGTTATTATTGTAAGTCTTATACAAATAACAACTTCAGTATTAACCAGTTGGTTGAATGATTATTCTATACACATTGCCTTCCAACCTGGTTGTCAGAAGAAACGTTACTGGTACGCAAAACCCCAAAAGACTGACGACTGGTCTAAAAATAACACTTTAGAATTGCACAGGGATTTGAGTATTATTTTTAAATGATCTAAATATTTATTTTTATACATTTTAAATAAAATATACAATCAACACTAACATTGAGTATTGTTAATTGTCAGATTTCAGTTCCTGGCAAAAGGTATGCGGAGGATATTCTTAAGTAGGTACCTAGATATTTTCCTATTTCATGGCATAACATTGACGAAATGTAGGTGTGCTACGAGTACACCTTTGTTTACCCCTTCAGGCAATGCAGGCGTAATGCTATTTTATACTGAAAGCCGATCCTTACGAAAGGGCTTTGCGTATGATAATTATGACAATTATGAATTAGCCTAGAGGGGCAGTTCTTATATTTTTAGGAACGTTAGTCTCAATCTGTCACAAATCAATAATCAATCGAACAGTTAGTTACAGGATTAGACGTTTATTGACAGTTTGATTAATTGTTGATTTCTTGCAAGATTTTACATTGATTGTCGCTGAGATGCGATTGTGACTAGAATTTAAACATTTTTTAAGTACGAGAATTGACCTTTAGATATTCTCTGTTGCAGGTGTGGTAGGACTAGGAAAGCTTTGAAAGTGCGGAGGTAGGAGTAGGTGCAATGTGCTCATGTGACATCGCAGGCTGCGCTAGGCGACGGCGCGGCGGCGCGGTCACTGCACTGAGGTCGCGATGCACCGGAGCATGTGGCCACTACGCGCCCCCCGCGACCCCGCTCCCTCTTACCGCAAGAGCCTTGTGATCAAGACATGGGGGAACAGCGAAAACAATTGGAGAAACAAACTAATCACGCCTGTATTCCCCTGATGAAATGATAACAAGGGCAAATTACTTTATATAACTAATTTATTTAGAAGATTATCGTACCGGATAATGTTAGCACACTTGACAGATCGAACACAAGAGAGTGTTCCATTTACAACTATATGTCAGATTGAACTAGTGCAGGGTCCATACTTTCATCATCCCCTAAGGGTTGGCAAGAGGAGTATAATAACCAACAAGTCCAATAAAAATGTTCCTCCTTCTGTGGTAGCCAATTTAGTAGACTATTAACGAGGTAAATATCCAAACTCAAGGTGCTGACTAAATCCTGGAGGAAAGGAGAAACCTAATACACTTTGTAAGTGAGTTGGGACTCGAAGCCAGAGCACTCAGTAGCCGCGCGAACAATAATGAAGATAATTATAGTTATGAGTCATTCCGAGAAGGCTGCTGCTAAAACAGCTTAGAAAGGCAACCTTCCCAAGAAAGTTAGATGGTGTTAAGAGCGGGAAACAATTTTGATTAATTCCGGTTTTGATTAAATTAATTTCATATTTTATGAAAAAACAAATCCCTATCGGACTGATAGTGATTTGATTAAAATAACTGCAATAAAAAACAATACCTTAATTTTGGGCTTTGCCGCAGTCGGGTAAAAAATCCTTCCTTCAAAATATGAAATTGCATCATCTAGTAATTTCATAATTTGTTTCGCCATTTATTTTCTTCTCAGGCGTAGTCACTCCTGAGAAGAAATGGTGAAACAAACTCATGACATTCTTTCAGCTATCCGCTACGCTTACATCTTCAGACCGCATGGTCCGCTCGCACCGGTTACTTTAAATTTTCATTAGCACGGCGGATCGCCGCCCGCCTCTCGCCGCCCGGGCGCCGACGTCTGCAATTACATTTCGCAATTTACAAATTGTCTTTTTATTTACGATAGCTCTCGTGAACACTTGCTTTATTCTCAACTTGCATTAATTGCTTCTTTGTTTTTATTAAATGTTTGTGAATTTTTTTATATTTTCGGTTTGTAATGTTCTTTCTAATATTTAGAAACAATTTAATTTCCTCAATTAAATGATAAAAAAAATTGCATAATCATATAAATTTTATTATTTAATTCAATTAATAATAATAATTCCAATTTATTATTTCGTGTTCACCGGAAACCGAAATTAGATAATACGGATTATTTGTATGTCTAGCGCGTTGATGTCTTTTGTTCTATTGACGATTTCAGTAACTTTATCGATTGAAATTAAAAAATAAGAAATGAAAAACGTTACATTGTTTTATTGTGTTTCTCATAATATATAAACACATGTTTTTTCTCAAATATAGTGTCGATTATAGGAACATTCACTCAAGTACTTCGATTTAACTGTACAATGTAGTTTTTTATTTTCTTTGTTTTAGAAATAAGCGTTGTTACATTGGAAGGCTTTTCAAAAACGCAAGTCACGCCAGCAGATTGTAAAGTGGCTGTAGAGCATAGACTAAATATATGATCAGACATAATAAGCACGTCTGCTACACCACAATGTGTGGAGCTGTGCAAGACCCGGCCGGTTTTAAACCACTGGGCTGCTTTATAGCGCTTGATTATTCATCGGTAATCGATACCATGAATATTTAGTTGTCTATATAATCTTGTATGATCATCTTGCATGGTATTAAGCATGGTATGAAGTGTTAATGTGCGTTCAAAAGAAATACGACTGAAAAATGAGATTAAGTATAATCTTTATATGTTTATTTCTAAAACTAAAACGTTACGCTACATTAATTAAGATAACTTAAGAGCATGTTTACATAGATATTACTTTAAAATATAAAAGTGCGAATATTTGCTAAAGAGTGCCACGCCTGTAAGTTTCAGAGTTCTAGTCGTAACCGCGTAACTTTCATGGTTGTTGGTGGCAGGTTCGCTCTTCACACAAAGCGGTGTCGCGCGTCTTCGGCGCCACTGAACTAAGACCACCTGCAGCCTTTTTTGGAATTCGGAAGTTAGAGCTTCATTTTGTGAAGTGTGAGGCATACGAGTTACAACGTAAAATTAGCCACACGGTATACTTGACAGATGATCTCTTTGGTAACTTTTTTATATTAAAAATCACGCTATCACTTATTGTTCATCTGAGGTTCATTTCGATGTGACGTGTTACAAACTCGAGTCACCAATGAGTCGCCTGAATATTTTGTAGTATTTCAATGGTGGTCCGTACACGACGAGACTTACTAACGCGTTATGAACTAGTTTATGATTGCAGGTTGCGCCGTATAGATATAATAATTATGTATATTTCTTGGTTGTTAGTTTAGGTGTTCGCTAGGGTTCGATAGGTATATCTGCGTATGTCTATTCGTTCAGGATTATTTTTTTACCTACTGCCCGCGAACATCCACAGCCACATACAATATTGTCATGTCCACTGTATGCTTTTAGTGTAAACGAAGCCTTTGGCTTGCGGGCGGCTGCTGTTGTTCCTCTGCAGGATGTGCCGAATTCTCATTTTTTTTAAGTATCAGGTTTACTTTACTCATAATATTATTCATTGTCAGAAGTATTTGTAAATTGCTGTGTTGTCAGATGTACTTTATGGAAATTTCCCCTTTTCTTTGTGTGCACGCTGCACGAGAGAACAAAATCTAGCACCTTTGTATTGTTCTATTATGGGTGTACGTAAGTTTCATGGCAGTTGACAGGCGGGCGGCGTCAGTGAACTTGCCAAGCGCTGCCTTTATCCCAGGCACCTCGGCATCATTTGGTGAAGTGTGAAGCACAATCTACATTCTCTAGTGTAGATTTTGCTTCATAAAATGTTTGTAGTTTTACAAGTCACCGTAAAAATACGATGTCTTATGCTAACTGAAATGTAAATATTATTGTTTCAAAATGGTCTGAGAATTAGCACTTCTTTAACGTCAAAATTACAATAGCTACCAGGCGAAGATGTGATGAGCTCGATGCCTTCAGATAAGATTGGTCTGCTAAAGATCGTGAAGAGTGACCGCGATAGATTATAATAACACGGAATAATAAAATACAACTAAACTTTCCGCAGATGTAATTTCCTTGTTTGTTGATAAGATATTTTATGCTCACATATTATTGTAATTGTGCTTTTATTGTTATCTTCTTTGTATTGTGGTCTTTCAACTGTAGACGTTGTATTAGTCATCTCTATGGTATGTACGTACGGAATATTTAAAGAACTCAAGTCTTTTGAGTATGTTCGTATCATATTGATAACGGGTACACATCAAATGTATGCGATTGTTAGCAAAGGTATAATGTTTTGTTACACTTATCGCGACAGAACAAATTTGCCGATGCTCAAGGCAAGAATTCAGTGAATAAGAACACGAGAGTATTGCCAAAATTAATGCAACCTAGCTCTCTCGAATTTATAATTTTTAACGAATTGACCAATGTGACTGCCTGCAGACCGTCACATAAACTACAAAGGAAAACATGTTCTGCCTGAATATTCAGCCTAAAAAACATTTTACAGCATAAACATACATTAAGCTTAAAACAAGTCGATTATTTCCCAATTGTGTTTTCTACGATCCATTCGACGCATACTCTATTCATGTAAGTATTAGGTGCGTGAGAATGGTGCAGACGGAAAAGGAAGTGTAGCCTTTTGTTTGAGCTGTATCGAGCGAGTTGCATTGAAGAGTGGGCAGTGTCGTGTAATCAATCGGAGTTATCTGTTTACGTGTGGAGCGTCGACCTCGCGCCCCCGCACCGCACCCCCGCACCGCGCCCCCCGGCCCGGGCGCCACCGCGGGCCTGCCGCGGCCGCGCTTATCGCTTGCCGTGCACCCGGTGTTCCGCTTTGTTCTCAATTCCACGCTGACTTTGTACACACACATATACGCTATTAATTGTATGCTAATAACATATTTTGCTATAGTCTGGGTGCCGTCTGAGTATTAAAGTGTAATATTTATAATTGTGCCTTTCAAGTACTGTAATGAAGACACTAATACCCTAATAAGTTCTTCTCCGCAGTGACTTGAAGCTTTAATAAGCTCTTTCTGCCAATATTTTGTAGAGATGAAAAATATAAAACACCTACTAAATCTGATTAATCTAATCCTATTATGTCCAGTTATGGAAAAGCTTAGTAAGCAGTAATTGCATACTTACCAGAATATCACTATGCGTGCCAGGAATTTTTGATAACCCTCATAAACCATTACAAAACCCGATATAGGCACCAACAATATCTTGCCGTAGAGTCACAATCACAAGCCTGCGGAATTATAGGTGGTCCTGTAATTTCGTAAATTTATTGTATTTTGGCCATTTTTGGTAGATGTTTCATTTCAACACAAGTCCAAGTTTCAACATTATCACTAGAAATAAAAAAATGAGCTCTGATCAAGATTTATGTATCTCGTAAATGCCATCAGTCTCTCTCGTCTCGTCCTTCTAGACGAATTTTATGATTTTATGCATAATTTTATAATATCTTTGACTATCTCAAAAAATGATGTACACCCTTAATGATATATGATGTAATTTATCTCCGACTGTTTGTTCTGTGTTAAAGTTTTATTGGTGTAGTCTAGTTTGTCTAGTCTGGATATACTAGTCGTCTAGTAAATTGTAATCGTGGAAGTCGAATTATTAGAAGACTGACGTTTACCAGCGGCTTGACTATCACGGTCTTTCCCATAGGAATTGTTTATTTTTCCGGGATAAAAAGTAGCCCTTAATCAGTCGGTGATAATGTAGCTTTCTTTCAGTGATAGAATTGTCTTCATTGGATTAATATTTCTAGAATTTACCTGATACAAACATACGAACAACTTTAAACTTTACCTACACTGCTCTTTTTACTTTACTTCAATGGTTTATGAAATTCATGGGTGGTTGAGTTTTTCTAGACATAAATAAATATTACTTTAGCTATAGATAATTAGATAAGACTAAGAGATAGATCATCTTCACTGCGCAATTCAAAAGAGATACATTGACCGACCAGTGTTGTGATGCCTCCACAATGTCTAGACTATATGAAATGTTAATAGCAAAGTGATTGGAACAGCCAATTAAATTATCGTGGTATTTATTTCGACATGCCACTCCGAATTCTTCTTCATTTGATTTGCCAATCTTCGGTCCATTGTCGTCATCACTTGGTAATCCTCACTTATATTTATTTGTCTTTCATATTGCCCAATCCATAATTTTAACGAACTATACTATACTATAAAAGTTTTCATAGCTTTCAGTGAAGCTTTTACTATTTTAGGCATAAGATTAATGACAAAAAAAACAGTTGTTGTCATTAATCCTGCTCGTAGATTAAATGACAAAAGTTATTTGATCATCATCATCACTGAAAGTTTTACCCGTTACAAAAAAAGACACTATAAAAAATGTGATCTTCAAGAAAAAAAAGAAGTGCGTTTCGACTTTCAAGGATGTACAGACGCTACATATACATATATGTACAATAACGTACACCTTGCGGGTTGCATTGCATTGCAAGTTTGCAACCCGACGCCTTCCCGCGGAGACCGCGACCGCCGAGAAAAAAACCAACCCACTTCCTGCTCCTTCTCGACCATCCAACTTCGAAACTTGATACAATGTATATACTTTATATACTCATACACATCTGTACATGAAGTTATTTGTGCTTATTTTATAAAATTACCGACCGATTTAGTGAGTGAGTGTGTGTCGATTTGGTATTTTAAAACGTTTAAGTATATTTAATTTAACACGTCGAGTCGTACCTATTTGTTTAGCAAACTTGCCAGTAGATATCAGCGAATTAAATTGTTGATTTGGATTTCACATCTAAAGTAATACCCTCAATTTATGTAATTATTTCAAATACGTTGGGTATCGACTCCACCCACATGAAGGGTACAAGAATTTGCAAACCAACAACAGCAGAAACTTATTTTTTTGAGAATCGACCTTAAAGACCTCGAGTCATTAAACGCATATTTCCAAAAGGACGCATTAGAACACGTAGGTAATGCAATGTCCGTCTGAGAGGCAGAGGTCAGCGTCAGACTGCACCGTGAGCCTGTGTGTGCGTGTCAGTGAAAATGCGCGATGCACCGCACGGCTGTGTGCGAGTGGCAGTCGCGCGGCGCAGCCTCCATGCGTCTGCGGCCTGTCTAGACACCCCCCCTCTCCTGCCGCGCCGCCTGCCCCGCTCTGCTGTGGACGCTCTGTGGTTAACACTACTTGCTAACAATTTCATTTGGTCAGGCTTCAATATAATCGTATGTGGTTTCGTTGCATTTACGCCAGTAATAGTTGAAAATGTGATGATGTTAAATATCCATTTAGGGTTATTATGAAATCGATACTTATTTAAAACTCCAAAACTATTTTTTTTGTTAATAAAAAAAGCTTATTGGTTTTAATTAATTATTATAATTATTTGAAGAGCGTTTCACGAATAGATCCGAAAAGAAACCAAGTTAAAGTGTTTCAGACCCAATGAACACAACTCACAAAATTATACATTTCAGCTTTCACAAAACATAAACCATTTCCAAATATCTTAACAGACAACTAGTTCTTTATCATTCCTATCCATTCCTATTTATAGGTTATTCTTATTACCGACTATAATTACTGAGATCTGAACATAAAACACAAGAATTCTTTTGTTTTTGTATTAATTTTCGATACAATTTATGATTGCAACCGGTAATGAGCTAGCTGGTAATCTGTGTAACAATCCGAGTACATGCATGTTTATGTGTTGTTGTTATTAGCATTGGATCGTAAACACGTCATTACAAGCATTCCTGAAAGCTTTAAAGTTCACACATGCGTGACTCCAAGATATTCTGCTTTATCGCTCGGGACTTAGCGGAAAGAGGCGGCGATAACACAACTGTGTGCTCAGAAATATAACGAGACAGAATGAAAATGAAAGAAATATCATTGTGAAACAATAATGAGACTTATTTAAGCATGTTAAAATTATGTGATTTTCAGCACTTGGATTAATCAATGCTTTTTCTTAAGGTAACATAGATCAGTGTACTTGGATGAAAAAACTGAAAGCTTGAATTGATTTTGGAGTGAGGTTTAAGGCATCACAAAATCAAAGGCGCATAAAATTGAAGCAAAAAATGCTACATAATGTTGATTCTCAATTTTAAGTACACTGTACACAGCTTCCTTTGTGTGTTCAACCCTTTATTTGCAAGCTCGGCAGGGTGCAGACGGGCAAAAAGGTTGAAGTGAGCGTAGAATGAGATTAGTCTCGGGCTGGCTTTGCGAGTTGCAAGCTGCGCCGCGCCGGCCACCGCCCGGCACCCGCTCCGAGCAACATAATAAATAACAGGAGTCGATACAATGTTGCGGTCTACTCTATGTACCTATAACTATGTAGTGAGAGATACTTAGCTATAAATAGATGTTGGAGCTTCGTTTGGTGTGACCACCTGCCGTGGTCTGCCGTGCACACTCAGACGGGACGTAACCTCAGATGCAATGTTACATGTCATGATTAGTTGGGACCCCCGGGATTAGGGAATAAATTAATGTAAATTAACATTGGAAATAAGGCATCCTGTTATTTGACAATGTTTAGTATGTTTACAGTGAAGAAGAATCCGAGTTCTGACTTTAAATACACTTCAAGAGACACGTAGGAAAGGTTGAGGTACCTACCTACCATGTCATTTGGTAATTTGTAAGCCCAATACATAAAAACAAGTAGTAGTATTTAGTATAAGTACACCTCTGAATAACCCTTCGGGGACTACTTTTGTGTAAATAAAAAATAAGGATAAGGGTCGTCTTAATAAGGTGACTAATTCACTCAGTGATGGAAGCTGAACCGGCGCTACATAAAGAAGATGACGGAAGAATAAAGAAAGATGTTATCAAGACGTAGCAGATTCAGTGATGATTTCATACAGACTGATGATGATTTTACTGACTTCATTTACAAGAAATACATGAATCATAGCAGTAATCTTTTGCCACAAAGCAACCTAATACTAAAATAAAATTAATAGTTATCCAGTGTTAGTCACCAGACGACAGACATGTTTGGTGTACACACGTCAATCACTTTTATCCAAGCAGACAGATAACATGCTCATTGCACGTGTTCGTCAGCATAAGGAAAATATTGCAATATTTTAGCAGAATTTTGTAGCTTAAGGAAATATCTTCTGCTGAATTTCGGTCTCCAAATCTAATCATTTCGAGGAAAAGCGTACAGCTAGACAAATTTATAGCTCCCAAAAGAACAAGCCGAGCCGTCTGACGTCAATTTCAGGGAAGTTTAAAATAAAAGACACATCAGCGTGGACCTACACTAAACGTGAAATACCTGCGGAGCGGGTGATTCAGTGAAAATAGTCGCAGACGACTATTAATTCTAAATTACGTCACGTAATCGTCGATTGTGTCGGGAGCCCCGTTTCGGTGTCTGAATAAATATGTGAAAGCGGTCGGTTAGCTCACGACCTCCTGGAACAGACGTCTAGACACATACTCACAGATACGTGCTGCTAAATAGGCGGGCTTTCCCCTCGTCACAAAAACGATGATGATCGACCGCGTGCGTCATTGCACTGCAACAAGTCATAAAACAACTTAGTTGTAACCAAACCAAAAAATTGGAGTGATTGCGTAATGGTGTCCTTGGATACAACGGAATCCCGTCTAGACTGATCGCAACACTGGAAAAAACAAAACGATACTCTGAACATACTAAAATTAATTAAGTGTTTTTATTACCAAAGTCTTTTGAAGTTGTTTGTGTAACAGGCCAAAGCGGATCCATATTTGATTTGTAATTAAACGCTTGTTTTTTTAATAAAACACTCACACCTACAATGTTGCAGTCTACTTTGGCAATTTTATATCCCTAATAAATTACAGACTTAATAAACTTATTGGTCCGGGTCGAACTCGTGAACCTGTTTGCCTCGTATACCTGACCGTGAACATTTATTTGTACTTACTTGTTGAGTTTCAGGTGACCCATAACTAGGCCAAGTGCGAGGGGGGTTGATTTAATTTGTTGCGTAAAATTGTAGCACACCATAAGAAAATTTCAGGCCATACGGTATTTTTAGACGTGTATAATTTTTACTTTACTAACATTTTACTTTATAGAATCATGTTTTACTCTTTTTCAGCTTACTTCCCCACACATGCATTGGATAAAACAAATGACGTCGTTTTAATAACAGTCTGACATGTTGGTCTTGTCTATTGGGGCATTGTACTTTGCAAACTGAAACTGCAAATAAAATTTTGCATTTTAACTAAGCACTCAGATAATCTTTATATAAGCCATTCCTCCATACCAGTGGTACCTAGGTAAAATAAGACAAAATAATTTATTGAGCAGGTATCGATTTCCACGTAATATATATATTTTTTCCATATTGATGGCGGCTATGGCGGTCTGCGATATATTTCGCGGCGTAGCCCATTGTTTTGGATTAGTGCTAAGAGGCGGACTGATGATTGTCCTCCAGACGTGTCGTTATCATGACCTTGACCCGACGCGCACTTGTCCTCTATTATTACTAATATGCATACATTTATTTTTGTCCTTATTCTCAAGCTTTTGAAAATGGCGATATTCGAGAGGGCACGGTCAATGTCATTTTTTCTTTTTTTTTGTCACTCAGTTGTAAATTATTCGAACTTCGGAATTAATTACAACCTTGAAATAACTTTGGACTTATGACAATGTGTTTTTAAACAATATGCATTACAATTAAAATGTGTTTTTCAATGTCATGAACATGATATGCAAGCAGAGGTTATTGTACTTTACATAAGATGCAGATTACATGAAGAACTTACAATGAATGAAGCTCGGTAATGTGCACTTGGATTTCAATTAAGATTTCTGCTCCTGAAAAATGGCCGTTACTCCACACAAAAATAAAATATCAGATTCATTCGAATTTTCATGTTCTATCAAGAGTTCTATATCATCTACTTATTATGAGTTATTTATTACTTGTGGAGTTTATGTATAAAGTAACTGAGAGCATGTATAGTATATGCGGGCACAGATCACGTGTCCACGGTTGTGTAGGTACTGGCTGCAGTAGGTAGACGCGGCCGAGCCCGCCCGTGCCTGTATTAAAAATTCGTCTGCGGCCTGTCTAGACGCGCTCCGTTTACATTGTGACGTCATCACGTGCCACCAGCCCACCAGCTCACCACAAACATCCACTTAACTTATGCATCTAGCTCGTATAGAATTAGGGATTGATTTCGGCGTCTGAGAATAATGTACATATGTATTATGTATCTGTTTGTTATTATGAAGTCCGCTTTAATACATTCCGAGTGGCCGGTGTCTAGACGAATGTTTTGTGTACTATTGTAATTTTCGCCTGGTGCATGTGTGATGAAATACAGTTCGATGAATTTTTTTTCTGTTACCTTTACGCTCATATAACGAATATTGTACTGAATTTTCAATGCTTAGCTTGTTAGTTTTGTATTGAATGCTTATATTTATTTTTATGGCCCTAATGGCTTATATGCTATGAAAAAATGCTAAAATTGTTCCTATGATGACATGAAGTAATGAAAATTCAAAGTGAAGTGAAGCTTTTATCATTAAGCAGGATAGTGTTAGTATTAACCACGTTTTAATAATAACCCAAAGAAAAATCATCAGCAGCTCGGACAGGTGCAAAAAAAATCAAGGAAAATCATTTTCAAACAATCCATTTCGACAACGAAATACCTCACGTAAAGGTTTCACGTACAATGTTACCTTTCCCATTAAAGTTTACTTAGTACACCAACTGAATACGAACGCAAGACTATTTCGTATCTAAAATTTAAATGGACCTCAGACTGGCTGGTTAGGAGCGTAATAAACTAGTAGGTATTTTGATTTGAATTCGCCAACAAAGCACTTTGCTTGCATGATGAACATATTTCTCGTATAAAATACAGTCATGTCTAGTTTATAAGTCGAGGTAAGTCGCTTGATAATTTAAACTCTCTAGACACCTCTCGTCTGCGAGTCGACGCTCTCTCCGAGTTGACTGCTGGCTAAGTCGCTGCACCTCTGTGCACACTGTACTGTTTGCGAATACCTAGCTTCTCTTATTAGTGTTGTGTCTACAAGCGAAGCCCAGTTTTGTAGTTGTTATGACAATTAGGAATTTAAGACCATCAAATAAATGATGACATTAATAAAGTTTCAGTCTTCAGAAACCTAATAGGTAATATTCACAGCCACGGTCGACATAATTGCGGAGCCTCGGGTGAAGAAGAAATCGAGACAAGTATTTATAAGTAAGTAAATTAGATAAGTAGCATCGAAAATAACAAACCGTTCACATCCTAAGTAATAGCCGATATACACAAAACATTAATTTGTTAAACAATAAGGAGACTTTACCTGGGCACGGAATTCGAGACGTGCCTGAAGTGTCTTCATTTTAAATTCCATTAACGCCGAAACATTCGAATATACATAAACATAAACCTACTGCTAACATTTCGTGTTAATATTATAACGTAAATATGTTCACAGACGTACAGATGCAGTGGATCGCCTATTAAAATCTAATTTGAAATCGTTATGGCTTGTGTCTGATATGAATCTCCAGACATGATTACATTCATTTTTATTCATAGCGTCGTCGTGCAGAGACGACTATTGTAAAAAGCCAATGGCATTTGGTGCAAAATATATGGTGTGTCAATCATTATAATACCTATTCAATGCACATTTGGCTGTTCGCTTTTTGTGCGGTAGACAAATAACAAGAGCATATGCGCGGCTTAGCCGAGGCGGAGTTCGTCTAGACATACAATTCATATTCGTCTATCCCCAGAGCGATTTTGATCGGTGTCTGTAAAAAATATTACAGTCTTGTTGGAGCTGCGGAAAATAGATACATCCATTAACAGCTGTAAATTGTTCAGACACTACAAAACACTTTAAATATTTTTGATTGCGAATTTTGCTTTGCCATTGTGTTCACTAAGTATGTTTACAAAACTAGATATTTTCCATAATGTTTTGTCTTCGTCATACTATGGAGTTCCCTTTAATGTTACCTGTAAGTGATTCATGTATTGATGTGACTCATTCATACTACGGACTCTGACTTGGAAGTTGATCTGGAATACTCGTAGCAAGAGAATTACCAAAACCAACTTCTTTTCTTGTATCTGTGAGAACTAGGATATTATTATATCCTACATATTACTAGCACCTTACTGACATGGGTAATATGAGTATGTGCTGTACTCTTATAGTTCTCGCAGACACAAGAAAAAAAGTTGGTTTTCGTCATCAGTTAAGTCTCCTCGATCACCTAATTAAATGCTGCAGGGCTGGCCAGGTTAATATATTCAATAGGCAGCATTTCAATGCTTCCTAACAAAAAAACTTTTGATTTTAATGAAGAACATGCGGTGATATGATCCACGAAAATCCTTAAAAACCAAATTTTTAGTTTGAAAAATACTTATTATTTTTTTGTAAAAAATAAAGCCTCGTTGGCCTCAATCGCAATTTAATTAGTTGATCGATTATTTTATACATTGTCTGACATTTAGTAACTATCATATTTTTCACAAAATATTTTGTCTGCCTATGAGTAATTGCCGTACGTTTACAGCCACGAATGAAACCCAATAAACTAACACTTGTCGTATATATATTTTTTAATTTAACCACAATGTCATCATCCGATCAATAATTTTGACTACAAAATAGGAATTCCCTTAAATATGTTAATCTACGAAATAAATAATAATTATTACACAGTACTTAATATGTTATTTTCTAAAACACAGTTTACGTTCAATTATTATTATTCAATGACGAATTTTTAAACCCTGCATCTTAAAAGGAGCTGTGTTGCATCGCGTCCAGTTTTCCAGTTGATCTCGAAAGTGGACGTACGTAGTGTTAAGGCTGGTTCATTATGTTATACTTGCTTAGTGTCTGGCAGGTGGTAGGTATGTAGGGTTGGTGGGTTGGTCGCAGCCGCAGCGGCCGCTGCACCTTGTGGTGGAACTGGTCGGTGGGGGTGGGGGGGGCACGGGGCGGCTACGGGCTCATCGACCTCGGCGCGAGCGCTTCCTCGGCGGCGCCCGCGTCGCGCAAAAAAGCGCCTAACCCAAATTTCGGTAGCCGTCTGGCACGAATGCACGATCTCTCCCGACGTCGTCGTTCGCGTTGGGCGGGTCGCGGGCGCAGCAATTCGGCTGTATGTAATCAGCACGCGTGCGCGAGACTGCAGCGGCTTTAATCGAGCGGTTAGTCACGCTCGTGTCACACTTTTCTTTATCAACAATTGTTTTACTACCAATAACAAAACAAGCAGGTTATCCATACTAGATAATTAATAACCCTGCTTCTATTTGGTCAATCACTCGCTACAGCTTGATAATTAAGGAAAGGAATACCAATCTAGAAATAGACCCAATCTTTACGATTATGTCATCATAATGTTATATGAGTTTGTTCGTAATGAATTGACTCGTGTGTATCTTGATTGTTATTCTATCTACTCGTATTCAGGAACTCATCAGCACATAATATTACAAAGTGAAGATTGTAAAAAATATGTGTACTCACGTAGGTAATTTTGAATAGATCACCTGAAGAGAATATTCATGTTTGGGTTATGAATGATATATATAATAAAATACCTAGTTATAGTTTCTCACGTATGTACCTATCAAATTAAATTAAATTAGAAAAGAAAATTGTTAGTCGTTATTTATTCAATAGAAATTGAGTTCTCAATCAAATACTTATTAGTTCTCTCCAGGATTGCTTTGTTAATTTACCTACTTATGTGGTTTGGAGTTAGGCGTTGGATGTAACCCTTTTAACGATTTGGACACCTCAAAGATTGTCCATTACTGTAAGATACGGAACAGTAGCTCATCGATTTTACTGCGCCAATATTTTGTGACGTCAGTGACGTCGATGTGGAAATTGGAAATATCTAGAGGCGATAACAGTCTGCTAGTTTAAAAAACCAACAGGAATCTATGTTATCATTTGACAAAAATGAATGAGGTCACACACAGAGTCATACATCTTACATATTAAATACCTAAGTGAACTGAAATACAGTTTTATTGAACAATTACGTAATAGTTAATTAAAAAATGCCAGCTGTTTTTAAAACTAGGTACAATTTATTAGCATATAGGTAAGCTTCCGCGTCCTTCAACTCATGCGTAACAGCTGATAACAATACCTTATTGGTAATAATCTTATCAACACCACGAAATAGCGTGATATTCGACAGCCAGATATAGCGTGGCACTCATACCATTACCAGGCATTTCCCATGTGATCCCTTGACTGACTAACGATCGATCTACTAAACGATTGATTAACGATTCATACATTAACGATACGAGGAAACCGAACGTTATCATTTATCTCCAAGTGCCCATCTAGACGTTTGTGATTGATAATTATGTAATATCTTTTATTGATCAAGACTTGTGAATTGGATCATTTTTTGCGTCTTCCTTTTTGGCATCAGCAAAATTAATCGAGTTTTGTTTCAAGTCGACAAAATGTATGACTGCGAAATATTATTTCATAACGTTTAGTGTTTGATTTTAATGGTAAAACATTTATCAAGTTTCCTTGATCGCATGATCTGGGCATTTGTCTGTCTTTTCATGGAGGAATTTATAGTTACCTACGATAAGAATAATCGGTACGACTTGCTACGTTATACAAAACGCTCACTACTCGCAACACTTACCTACTACCAACACTTGATATTTCAGAATAATTTCATGGAGAAATATAAGTCCTGTAGGTATCCTAATTGCGAAACAGTTTCAATCACAATCCGAGAGTTTTGAAGGATATTTTCTAATCCATTGCTTCATAGGTTTAATATTCGTTTGCTCAACAACGCAAATAACACAATGAACGTGGCACACTGTCAAAATGAAACCCATTGCGATCAATTGTCATTTTATGTGTGTTATAAAATTCTAAATAGGTTTGGCTCTTTCTATGTAGCTCTTATCCGCAGTCCCGTATTCCTATATATGTGGTCCTATTCCCATTAAAAATGCTTACCAAATGAAATTCTTTAAAAATATTTACTTCGTTGTAAGTCCAACTCTGCAGTGGTTTGGGTTGTGTCTTTATCAGGCAGGTTTATTGATATTTTATACATAATATTGTAAGTAAATGTATGTATGTATGTATAAGGGATAAAAGCAAAGAAGCAGATAGAGAGAGACAAATTCATGACGGAGTGGTGGAATGAGGAGTGGTCAATCTGAGCCAGTTTCATTTAACATTTGCGGATGCCATTATACACGAAACAATGACACTGTTTAGCATACCTGTATCGATTTAGGTCAAATAATACCTGTGGGTCTTAAGGAAGAACTTCATCAGTGATAAGATACTTAGAATAAAATGTTCTAAAATATTCTGATAATGGTAATATATATCTACTGGCCGTCAAAACGTAGTACCACACTTTTAAAATTGCAATAACTTTTAAATTACACAAGATACATTTTCGAAATAAAAAGGATTACAAAAAGAATTTAACCAACGGATAACATTGTTTTCCTCATATAGATAGGTAGGTACCTACCTTATATGTAGTGTTTTTGGTCCCAATCTACATACCGTAGTCTTGGAAATACCCGAAAAATTATTAAATGCACCTTTGTTTTAATACCAACACGATGAATGTTACGCATTAGCGACATAATTAAATGGACTAGACAGGTACCTATACAAGCTGATAACAATGCATGTAGTCGATGTGAAAAGTAGACGATAGCGTTGCTGATATGATAACACACACACATGCATACGCCATTACATAAACGTGTACGTATATCTAATATGTGAAGTTAACACGTTTACAATCGTTGTAGTAGTAGTAGACAGATACAGGTTAAAATTCAGTTTTGTAAATCTGCTACAGACGCCTGCAGTAAATAACTAGATACTTATAATGCATCATATGTATGTTTTTTTAAAGCACGGTTTTAAGGGGGCGTTAGCGGTTTTTATTCGTAATATTTCCAGAATAATTGATTTATTGCACCAAAAAATTGCTTTTGTCTATATTATTATAAACTGATTATCTCTACGTCGCACGGTGGATCGAAAATTGGCTGTAGAAGACATAGGATCTCGATGTCTTAAATGTTATTTTTTTTGCTGGAAATGACTTCTGCCGATCATTACTGTTCTATAAAATGTCATATGAAGTAATTGTGTGCACAAATGGAAGAGTAATAATTTTTATAAGAAAAAAATGTATGGAGCTGACATGAAAAATGAGGATATCTCTGGAATCGCTAGGATGGCCATTATATCCTTGCACACTGTTATAGTACTATTTATTTGTGAATTTTTGACATACTTTTATAGTACTATTTATTGTCGATTTTTTTTTTTTAAATCGTCAAAATTAAAAAATAAAAAATGTTTATGATATGTACATTTTAATGCTTAAATATGGCTATACCAAGTGTAATTTACAATATTTTTTATGCTTAGACCAAAACATTCTAAGAAATCACAAAGTCGTATTACCTACTTTGTGATTTTCATTTGAAATGACATGGTAATTATGAATTACGTAATATGTAATCTTGTCTAATGCCTCAAGTCCACATTAGCTAATGATTAATAAAACTTAATACCTATATGTATACCTAGTTAAAAGGATACGTAACAAAATAATTTGGGGTACTCGCTAATTTAGCAATTAGTGCAGGATTAACTTAATGAAAGTAATTAGATAAATGTGATACCATCATTAGTCAATAACAATAAATAGTCAAACATCAGATTCACAACTTCAGTTCATTTAGAGCATTTCTAATACTAACATCTATCCTACCGTGTCTTTTTACTCAGTGATCGTGAATAATGGAAAGCATTATTACAAATTTGGATTTGTTTGTTATTCTGAGCAATCAGGATGCTTCGTCTTTCGATCATGAAATATTGTTCAACACACTTGTTATTCGACTGGGCTCTAGCCTTTCAGATGAAGACAGTGTTACCGTGAAAGAATTTTGTCGAAGATTTACACGGGCAGTTCAAAAGAGATAGTTACGATCCCACAGGAAAAGTGAAGTTTTTAGACGTGATTACAGTAATTGACTTGAGGCAAATATTGACTGGCCAAACTGCGTGCAAACCAATTTGCTCATTCAAGAATCAACAAGTGAAAATATTTCTACTGAACCTGTACCTGAACCTGTACCATCAACTTCAACAATGAAATCAACTTCAACGATGACAAAAAGATCTCGAAAGCCGTTTGATGATCTAAGTAACAAGCAGAAGAAGAGACGATCTGATGAACATATAGGCGATGACCCTAATGAAGTAGCTTATTCAGCTGCAGCACTTTTGAAAGGAGATGGTCGTGAGGATATTGCATCTGTTATTGAACATATGCTCCAAAATTCAGAAGCAGCAGCAAAAATCAAGGATATGTTGAACAAACCAGCTCCTTCAACAATATTTTCACCAGAAAAAGCACTGGGTTTGCTACTTTCATTAAAACAATCGAAATGGCAATATATCACATTAAGGGAAACGACTATTCGAGAAGGTTCAAAGGAGATATATCCGTCTTACTATAAAGTGCAAAAAGCTAAGCTACAGTGCTACCCTCCGAAGACATTTGTGACTGTAACGAATTCATCTGCTAAGATTGCACTACAAGCGTTACTAGATTTAACAGTGAACAGAATTTTTGAAACTATTCGTGTTCCTGATGCGATACAAGATAAACAATTGATATTAATATCAAAGTGGGGATTTGACGGTGCATCTAACCAAAGTAGATATAAGCAAAACATAGAGAGTGGTCAAGATGATTCCAGCATATTTATGACCTCTTTGGTTCCATTAAAGTTGACAGCTGACGGTGATACCGTATGGGTGAATCCAAAACCCTGCTCACCTAGGTATTGCCGTCCAGTCCAGTTTAGTTTTGTGAAAGAAACCAAAGACGTTGTCATAAATGAAAAAACTGCAATGGATAACGAAATTGAAGCTCTCGTTCCCTCAAAATGTCAAGGACATGAAATTAGTCACAAATTAATGATGACGATGATTGACGGCAAAATTTGTACATATCTGTCTGAAGCTAAGTCAAATGCGGCCTGCTACCTGTGTTTGGCTAAGCCTACAGAAATGAATAAGTTAGATGTCATTGCGTCAAAAACCATTTCTTCTGGTGTGTATGAGTTCGGATTATCATCACTTCATGCCCGCATTAATGTGATGGAATGTCTTCTACACATAGCGTATCGTCTCGACTTCAAAAAGTGGTCTGCAAGAGGAGAAGGTCATCAAGAGTTATTGCATTCACGAAAAAAACTCATTCAAGATCGATTCAAAGATGATCTCAACCTTTTGATTGACATCGTTAAGCAAGGATCAGGCACAACTAACGACAGGAACACAGTAAGGCGGTTTTTTGAATTTCCTGATAAAACTGCAGCGATCACTGGATTAGATGAAGACCTAATACGCAGATTTGCTGTGATTCTGCAAGCTATCACATCTGGAGAGATTGTAGACGTGCCGAAATTTAAAGAATACGCTAGAACAACCGCTGAAAAATACGTGGAACTGTACGATTGGTACTACATGTCATCAACCGTCCACAAATTGTTGATTCACGGAGGGGACATAATTGCAGAAAATGCTATTGTACCAATTGGAAGTCTTTCGGAAGAAGCTTCAGAGGCCCGAAACAAAGACTTTAGGAGGTTCAGAGAACACCATTCGAGGAAAAAGAGTAGACAAGCATCAAACGAGGATATCCTCAATATGCTTATCGTCTCTTCTGATCCTGTAATTTCTTCCACAAGACCAAAATTAAATGCCCACAAGAGGCAGACATACTTTAAGGAAACAGTAGAACTACTGAAACTTCAGGATCAGGAAGCTCCGACAGAGTTCTTAGAAGTTATATCTATTGTAGAGCCTGATTCTGAAGTGGATTCTGATGGTGACGAAGTATAAAATAAGTTAACTTTTATTGTTTATGTTAGGTTAGGTTAAGTTAATATTTTTTTTAATAATTTGCTTTTATTTTTAATCATACAATAGTTTACCATTTATTGTTATTGACTAATGATCACGTTTATCTAATTACCCTCATTATGGTACGTATCCTTTTAACAGATATATAGGTATTAAGTTTTATTAATCATTAGCTAATGTGGACTTGAGGCATTAGACAAGATTACATATTATGTAATTCATAATTACCATGTCATTTCAAATAAGTAGGTAATACGACTTTGTGATTTCTTAGAATGTTTTGGTCTAAGCATAAAAAATATTGTAAGTTACACTTGGTATAGCCATATTTAAGCATTAAAATGTACATATCATAAACATTTTTTATTTTTTAACTTTGACGATTTTTAAAAAAAAAATCGACAATTAATAGTACTATAAAAGTATGTCAAAAATTCACAAATAAATAGTACTATAACAGTGTGCAAGGATATAATGGCCATCCTAGCGATTCCAGAGATATCCTCATTTTTCATGTCAGCTCCATACATTTTTTTCTTATAAAAATTATAACTCTTCCATTTGTGCACACAATTACTTCATATGACATTTTATAGAACAGTAATGATCGGCAGAAGTCATTTCCAGCAAAAAAAAATACATTTAAGACATCGAGATCCTATGTCTTCTACAGCCGATTTTCGATCCACCGTGCGTCGTCGCGTCGCGCGTCGAGTAGTAATATTTAATTAAGTCAATCGCGCGCCTTATAACCAAACTATCAGCCTTTCCCTTTGGAAGCGTTCGTCTCAGTAGACCATTGGTAACATACGAGAAGGTGTCTAAAGAGAAACTCGTATGTGAAGAATAAGGGGCTTCCAAGTTACGTTTAAGTGAGCTAATGCTAATTAGTTTTATTTATGCCATATAGTTTAAGGAGTAGCATACTCGGTAAACTGGCGTCATGGCTGTCAATTATGATCCCATAGGTCTAACTGACAGAAGGAAGACCTCAAGACGGGCAGCATACCTACCTCATCAGTTTATCATCAACATCGTTTGTCTGTACCTTATTCATCAACCTATTTTTCATACTCTCTAATATATATATAAGGTGTATCTTTTCATACACGGAATCTCTTAAGGAGCCATTGTACTCATCATTATGAACAACTTTCACTATGGCACCAACCACGAAATCGCGAAAAGAAATTAGCTGTGTGCATTTATGTTCGCATAGCTCGTCAAAATTTAGGGCACAGCTGATTTTTTTCGCGATGTCCTCCTTAATAGATTTCGTGTATGAAAAGATACACCTTATAATATACTAGCTTCAGCCCGCGGCTTCGCCCGCGTGGTATGTCGGTAAAAAGTACTCTATTTTGGCAACGAGAAACAATTGAGCATCGAAACTAAGCTGAGACGATGCATAATACTCGAATAAACTTATTGGAGGCTCTACTAGGGTGAGTGATGATTACATTTCAAAACGTAGTGCTTCTAGAGTATCTTTTGCGATCGTTTAGTAAATTGATGTATTGATTGCAGATAAAGTTGCAGGTTGTCTCATATCACATCAAGTGGACTGAAATGTTTTATCGTTATGTACGTTGTTGTTAATCTTATCTTTTGGGTCCCGATCTTGTAATCAAGATCGACCTTTATTCTACGTGGTGTTTTAAACTGTACTATTAGTGGTTTTCGAAATCATGGCATGTGATCACACAGTGCCGCCTCCCGAGGGGCTTAAAGAACAGTAGCAGTCCTCACTCCTCCAAAATCCTACAAGCCTCTCTGGAAGTCATTGCAGTGATTGCCAGAAAGAACCTAGGTGCGTAGCCCAAAGCCTTGGCTGCACGGGCGAAGCAGTTACCAATTCTTCGTTTTAAAAGTGCAGGCTCTCTCCCTGGTAAGAAACAGCCTCTTTCTGGATCATGACTGTCTAACAGAAGGGGACCACCACCGTCCACACCAATGTTTCTGTCAATATAGGCGACATAACAGCCAGCAGATAGAGGTCGCTTCCACGACGATTTAAGATTTATGTGTATCTCGAAGGAGAAATCCTCATCATCCGACGTGAACTATTCAGTACAGTTCAATTCAGACTTATGGCGGCTCGGAAGTGCGCTGTTCGCTACCCATGAATTCGTTACTGCGCAGCGACTCTCCTCATGTTCCAAGCCGCAATTAAGTTTAAATAGGGGTTTAGCTATAAAATAGTTGCAATTACGAATCATCTACTATACGACTATACGTTCATTCTATTTCAATAAACATCCGTCCATAGCTCTCCTATTTAGGGTTGTACTTGCACTCGTTCGAGACAAAATCGATAATCCGGGCACCGAGTGCAGCGTATTCACAGGACTATCGTGACCGCACAATGTTCCTATACATCATTATTGTCTGAATTCAATTGAAAATGTTGCTTTGTTTGCGTCATATACCGTTCTCACATGACTGTGCCCGCACTGCAGTTTGCAGTGATAGTACATTTTCAATTTATCTTTTGATGTAAGATAAAACGAATAAACTTGTATACGTTCTGTTGAAACTAGGTTATTTTTTTTAGGGTACATAATACAAAAATTTCCAATTCAACTAACGCACTTAACAGTGGGTACATCGATTTGATCCAATATTAAATTGGACACAGCTCAACTGTTTTACTGATTACAAATAACAAAGGTGTTATTGATTACACTAAACGATTTAATCAATTAATGGGTCGGGCGAACGCGACACACATTTCATCAGTAACCATTACAAGAATTGGTTTATATTATATTATACCCTTCATAAATAGCTTTTGCCCGCGGCTTCGTCCGCGTGGAGGCCGGAAATTATCCCACGGGAACGTACTATCGGCATAAAAAGTATCCTATGTCCTATTTCAGGTCATGGTCTACATATATCGTACGTATATTTCATCCAAATCCGTTCAGCCGTTTTAGCGTAAAAGCGTAACAAACAAACAAACGCAATTTCGCATCTATAATAATTTAATTAGTTAGGATTAAGCACTAAATCATTTCATTATGATGGGTACCTAGGTACTGTAAGGTTTTATGCAGTAAGCAACCTACAATTGTACTGGCTGTTGAGAAAGGCTTGATTCAAGGGTTCGAAACAGTTTGTAAATAGAATAGGAAGAAATAGAGAGACGGCCCAAGGCTGGGTCGCAGGCTAGATAAATATAAGATGTATCTTTGATTTCTCTAATTATTATAGTCAGTTAAATGAACAAGAAGTGTTTTATTCGATCCGGTACTGTAGACTCTCTCGGAGTCTACAGTACCTACTATGTCTAGACTTTGCTTGCATTCTGTAGCATATGACAAATTAGTTTCAATTTTTGTTTGGCTCACATTAGTTGTACAGATAGATAGGTATCATTATTTTGCCTTATTCGAATTTTAAATTATGACATTACGTCTTAAAATCCAAAGTGTTGGTAATCCGTAACAATTAACGCTTACTGCCCAATTAAGCGCATTTTTTACGTTCCTTACGGTACACAATCGCGTCCAAATTATAGGTTGCACATTGCTTACCTATAATTATATCCATTAAATAAAATACCTTTGGGTCTGTCTGCGCATTTTACATAACTTATCTCGACATTAAATGAATGAATCGGAATTTCCCGCTACGGGTGGCGCTGCCAAGCGGCAGCTCCCGGAGTTAGCGCAGAATTAGCTATAGGTACAGTTTCATAGATAGAGTTTAATTACATAGCAGACAATTATGCGCCAGACAGACGTGATAACTCTGTCTAGGTCATTTCGTTTGTACAATGAGAGCTAAAATAATTTGAGCATTGTAGGTACATTACTACTTACCAACGTGAGAAATGTTTTTACTGCACATACCTACGCATCTACGAAATCTTCGGAGAAAATTGTTGCTTTTGTAAGAAAATGATTTAACGACACACTGATCGTTTTTAGGGTTCCGTACCCAAGCGGTAAAACGGGATCCTATTACTATGGCTCGCTGTCCGTCCGTCCGTCCGTCCGTCCGTCTGTCACCAGGCTGTATCTGATGAACCGTGATAGTTAGGCAGTTGACATTTTCACAGATGATGTATATCTGTTGCCGCTATAACGACAAATACTAAAAAACAATAAAATAAATATTTAAGGGGGCTTCCATACAACAAACGTGATTTTTTTGGCGTTTTTTGGTACGGAACCCTTCGTGCGCGAGTCCGACTCGCACTTGGCCGGCTTTTTTTATTTACTGAGCACTAAGTACAAGACTTTGCAAATAACAGGATATTGCATTGCATTGATTTGTTTGACGCACGAACATTCTTTAAACAGAAGTACAGAACAATATCCACCTTATCACTAAAGCGAAATCATTGTATTGCAATAGATTAATATATTTAATAATTAATTATAATAATAGATTTAGGTAGAAAGTAAATGGGGCTAAACTTGGACGTCCTACGCCTATACGCAATATAGGTATACATATTTCAAAAGTTGCGTAGCTAAGTAAAGTTTTAGACTGAGCGGAGCTAAGATGCGTTTACCATAGATCGTATTGTTTCAAAAAGATCACGTTACTGGACGGTATCAGAGAATGTGCTGAATTAAACTCAGATAACCCTTAATAGGCGGTGTCATGACAACCTCCAGACGAAATAACGAGCTTTTAGACATAGGAGAGCTACGGTTACTTTCTGAGGTGGCTATTACGTGTCGTGTCTTTCTCACACCTCTAAAGACAACTAAGATCTATTATAAATATCTACGTATTATTGTGTAATAATGCGCATGTACTCACAAGAAGTGATAATGTGAAGAATTTACTTGTGATAACAATTACATTTGTCTTCTTTCAAATTCTTCGTCTTTCTACACAACCATACACAATCAATGCTATTCACTAGTAGGGAGGTACTACAATCTATTGTTGGAAAATAGATTCAGATAGAATTGTATTACCACTCATTCGTAGCAAGATTGTCAGTATATGTTTTACTTACATGTTTTCAAACAGGCCAATACGGTAAAAATTGGTCCTGCTGCTTTGATATTGACAGTAAGATATTCGTCCTTTGGTTGAGACAAAGTTCATGTTTTAATTTTCATGGAAGTTGTTTTAGTTTTCGGTGATATACATTCCCCTTCGACCTTTTTCAGGGCAGGGCTCTACTAACTATTTAGGTCTGATGTCACCAATGAAGCTGAACGCGATCAGCACATTTAAACTGCGTTAGTCTAGTTTACCTAATTGGTGAATTCGCCCTAAGTACTATCCTACTACTGATCAATTTTAATTTTCCTGCAGGCAGCCCTTAGCCACGAAACTGTTGATTAATCTGCACATTACGTAACAGATTATATTTTATCAACCTACTTGATATACCTCTTGATATAACACATACGTGGCCCAGTTCATTGACCTAAATGGGGGTAATAAGAGGAGTCAGAATTTCATTATAGTCTCTACAATTTATTACTTTACTTACGTAATGAAAGTACATTTATTGGGACATGAATATGAAAATCGTTGGTCATGGTGAATGTCCCAGTTATATTAAAGTGGGTTATGCTTTTTACCGACTTCAAAAAAGGAGGAGGTACTATGTTCGGGATGATTGTTGTTTTTTTTTTTTTTTTTTTTTTTTTTTATGTATGTTCACCGATTACTCCGCCGTTTGTGAACCGATTTAAAAAAATCTTTTTTTGTTCAAAAGCTTATACTTCTGAGGTGGTCCCATTGTCACCAAGTCAGGATCTGATGATGGGATCCTAGAGAAATCGAGGGGAACTTTCAAAAATCGTAAGGGCAACTAGTGCATTCCTTAATTTATTCATTAAGTATTTTACAGCACTACAATTTTATGAAGGCCTGGAGTCGATCTGATGATGGAGCCGAAAGACAGTCAAGGGAACTCCTCAATGGTTTACAGCAGATACCTCGTGTTTGGGCTTGATTAATTTGTATTGATAAAAACTTTACACTTTGATGGGTTGTGACTGTCGTTAGGGGTCTGATGATGAAGACGAAAGACAGTCGAGGGAACTCCTCAGTGGTTTACAGCAGATATCTTGTGTTTGGGCTTGATTAATTTGTATTGATAAGAACCTTACACTTGGATGGGTTGTGACTGTCGTTAAGGGTCTGATGATGAAGACGAAGGACGATTAACGGAACTCCTCAACGGTTCACAGTAATTACCTTGTGTTTGGACTTAATTCATTTATATTGATAAGAACTTTGCAACCATATAGGTTGTAAGTGACATTACAGATCTGATTATGGTCACCTTATAATATGATGATGAGGGGAACTATACAGTGTAAGCAAATGTATAGTGTTCACCCTTATATTCTTGAGAAGGCACGGGAGTCTCATTAGCCAGCCGGTTTCGTATAACATCTAAACGATACTTGCGCTGTTCAGACGACTCGCCACTTAATCGTTTTTGAATAAGATTGAGTCGGCAGATCTTATCATTTGGCGACTCCTGTGACAAATGAGAATGCATGTAATTTCTCATCTGAGATAACCTAGCATGACAAGCTAACGGTGATTCTTGGGAACCGGACATAGCACTCCGTTTGCGATTCTTAGATAGGCGTTCTTTTTCAGCAGTATTAGTCTCTTTAATTCTGTTTTTCTTCATGCGGGTGGCTCCTTTAGTTGGTCTACCCATGATTACAAAAATCAAATTACACAAAAAATGGAAAAATAATAAAACTTTAAAAAAAAAATTGACCGACTTCAAAAAAAACAAAACAAAAAAGGACTACTGTACTAAAAACCAAAAGACAAAAGTACTTCTTTAATAATAAGAGAAATATAAAAAAATAAAAAAATAACTTTAATTTCGGAAGTCGGTGGCCAAAAACTAAAATTAAAAGCAAAGACACCGACTTCCGAAATTAAAGTTATTTTTTTATTTTTTTATATTTCTCTTATTATTAAAGAAGTACTTTTGTCTTTTGGTTTTTAGTACAGTAGTCCTTTTTTGTTTTGTTTTTTTTGAAGTCGGTCAATTTTTTTTTTTAAGTTTTATTATGAAATCTGTTGACTTATTAGGGGTTTATTTATAAAAGTTTCTTAAAGTTAAGTGATGTTCAAACGTCAAAACTCTATGGTTATACAGTCGCTAATATCATTACTTAACTTTAAGCAACGATTATAAATAAACCCCGAGGACACAGAGATCTATGTAACAAAATGTTGGTTATGTCTGATGCAGAGCGATGGTGAATAGGGGATGGATGTTTTTGACATCTCATATCGGATGGAGGCTACAGCGAACGTGGTAATGCTTACAGAAAATGTTAAGCAATCGGCGTCATATTTGGTTGAGTTTGCTTAAAAAAAGTCTTGCCGAGCGACTGAGAAAAGCAAGAAATCTAGTAGAAGAACAATACTTCACAAAGTAATCGTCCTTTTGATAGTGTATTGTTTTTGTAAAAGTCTGCAAAGTTAGCAGAAAGTAAGATAACGTAAAGTTAAGCTCTGAATATCTTTATACGCAGAATAGCTGAAGACTTTGGACTACGTAATTAAGTAATTTAATTTTCAACACACTTGCTCGTAAAGTGGCTCTTATTGAACCGCTTTTAGGTTCAATAAGAGTATTATGGAAGCGTGCTTTTTACTTTATATTACCGCACTAGTGCGGTAATGTGCGCCACAGATTACTATTTACTAGTCGGAGTAATGACATGGCAGTATGGAATTAGTAAGTACTATCATGACAGCATGGAATTTGTATCCAATAGAAATAGTTTTTGGTGAAGATTTTTACCAAAGACAAGCACTCAAAAGCAAGTTTTTATTAAAAAAAAAGAACCATAAGCAAAAAAAAAGACCCATGCATGACCATGGGTTTTTTTTTTACCATAACTAAACGTCTGTGGGATACTATACATTGAATTAGTATGAACTATCCTACTAATAAATGAGCATTCTCTATTTACACAGGAGCAGAGACTTGCGCTTTTTTCCGGTAAGACCGCGGTTGGCACGCGCGTAGGCCACTTGACCCGCCCCGACGAACCGCGCTGTCCTGCCCGTGTGCCATCGCGTTCGCGCTGAATGAATCTCTGTCATTCTGTACTATTAAATAAGGGTTTATATCGTCTGTGGCTATTTCAGTCTAAATTGTTCACTACCCTAACCCCATTTGCGTATTATGTATTATTATATTTTTATATGGGCTGTTCAGGGGTATTACCAGTGCTTTTATTTACACCCGCGCGCTCATAGCTAGCGGAAAAAACAAAAGCAGCCGCCATTTTCCATAAACATTTGTTAACTTTTTTGTTGTGTGGTTAAAATCATTATTAAAAATGTCGATTTTACGTAGGGGAGAAGAGTGTAAATAATAATAAATAGATTTGACTCCACCATGGTACGTTTAGTTACAGTAAAACATTTTTTTGTAATTCTTTTTCTTATTCAAATCATATTTATTTGTATAGGCTGTCTAACGGTTTTGCCAGTGCCTTTATTTACACCTATGGAAAAACAAAACCATCGCTCCATTTCCCATAAATATTTATTATCGTTTTCGTTGTGTGGTTAATTATTATCATACAATACTTAAAGTATTGTCACCAACCGATATAGCAGTTTGTAAAAGAAACTCCGGATAGTCAGTACCTGCCAACAAAGGTCAGTTAAACTTTATAAATCTATCATCTCTATAGTTACGTTATTGTAGCATAAGTTCTTACAACAAGTCTGTATTTTTCCTCGCCAGTGTGTTGAAAAACGTCGTATGAAACACGTGTGCATTGATTATTACACTCTCGGCTACCTTATCCGAATAATACCGCCTAGACTGTAATATCCAATAGAGCACACTCGATATTATCGAAGTCGACCTGGTACTGAGGAAAGGAATAAAGAATTCGTATAAGTAATGTAAATTTTAGTGTAATGTTCTTTTAAATTATCTACACTTAGATCGCGTTTAGCACTAGTGTTTGGTGGTATCAGGAATGTGGGATCACGGGCGCCCAGAGTGGGGACTCTGTCCACCCACTGAGTGACCTCAGGGAAGATGGTGCACAGTGGTCACGTGCTGCCTGGCACACTTGCACAGTTAGGTTTCGGGGAGACCTCTTTACGTCTCCCCAGAGATCTACGTACCCTAACAGGTGTTGCACAGAGGGGGTTTCCGAACGGTTTTTTGAGAGGTAACGGTGTCCCTTCCATGTGGAGATGTTGACCACCGGGGTGGTTTTAGTGAGGTAAAAATCCCACACTGGGCCTTAACCCCAAAGCCCGAGCGCCTTTTGAAGGTTTCTCCCCGAAAACAAAGAAAGATTGTGATTTTTGCTGATGATAATACTTGATTGACTATCAACCGTTCGCCTACCGCGCCTTCCTTTGTTCTGTTTTCATCATAATCATCCTTCTTCTATCTAATACCACATGAATAAAGAACACTATTATTTTGGTGACCTTTCATAGCCATGACATGGAAAACACAAAGACATTGACAAAGTTCAGACTTACAGCACAAAGTCGCTTAGTATTTATGCAATTACGTCGCTTGTCTATGTCGTAGACTTTGTAACGTGTCTAGACTTCACATAATATCTTGGCGTCATAAAATATAACAGATCAAAGACCTCGACACACACGTGTAACATAATTTAACCCAATGATATGAGAAAAACAAACTTACTCAAATCCATGGCGTAACTATATGATATGATATACTTCCCGAAAGGGTTGGTAGAGCTGACCCGAGTTGTAGAGAACCTTTTAAAGTTCGGACATATTATACTCACGACGAAGGACATTCCTAATGCAGACTTCAACTCCAAACTCATAACTTCAACTGAGAATTAAGTGTCTATATGGGAATCCCAGCAACATTTTACCTTGATATCGAACAAGCTACGCGGGTCTGCCGCACTTCCGACTACTACAATGGTGTAATGCAATAAAATTCGCCCATTTTTACTGTTTTAGTCTTGCGCAAAATAATTAAATGTGAACCCATAATATATGTATACTTACTCAACTATTAAATCTCTTGGATAATTCGTGTCATACGGATACACCTACATTAGATTCTTTGAAACCGTCTGGCTTCATTGATTTTTATCTTCAATAATGACCTGTTTCCTCTCTATCACCGCAAATCAGTTTTAACCACACAGCAAGTGGTTGTTTTTTGCCCGTTTGAGTCGGATCCTAATCATATGACTGGGTAATTGTTATGTTGTATGTTATATATACTGTGTCCAACACATGATACAGTGTCCGCTACTGTTTTTAATAAAAACTCCGTCTGGTTTCTTTGCACTTTTTATGGTGAATCGATACAAGTTTTACTTATAATTATGAAGGTATGTATTGGCAATGCATCTGAACACATAACATCACGCCTGTATTCCCCGAAGGGTTAGCAGAGGTTTACCTATGGTGTGTTGAGTGTGTAGCTGTAGTATAGAGGTCGTTGTTCAATATTTGATCTTTGCATAATTAAGATGAAAAAGATGCAGTGCCAGATGCCGACTGACCTACGAGGTGTCGTGCGGAACATATGACTGCACTTGTCGGATCCCTAAAATTTCTACGTACAGTTTTACTTCGGGATTGGGTAAGTTTATTCATTCGTACAAATTGCACACCTCAATTTTATGGAACCGTAATCATGGGTGGACAATGCATTATGAAACCCGTTGCTCGCGTCTTGTTACTTACATTATTTAGATATAGGTAGGTACGTTTTACCATACGTAAGGTTTTCAGATAACATTTCGTCTTATACTCCGACAGCAGAGTTAAAACTACCTCTTTAGTGTAATGTGTTAGAATCAAGTTTCGATTCATAAATATCATAGCGTCTCTTTCCTCTTACTTTAGATGCCAAATGAAACTGAAAGCGTTTGTATATACCTATAGGTATTATACCTACCTATCTAGAGCTGACATAATTTGGCAGCTCGATCAATGTTGAAATATTCCAACTATAAGTAGGATATAATTATACGTTTAATTATAAATGATTGCGTACTGATTTAATTAGACAATATATTGCTTCCTTAGTGGATACAACTTAGAAGTTAATTTATGTGTTTTGCACTGACTGAATAATTGTGTGCGTTATCAACATCGATTCTTTACTGTAAGTGTCAGTAAAGAGAATTGTCTATTGTTGTCGCTAATAGCAACTGTTTGGGCGAGTGATGGTAAACATTAAAAGTAAATCTATTTATGTTTCACTCTTAACCTTTCATTGCATGTATCTATTTATGTGTGATGTCTCATGGTACCTTCGTGGCTCGTCACGTCATAACACAGAACGTGTCGTGGTACAGGGGTGTCGTATGTCGTCTATGGTCACCGTCGATCGTTATCGTCGAGTGCATCGGTACAGTGCAGCAATACCGTTTGAAAAGATAAGCTGCTGATCGAAACAGTCAGTGCATAGCTGTCGGGTGGCAGACGTGAGGCGCGGGGGGGCGCGGCGCGGGGCGGAGGGCGAGGGGCAGGCGCCCGTCTAGACGCTACGTCACGCGGCCTCGCGATACCGCGCCGGTAAACAACAATGTGCACTGACCGAATATGGCACCCGGCACGCCGGGGCGGTCACCGGTCACCCTGCTGCGGCCCACTGCGGTCGCTGCACATCCTGTGCTGCACATGCACCACATTGCCATCAGATGCTCGTGGTGGGGTCGCACTCCGCAGCACAGATGGTTCCATCGACCCACTCGCTCACATCCTCACACATGCAGGCATATGGTACCTGTAGTAAACAGCTGTGGTTTGATAATGCCCACCAGATTTAAAAAAACATTAGAAATAGAAATATCATTTATTTGCTAAAAACATGGTATAAAAGATGGTAATGTTAATAATGTGGACAAACATGTTTTGCTTAATAGATATAAGCGTGCAAATTTTACATGCATAACAAAACAATCAGTCTTCATGCTATTTTATGTTCCAGGAACTCCCTAACACTGTAAAAACTATTGGCAGATAGCCATTTGTATAATTTAATTTTGAACAGTCTTGTGCTTAATGATTTTAATTCATTTGGTATTTTATTGTATACCTGGACACACATAAACATGCAGTTTTTATTATATTTCGCAAGCCTTGGGAGGACATCTAACACGAGCCTGTAGGGGTCGCGCCTGCTGCGAGAATTTATATCGCTTGCTTTCGCAAACAATTTTCTATGCTTCCACACAAACACACAAATTTCAAAAATATAAAGGGACGGCAGCGGTAACAAATCAAGTTTCTTAAACACTGGCCTGCAAGATTCGTCGGGTTTAAGGCCACACAATGCTCTAATGCATCTCTTTTGTGCAACAAATGCTCTATTTTGATCAGTACTGTTTCCCCACATAATTAAGTCATAGCGTAGGACTGATTCAACATATGCATGATATGTTGTTGCAGACGTTTTTATGTTTGTTATGTTTCTTATCTGTTTCAGTGCATATACAACACTCTCTACATTCATTCATAAGCAGCCATACCTACACGAAATGAAAGTTCTTTACAAACGAATGTACCCAACAAGCCAAACGTATACTGATACCTATTAAATGTACCTACTTATTCTTAAAACTTTGTTTACTTTGTGTAAAGCAAATAGCAATTTGTTAGTGCACTAATGAATGAACCCGTACGTCTGTACTGGAAGTCATTGTGGCGCGTCAACAGACGAATGGCTAATGAGTCGGGTAGTTACACGACTCGATTAACGTGGAGGTCATTGCGATGACCATCTACAGATCATCTCGACGACCTCCACGATTCAGGTTGCCGTTTCAGCAATAGCGACTGATTTCGATTAAGTATGTTCAATATTGATTGTATTATAGAATAGCCCACCTTTCAAGTTCTATCGATCTTCACATTTATGACCTGAACATTCTTCACAGAATTGGTAGTAATAACTAACTCGAATGTTATTCAATTGTAGGATTAATCATGTGGCAATGATTCCCTTGTCCCTTCGTGAATAGGTAGGTATGTGTCATCCCCAAATAGTTTTGGCATCAAAGCGAGCAAAAATTACGTTAATAAGCTTTTGAAAGTCCACTCATGATACACTTTATTAAGCATTAAACACGTCCTCCATAGAATGCTCAATGAATTTCAATTTACATTGCGCAGGTAACGTGATGTAAATCCACTGAGCTGTTCACTTTGAACGTTGTGTTGATCTAAGGACTGGCCGCTTTAGTTGGCTCGCAGTGTAATATCGCTTTCAGTCGGTAAAGATTCATATTGTTTTGGGTTCGTCTACAACTGTTTGTACAAAAACGACGAAACGATAGCGTTCAGAAAATGTTTACTGCTTATCTTCTTTATACGTTATATTTGACACACAGTCAATATCGGTTGAACGGAAATAAAAAAGGTTTATTTAAATGCCTAATCTTAATTCAAATGGAGTATAGTTAGTTACCAGACTTCAAGTAAGTAGATACCGCGGTATGTACATACCGCGTACGCAGAAGAATGAAACAATGCGTGTCAATTTACTATTTTCGGATCGAATAAAAGCCGAGTACGAGTGTTGAGGTTAATTGATACTTTTTCCTTACGGAAACGAAATTCAGGACCGTGTAGAGTTTATTTACGATTGCTTTTTCTCGGACTTGACAGGCAGAAGCTCGTAATCATGGTAATTTTATTAAACAAATTTTTTATTTTATTTTGTTGGATGTTTTATTGGTTTTCACTATAAAAAACTAGCACCTAATTACTGTAAAAGATACCCACCGTCGTTCAATACTATCTATATTTCTCTTTTCTTTTTTATAGATAAATAAAATAGCCAGTTCGTGTCCACACACACAAACTGTTAAAAGACACATTTTTTTCTAATTCAATAATAATATTATGATCATCTATTATCATTTAGTATACGTAATCTGTTGTTGCTAAATGTTAGTCTCAATTTTTTTTTGTACTCAGTACTCAAGGGTTTAAGTTAAAAACCAGCGCTTAGCCATTCGCTAGGGACCTAAGAATAATGCTAACGCTTAAACCTTTTGTTTCCGGAATAATAGTTTTGTGTATGTACATGTGAAACTGTGGAGACAGTAAACGTTATTCTATTCTATTTGTAGGTGGCGAGACGGTGTCCGTTTATGCACCATTATAAATTGCGTAATATATGAATTCAGCGCTTTATGTTCGTACGCGGTCTGATAATAACTCATGGTGTTCTAATATAGCCCTCCATTACGTTACCCTGATGAATACTTGAGCACAGTCTTTATTTTATTCATTTATTTTATTTTAATTCATTCATTTTGATTATACCTAAGACCTTTCATGAAATATTAATTGAAAGCTGAATCCAGCACGGCCAGCGCTTAGTATCGTTACTTTTATGTAACAATGCAGAATTATTCAACAAAGCAAGCATGTGCCGGAATGTAGGCCGCACAGATATATTACTTATGTGTGACAATGGAGTCATTTTGCTCTCACAGCTTAGCCACCGCTCGTAAATTACTTTACAAATGCGGTGCCCGACATGAGACGTGTACCAGATCTGGTTTAGAATTGTCCCCTGTACGTTGTTGGCTGGTGGAATAGTCCCCTAGTCTCCAACAAACATGTGAACTAAATTAGTAATAGGTGTTAGTTCAAGGTTGGAATTTTTTGTGTTTTTTGCAATCGAGGAGAGCGCTACTGCTATGATCGAGATGTCGCCTATTGCACTGTTTGAATCTTCTTGTGACTGCAAACTTAGAATTCTTACCTAAATGAATCATCTACATGACATTTGCATGTTGGAACTTTAACATTAAAATCTAATGATGCAAATATCAAACTCTATGTTTAATCTTTTACCGATTAGGTATTAACTTCGCTTGTGCAGTATTTAAGTGATCCTTATGGATTTCTTTCAACTTTCACATTGTCTGGCAATCTGTTATTCTAATATAAGTACTGTCTCAACTGTCTCAACTGTCTGCTGTCTGTCAATAAATCTGCCTAGCCATTTCCCAACTTTGTTAGAGTCTGCTTCCAGTCTAATCGGTTGCAGCTGAATACCATTATTTTAAATAGAGCGACTGCCTATCTGACCTTCAAAACCCAGTAACTGGGTAATACGATACCCCTCCCTTGGTAAGACTGGTTTTCAAACTCTCGGACTTCTGACGACCCGTAACGACTGTCAAAGATCCACAAATGACAGCAGGGACCAACGGTTTAACGTGCTTTCCGAGGTACGGAGGAATCTCAGTAGGTATGTAAAGATAGTCACCCATCCACTGACCAACCCCGGCAAGTCTAGCTTAACCTGATGGCTCAACCCGTGCGGCTGTTATTACTTAGCGACGAGCTCATCGTAATATTCAGCACGATAGTGCGAAATTACGATCTAGCTCTCAAAAATAATTCGACAAAGTCACTCAATGGCTCTCTCAATCTCTTTGGGTGATCTTCGAAACTGGACTGATTTTGACGGAACTTTTGGAACTACATTGGTATATTTATTTTCGCCTCCCAAAGTCAAGACTTGGTACGAAATGAAATAAAGGGATCAATTAATGCAATCTAAGTAGAAGACAACATTGGGGTTCTTAATCTAAAAAAAGATCAAAAGACCCCTTTGCAGTAGCTTGGAAGTAAAAATGGGGCAGGCGCTCATAAATTGGGACAATGTTAATTAAGAAGGGTGGCTCCCTTCGCTAGCAACCGGTTTGGTAGACGACCGAGTAAAAAAAAAACGCAATTGAGGTGTCTGTTAGCCCTGGAGTCGTTGCCCCTGGAAATAACATGCAGCGTTGGGATTGATATCAACCTAATAGTACATAGTTTAAATAATAATATCTTGATTGTTGTTGACCAAAGACCTGCAGCCTGTTTGCGTAACGTACACACAATCACAATAGCTTTTCATCCTCGTAGAAATAAACACCGATGCTTGGTTTAAAAAAAAACGCGACTTCACGAAAACCCAATGGATAGTCTCAAACTGTCAAAAACGAAAGCTTTCAGTGCATACATTGACCACGGAAGGAAAATATGACAACGTCGCATTTTCTTAACTTTAGTTATGAATGATTGGTTTAAATTAAAATGATTTACTCGTAACTATCAATGAAACTTAGATATACACATAGAGAGTTTAATGTAAAGATATCTTTAAAAAAAAACAAATTGATAAATAATTTATATGCCCGTTGATTCTTTGACATGGTCTCATTAATACCCCAGAGTTATGGGATTTCAAGAAGAGCACGTTGTTTATGAGTAAAGAACCATAACTAATGATAATGGTTCTTTGGCTCAATAGTTTCGGAGATAATGTCGGGGGGCATGGTTAATTTTCATCAATTTTCTTAAATATCTTAAGGTGGATCCGCAGTTGTTGCCGCGAAATTCAAATTTTCTTACGTTTTTTATATTTCCAGGTCAGTGTCAGGTTGTATCTTGATCTAAATATGATTCCCGACTATAACAGATATGTATTTATAGAATTATAATCATTACTACATGTCTATAAGTTAGATTTGTTTTCGCCGTAACATAAGTACATAATAACTACCCAAACATCCTTTATTTTGTAAACTTACACAATACCACGTCTTTAAACAATATCGCGTAAAACTAGTTAATTTTAACTTACCTCTAATAGGTAAATGTAATTAGAATGTATGTGTGCATGTATTACTCTCGTAATAACAATCTCAATGGTTAGAATTTTCCACTATATGTTACTGTTCTGTAAACATACCGGTGAGCTAAATTAAGGACCTAATGCTTCGTCAATATTATGGCAAATACTATACTCCTATTTATAAAGCACGTCACGTTTCAATCAAAATAACTAAGTAATGGGCTGTGGTTACATTACTGGCCTGTTTTGTAAGGTCTGATGTGTCGTACTGTACCTCAGTTAAATAAAAAAAATTGATATCAAAAGAGCTAAGTACCCTCTTTTGAAATATTAATTTTTTGTAGAGTGTATTTCTGCTTTTCATTTATTATAATAATTTGACAAGTTTACTGAGTACCTCCATACTTCCATTAGTTTGAGTATTTTGTTCAAGATTGGGAGGATATTCGCAAAGCGGTCTACAAAGTGCCTCGGTATTACTGAAACGTGGTATCCAAAGTATTTGTTACCTCTTGAAGGTACAAACAATTGGACATGAAGAATGTATACTTCCGTTCAGTTATGTCAGAGGTATTTGCTGCCATTTCAAGTACCAATGTTATGGCTACCTACGGCTCGGATCTGAAAACAGTTTATCAAATCAAATCAAAATATTTTATTTCACATAGACTTACATGGGCACTTATGTAACGTCAGAAGCTAGGTGCACGGTTCCAAATTGATCGTTTATCATACAATTATCACGCAGGTAACACGGTTTCGCTAATAACGCAAATACTTTTCCTCTTATAGACTAAAATGCGGTGTTATAATTATAAATTACATGACGCAACATAACGAAGTCACGCTGTGATAAATAATCTTATTTCCGTAAAGATTTGTCATTATGTACTTACACGAATACTTAATTCTTCAAGGACGTTCTAATTAACTACAATAGTTTTTGGTCCGCGCGCGGCCCGGCCGCGGTCATACAGGTCGCGGTCATACAACGCAAGTCATTTCCTCACGGGCAACATCTTTTTTGAGAAGTCTATGTAACGTAATAGATAAATAGGTCTATCTTTGAATAAACTGAAATCCTAACTATTATAATAATACCTATTCTCATCATCTGCCTGCCCTTGTCCCACGTCACTCGGGGTCGGCGCAACACGTTTTCTTCTTCTACTCTCCCCAGTCAATTGCAATACCTATTATAAATGCGAATATTTTGTTTGTTTACTTGTTTGTTACGCTGTCACGCTAAAATGACTGAACGGATTTGGATGAATTTTCGCAGATAGGTAGACCATGACCTGGGTTAGGTCATAGGATACTATTTATCCCGATATTCCCACTGATTCGAGACTTATGCGGGAGAATTGAATCATTAATTAGAATTATATCTAGTCTTAACGAGCAATTAATTTTATGACTTAACGTATGGTTTATCTGTAACGATAACCATTAACCATTATATAGCAAAAACATTACAGTCGCCGTAATCTTGAAAACGATAGTAGAATTTCAAGACTATGCATCAGACTTGAAAAAAGAGCCACTCGATTATGTATCATGTCCATACATGACCGTCGTTACGCTAACTTACTTTCATGTACTTACCATAACACATTTGTAGGCATTTAGAATAAATGATTGCACAATTAGAGGCAAACGAGGCGCTCTTCACATTAATAATGCGTTGCGGTCAATTTAACATTCACATTACCTTGCGATGCGATACGACGGTGTCCGAACTCCGAAGAAACGGGCACACCTGTCTAGACGCGCACACTTCGACACATAGTTTATGATACAACGACAGCGTCACAATGTATCTTCAAAAGCACTGCAGTAAACAAGAATCAAGATAAACAACCCGACTGTAATATTTAGAAATATTCTGCATAAAAAATATGATCTGGTCGGTTATGTTCATTTACCTAACATTAAGGTACTTAAATAAAAATATATTTTTTAGATTAGCTGTTAGCTAATCTAACATTATTCGTTGTCTAGACTAGCATGATTAATTAGAGAGTTTAATTGTATGTAGTAGATATGTTAATCAAAATTACATTTCCTCGGAGCAAAATTAATGTCAAAATGTCAACTCGTCAAAAGTTTTGAACTGTTAAACGTACAGTGATTACACGCTTCTATGTTCTTCAGAAGTCGTAACAATATTTTAGGCGACACATGAAGTAAATCATTCTCTTGTGCTCTCGGTTTTAAGATGAGATAGGTAGGTAAATAAAATTAATCTCAATTTTGATAACCTACTTTAGTGACTTTTATGAAATAACACCTCCGAGAGTTTTGAAGAAGGAGTACCTAAATACGAGTGCTACGACTGGCTACGACAAAACAAAATAATTATGGTACGAATTTGAATGTTGATGTAACGTTCCCGATTCGATTTCAACCTTATCAATTTATTCGCAACAAGCAAAATGTGAAATTACTTCACATTCTTAAAAAAATGATGTATAACATTGTTCGTCATAATATTTTAAAAATAGAATAGTGTACGCGCGGATGACTGCAGATTCACTCGAGTTAGTAAACCGTTGTTTCATTGTTTAGTGTCATGGCCACACTGTGACCAGTGAGCAGCGTGAGTAGTCAAGGAAGCGGCAGCCGGCCCTGGCCGCGATACACACGCGCTCATTCATTCACATTCACTCACCAACAACAATCAATACAACGATACGGTACCTACACCTAAGAAAGTTTCACCCAAAAATCGCAAATTATACTAAAAACTAGAATGCATTTTAATAAAAACTAAACATCCGTGATCCAACTGACTTTTAAAACCTACCTAAATTGCAGGAAATTAAAGGAAAACACACTTACACTCTACTGTGCGTTTGCAGTTTTTTTTTTTATTCGAAAATAATAACTAAGCCCTCATTGTGCAGATGAAACGTCTATGTTTGTCAAAAATAATTTACATAAAAGTCAGCGCCGTTGTGATCGGTTACAAACAGTCGGGTCTAGTACAGCACTATGCGGAAACAGTATTTCTGTAATGGCTCCAAAGGTCTATAGTAAATTATCAAAATGTATAAGGAGAATGAAGATAATGTCCACAAATTCAAAAGTAAATTGTATTTATTTCTAATAGCTATGACGTATTACGCTATCGCAGATTTTTCAAATGATAAAATATGACATTACCATACCTTTAATATAGTTTATCATTGACATGCATGTAAAAATAAAATATAATTGATTAATGATTTATATTTACATATTATAAAACAAAGTCCTCCGCCGCCTCTGTCTGTCGTCCTGTACGCGATAAACTCAAAAACTACTGCACCGATTTTCATGCTGTTTTCACCAATGGATAGAGTGGTTCTCGAGTAAGGATTAGTGTATAATAACCGACATCCACGCGGGCTAAATACATTTAACTGACATTATTTACAATAAGATGAAATATGACATTAGTAGTCCTATAATACAATTTACCATTGACATGCATGTAAAAATAAATTATAGGTAATTGATTAATTATTTATTGATAATACATTTAATTGTCATTATTTACTCGAACGTGACTTTGTATTGTATAGATCAGACTTACTTCTTACTAAAAAAACGAATATAATTGTACACCAATTTCATTGGTAGGACATAGAGCTCGACTAAAATGTATACACTTATGTATACATTTTAGTCTTAACCTTAAAAAGGTCTTAACCTTTTTTGCAAAACCTGTCACGAATAAAGATTTATTGATTGCACTGGCTACACATTCACAACAAAATATGTTGAATCCCTATTTTCTATCAATTTTCCATACAATGTTTGACAGGAACTAAAGATTTCAACACAGTTAAGAACATCGTTTTCCGTTTGACTCGTATACGCTCTCCTTCCGACCAAATAGCAAAACATAATTGCTTTTACATAGTATAGGTAGCAGACAGCAATAAAACTGTTGTCTAATCCCACCTTTGTCTAAATAATCTACTTCCTGTCGAGTATCCAGCGCGTCCGCTTTCGCCCTCAGTGTATGGAATCTAGCCAGACTAGACGCCACGCTCCGCTGCCTGAGAAAAATGTGTCTACCAACATAATAGCTTCAATAGAAATAGTTCTAGAAATTACATTCAGCTAATAGCTTTATGACGATCTAAATTTGATATATAATCACTGTGATTGATGTCTACATTTGTCATTATTATGTAAAAATCATACCTACGTAACATAAAATTTCGGTAAAAAAATACAACACGAGTCCTTCATGATTCATGCTATTATTATTAAAATAATAGTGCTTCAGTCTACTTACATTTTGCTGGATGGTAAAACATGGAAATGCATTCATCAAAATCACCTGAGTTTATTTTGGAATCTAAGGCCTTGACATATATATCAATCACATTTCAAATGGCTTACCTATATCGGTACCCTAAGTAATCTGCAGTGAGTGCTTTCATTCTTCAATAATTACTTATGAAATCGTACCTGAAATATAGACTGTGTTCTTCAGACTTCACTGTGTTTTCACAATGACATCCCAAAACACAGTGCGACTTATTTATTGCTTTTCGAGATTAAATAATTTTAGTACTTACCTATCAAGGGATACTTGGTGTGACAAATTTTCAAGGCTCATAATGAGAGTCTTATCCGTTCCTGCCTATCACATTATCATATAATATAATTTTCCCAAGTCAGACGATTCCTTTACTCAGACATATTGTATAACACAATGATTCATGATTTTACAAGACCATGAAGAGTCACGTAGTTATGCTTCTACGTGTATTTGTCTACATAAATACGTTAGAACAGATAAAACAAACTGCGTAATATAATCGCCATAATCAATTTCATTCGAATTCGTCCACATCACGTAGACAGTAGAGATTCGATTGTTTGCATTCGATTTTTTCGACATCTAAAGTGACGTGATAATGAAGTCACGTGAGGCTTGCGACACATGGTAGGCGCCAGACGTCTAGACGGCCCGACGCGTCACCTGAAGGCTCTTCAGGAAGGCCGCCGGCCGCCAAAATTCCTCTCCCCAATGCCGCCGCCGCCGCCGCCCGCGCCTCGCCGACGGCAGGCGGCCTCTATTTACCTATATACGGTTTTCACACAAATCAACTAGGTAGGCAGGTACTTCGTATTATACAAAAAACATAACCTACTGTAATCCGTGGCTTTAATAGTTTTCTGTTGATTGCTCAGACCACTTTTAATCCTGAAAGCCGTTCGTGATTCTTTTATTTAGGTTAAATGTTGTACTTTAATCAAATAAAAACCTTCCGATGTTGTGTTTTCGATATTCCTGTGAATAGTTTCATATATTCAGTTATATAATGTGTAAAAATCACTCTACGTAGTTATAAACGCGAAAGTTTGTTATCACTACTATGTTTTTGCTAAACGTTTACGTTTTCGTTTTTTGTTTTATCTAATGTACGTTTAATTCCTGTGACTATTCAAATTGCTGACATAATTAAGTAATATATTACAAAGATTAAAAATTTAATAAGGTCATAGCTAGCAAAGTCTTACGTAAATGCAGTTTAAATTACGAATTTCATTATGAGACTTTCTTACGAGGGAAGGCCTTTCCAAGGGCACATGAAGGGGCTTTTTAATTCAGGCTCGAAATTCACACATTAACATTCCCCCAGTTTTAAATTGTTTGATAACTACAGTTAATTGGTATGATGTAATATTGCCAATATTTAAATTTTGAAATATTCTGTATGTAAATAATTTATTGTCCGAGAATAAAATGACTCGGTCTTGATTTAAGTCGTCTGCTGAGCTGACATTTTACAATGTTGCGTCATTAATTCTGTGAGAGTTGTCTCTTGCTGCTTTATTAAAACGCAGGGTTTTACGATTCTGTATATGTAGCGCATATTGAAGCACTTACGTGTGTTTTGTCTTTTCGCGGTTTTTAAGGTCGTCTACTAAACACGTAGCTTTTTCAAATGCCATGTTGGTTCTTTGACAAGGATTGAAGACCTAAACGAACTTATCTCATCATCATCTGCCTAGCCTTTTCCCAACTACGTTGGGGTCGGCTTCCAGTCTAACCGGATGCAGCTGAATACCAGTATTTTACATGAAGCGACCGCCTATCTGACCTCCACAACCCAGTAACTGGGTAATACGATACCCCTTGTTAAGACTGGTTGTCAGACTTTCGGGCTTCTGACGACCCGTAACGACTGTCAAAGATCCACAAATGACAGCCGGGACCAACGTCTTAACGTCTAAGCGAACTTATCTACACTTATTAATAATAAGAGGGTGCTTAATGCTACGCCATAACTAGTAAGAGTTTAGGAATCGGGCACCTAGATTTGTTATTGAAAAATATCAAGGAAGCTGCAGCCTGCTGGTTTTTGTATCAAAACTTCTTAACATTTAGGTTAGCATTTTTGTAAAGTTCTTCTATAACCAGATTATGTTGTCTTAATCCGGCAGCTTATTATTTTTTCTTTCAACTACATAGTAATGTTATCATTAATCACTACAAGACCTATAACAAAGGACGTATTTTTTGCTTAGAACCAAAACAGTGCAGTAAAGTTGTATGAAATTTCATTGTTGCACTGTTTTTCATTAATGCACTGATTTTAGGGTTCCATACCCAAAGGGTAAAACGGGACCCTATATTACTAAGGCTCGTCTGTCCGTCTGTTCGTCCGTCAGTCCGTCAGTCCGTCAGGCAGTCAGTCCGTCAGTCGGTCAGTCCGTCAGTCCGTCTGTCCGTCAGTCTGTTAGTCCGTCAGTCCGTGAGTCCGTCTGTCCGTCTGTCCGTCTGTGCGTCTGTACGTCTGTCCGTCTGTCCATTTGTCCGTCTGTACGTCTCTCCGTCTGTCCGTCTGTCCGTCCGTCCGTCCGTCTGGCCGTCTGCTCGTCCGTCCGTCCGTCCGCCCGTCCGCCCGTCTATCAGTCCGTTCGTCCGTCAATCTGTCTGTCTGTCTTTCCATTTTTTAAAACTTTTATTGTTAAATATAAAATATCAAAGTTTTCGATAGCGATATGAATGCAACTCCAGGAAGTATAAAAACAGTTGCAAATGAAATTGTTAATAATCTTTTGCGGCAAAAGTCGCGGGATAACTTTGTTTTCATTAACTTGAGTTTTTATTTTGAGTAGGTATATTTTATCATGGTAGGTAGATTGGTAGTTGAAAGAAAAGTAGATTACGCACCTTGCTAAAGAGAGTAATTTAATGCAATCGTGTTAATTTAGTGCCCTCGCGTGCGCTCGGGCACCAACATAACCCTCGTGCATTAATAACTCACTTGGTGCTCGGTGCTATAATCTACTATTATGCCTGAACTTAAAATGATGATGATGATGAGACGAGTATTATAACATCAGCGGCCTAAACCGGCCACATTAGCAATTCCTCTATAAGCTATTAATTTCCTGAATTTCCAGCTGTCATTAGCAGTTCCTCTAATTTAACACAAAAGCAATTCATAATGTGTGGACCATTTTACGAATCTCAATAGAAAACTGTCAAACAGATGAATTATTTCGTAATATGAATCGTACGCAGATCATAATATTATGAATTGTCAGTTTGTGACATTTTACGATAATTCATAATATTTTCCTATTATGATTCTGCCAAACTGGCTGTTTTAAGCCCCCTGTTGACATCAATAGAAAAGCCTTCTACTTTACTGCCAAAAAAGGAAATTATCTTATATTTTATATAATGCGAAAGTTAATCTTAAAAAGATTAACTTCCTTCTAACCTCTGAATAAAATAAAAAGCGACTTGAATCTATAATTTCGCTCTCGACGTTTGATCTCCAAATAACCTCATTATTTTTCAATGGTCGTTACTGGTTATTGAAGAAAAGTTATCTCTATCGTTATATTTGTAGGTAACTGGAGCAAATTGAGAGAAATGTTTATATTTTTCTAATTGTTCCGAGGATTTCATTGTTTTTTTTTTGTATTAAGTATCTCCCTATCTTCTTAGATTTGAACATCAATTTTGATTCATAACGATGAACGCGTGTAACGGTGAACGATGATTCCGATGATGAACGCGTACCTACGACGTTTTAGTGAAATTATGTGAATTGTACGATTCTCAATGAGAGGAGACTCATATGATATATGATTAAGTCCTATTGAATGACCGACTGTTGACTGACTAACGCAACCTGAGAAGAACCAGTTTCATAAAATGATGAAATGTAACTGTATGTGACTACTTGATTGATACTCATCCACTTAATAAAATAATCAATTAAATACTTACTGAGCATGAAAACCACACACATTGATGACTAAACGACTACAATGTAAATATTGAAGATAAGTATTCCCTGGTTGAATTTTTCCACTGCAATTACAAAAGGTGATGTTGACCTCATAAGTGGGTAGACAGAGCTTAGCATAGTTCAACAAACATTAGCGCAAACAGAGTAAAGCAGTGCAAACGTATCAATTGCTATCGGCGCTGATAACGAACCCTGAAGATAATCGTCGGCAGACAAATGTTATGTGACGACACACCACTCGCAGGAATTGCCTTTATTTATTTAAGAATCGAACACAGTATTAACTTGCTTTTTTTGTGACTAAGGGCTGATTTAATCAGTGCCAGATTCTTTTATCCGTGGAATAAAATTGACGTCTGACAGTTTTTGTAAGTATAGAAAATCTGTCAAAAATCTAATATTTATTCGCTGGATTAGACTGTTTAAAAGTTTGGTCTAAAGGAAATTATGTATTATTTCCCGTTTCTCAAAAAAGTTCAGTCTGCGAGTTCTTATTAATTTGCTTAGCAACGTATCTTACATCTACACCTATAAATTATAAATTTGACGTTAACAAGAACTCATGAATATCTTTTTTTTCCACTAGTGTAGGAGGAAGTATGCACGCTTGCGTTTTGAGTTCAGTGAATGAACGCAACGGAAGTAAGCTGAATCGTGTTAAACTTGATAAAACTGCCTTTTATAGGAGGAATAAGCAGTATTTCACAATTTACAGGATTTTATTTAAACTTAAATTGCAGCAAAGGTCTATTTTTAGGGTTAGTAGATAATAGTACTTTCATACCGGCTGAAATCATAACAATCATAGTTTTCCCATCGGAGCTTCAGCCTCAGAAGAGCGGGAATTCAAATTTACAGCATGCTGATGTAAAAAAAGTTATAAAAATAATAATTTCATAGGTACTGTACCAAAACTTCTGGGGTGGTAATTGGGATCATCTTCAACCCCCAAATAAATATATTTTGGAACTGCTTAATGTTTTTTATTTAAATTAGAAGTTAATCAATTGTACAGAATAGAGCAGAGGTGGCTCAGTGGTAACTGTTCCGACTTACGAGTTGTAGGTCGTGGGTTCGAACCAAGTCAGGCGCTTTACTTTGTGTAAATAATTTCATCACCACTGCTCTCAAAACGGTGATGGAAAACATCGTGTGGAAACCGGCATGTTCTAGAACCAAATATTCGAAGACATGTGACATCTACCAACCCGCACTGGGCCCGCGAGGTGGATTACGGCCCACTCCCTTTCTTAAAGAGGAGGCCTGTGTCCCAGTAGTGGGAACATTATAGCCTGATTATGTATGTATGTACAGAGTAGAACCTACAATGTGGTAATGATTAGCACGTGGTATCTTCGAATAAAATGTTGCGGTTGATTGGATCTTCAGTGCTACAACACAGAGCCCAGGGACGAAACAAATAACCCCTTGTTCTTTCATTTCTCATCAATCATCAAAAATACCTGCAAAGATCTGATACCCGGAGACTCGCAATGGTTAAGGCCGCCGCGCCGCTGTTAAACTACTAGAAATGCCATTTTTTAGCCAGATAACCTACTATAATACTAACCGTTACTTATAAATGAGACGATTGACACACAATAGAGGTTAATTTATTACATTTCTCTTCGCTGGCTTTCAGTCTTATCTTTATATTATGTATATAAAAAATGCGACTGAAAGCCAGCGGAGTCCCGCATGTTTGGCCATCGATCCGATAACACAGCCAGGGACCGATAGAACAGAACCAGAAGCAATTTGATGCAACTCAGCATAACTTAAACGAGAAGACAATAGGCCAAATGACTAGTCCTGAGCAGCAACCACATGGAAGTAGGCAATCTGCGAAAACGGTGCCTGATTGATGATTCAGGAATTCAGGATACCTACTCTGCAACTGATTAGATTGTCCATTATACAAATAGCAGTGAGAAAAAAAAGATTTTCAATGGCAACTGGTATGTTACCATTATCATGTAGTGAGTGTGTGTGTCTGTGTGTTCTGTAGTCTACATGTGAGTATAATCATTACATTTATGTAAACATGGCTATTTTTTTTAGTCTACGAATAACCAGACATAACTACTTAGTAGTTCTGCGAACAGTACACCAAAAAGTAAGCCAAAATAATCACTCTATTAGTTGCGTGGGGTCTGTGCGGATCCCGGAGTTTATTTTGAAAAAGAAACATAAATTAAGTGCAAAATATTTTATAAAGGAACTTTAAGTACAACATCTTAACATAACAAAAATATAAGGCTTCTAGAAAACAACATAATTATAAAATATAATTATTGTATAAAAATAAAATAAACTTAGTATGAGTTATGTAGTTAGTTATTTAGTTGAGGAGTTCTTATGGACTTGGACAGCACCTAGTGTAAAAGTACTTGTCAATACATAGTCCAGTGAGTATAAAAACGACGGTTCTAACTTGTATGGTTGAGGAGTTCCTATGGCCACCTTCCGGCTCCATCAGACCCTGAATACCACCAAGTGTAAAAGAACTTAACAATACATAGCCAATTATGAGTCACACAATGAGCGCGTGGCCTTAGCCTTAGCGCGTGCGCGTGGCCTTAGCGTTAGAATAGTACATTACTGTCGCGACCAGCAATAAGGGGTTTGACGGACGATCGTGAAAATGTGGGCCGAGGCGAAGCCGAGGCAAACACGTGAGTCCATCAATTCCTGATTGTGGCCAAGGCCTGTATAGTACTTTTCTCAAATAATGCGAAATTCAAACAGAGAAAATAAATAACAATTCTAGAATCCATGACGAACAACTCTAATTTTTCATGCGCTGCACTACGTTCATTTGTTTCTTCTTTACTAGAAACAGTTCTATTTGCAAGCCAAATCGAAAATAAAATTTTGATAAGTTACCTCTTTGGTGGCCATGTGTTGAAGTAAAAAGTTCGTTCCATTTTTAAATAACATGACAGATATGAGTTTTCATAGTAATTTATTTGGCCGCTAAACACGCCATTTATGGATTTTCATAGTAACTTTGCTGGCCGCATCTTCACCTTGTTTTTGACGAGTACAGCAATTTCGATTTATCTCGAAGAAGGTTGTCAAAATAATGCTCGAATTTCCCAACATGTTTGAGAAAAATGTTTTAATAAATACCAACGCTCTATGATTCAATGGCTTACTTTTTTTCCTATGAAAAAACATGACATTCAATACGTCAAATTCAAATTAAAATAAACCGGCCAAGTGCGTTTCAAACCACGCACAATGAAGGGTTCCGTAGTGGGGATGAATTTATGCCAAAAACAAACTTAACATTGTAGTTGAAAAACATGCTTTTGCAACTGCAAATGTAAGTTGGTCGATTATAACTCGGTAACATATAGAGCCTACTTAGCTCTGATAGTTTTCCTTTTAACTTCTCTATATTAAATACTACTGCCGTGATTTTTTTCATATATCCAAAAACAACCATTTAGCTGGCAGGGAGGGGGGGACATTTGTCTCTACCAAAAATGAGCACTTTAAAGCCTCAGACCAACAAAAAAAGAAAGACGGATCACTACCTATATCAAACGTGTAGCCACAAAACTATGCTCCTGCAAGTAAACACACAGGCTCACGCACACACCTACACAAAAACTATGCTCATCGCTCCTAGTACGTCACGAGTCGTCGTCTAGTAAACTTCAATAAAAAAAATAGAATTATGCCTTCTTGTGTAGTGAAAACTTGTAAAAACAATAGCAAATCACATAAAAAGTCTCACGGAATCACTTTTCACATGGAAGTACTTTAAATAACATCGTTTCTTAATTTAGTTAACTATGAATTTTAGGTTACTTGGAACAAAAACCTGAACGAATGAACGAACGAAAACAGTGACATTTCAAGTGCGAGGGTTGCCATAATATGATTTGAAATTTTCCCGTTCGATATTTTTTAGTTCTTGTAATTATATGTCTGTTTTTTTATGTATTTAATATTTTAGATTTCCAAGTAATATTGAAAATAAAAGTAAATGGATAGTAGCTATAAGAAATAGTCGGAATGATCCAGAATGGCTGCCATCGAAAACCAGCGTGGTTTGTTCCGATCATTTTGATAATAATGACCTTTATTCAACTAATCGTGGACTTCGCCGTGTGATCAAAAGCGTATATAAAATTTGAAAAACAAAAATGAGATTTTATCAAAACAGTAATTAAACACGAGACTGTATTTTTTATTTTATTTTAGTTAGTTTCTCAGCTTAATCTAGCAAATTTAAATACTACTGTACCAAATTTTATTTTTTAGATGTTATTTCCATCGTCCTACGTAATTGCTGAAAACTCAGTTTTACAAAGTTCTGGCTGTACGTTTGTTTTTATCAAAAGCTGCCATTACTCGTGTATTTTTTTTTTGTAGGAGTTACCAGACTTGCCTCATGTATCCATTGACGATAGGGCTGTATGTAAATGCACTTTTTACTTAATTGTTATTTTATTTTATTTTGCGATGTAAAAAAAATGGTTTTGTTTCAGAATCCTTCCTAACAATTGAGATACAATACCATACTCAACAATATCTTACTCGTACAATATTATCCTACCCAAAATATTATTCCCCAAATTATAGGGAAAAACTTTAACAAATGACAACCCTTTTTACACACACATAGATAAAAAGGTGGCTTCACTTTTGATGTACGTCATGCTCCGTCTTTCTTATTTTGTTGGTCTGAGTTTAAAGCTTAATATTTCGCAAACGGATCCCAGATAAAAAAAAAAGTTTTCACACACCCACACGACACGCAATAACATGGGACAGACGAGAAAAAAAAATCATCTCCACTTTACGTGCAGGGAGGGGAGGTACCCTAAAATAAATATTTAGCATGATTTTATTTTACCATTATGTCGGCGTGTTTAGCCGTTTTTTTGGGTACCTACCCATGCCAAATTGCAGCTTTCTAGTACTAAGAATCTCTGAGCTAAGCCGCGGATAGTCAGATGGACATGGTGAAACTATATCGGTTCCTTGTTGACCACAGAACCCGTTAAAATCAGACAAAAGTATGAGTAAAAATTTGTAGGCCAGCTAGAAAACTTAACAAATAGGTTTTAATAAATAGTGAGCCATTTATTGTATTTTGAGAAGCTATTCTGCTCATCATGCCGAAGATCCTCATCAGATCAGATGACCTTTCCAATAAAAAAGAACCATCGCTATTGGATCTCTTATGGCAGAGATAACCTGAAGCCCCTTTTTTGCCCCATTTTGGAGGAAGTACCCTCCAATCAAAAATCCACGACGATTAAAAATTAAATTTCGTCCAGATCGGTTGTAAAATACGACCTGTAGACGAGTACTTACAAATTGACAAACTCGCTAATTTTGCGCTCGCACGGCCAATTACTTGGAGCGGGAATCTTCGCTCGACACGGATAAATAAATAGGTTTTCCCTATTGATAATCTCATGTTTATTAGTTATAAACACATAACACCTCACTGTATTGAGCCCCCGCTAAAGGAAATGTAATCGAATAATATTTTTTAAATAATTCGCTCGAGTCGCTAGGAAGCGATATATTATATGTAACAAACAATGTCACATTGAAGAAACACGTCAATAAAACCTTGCATCAAAATTGCAACAGCAAATATGCAGCACATTATGCATGTGTCGTCACGCCCCAGACAACCTTACAGTGCTATCTAAGAATCTCGCCATACTTGGGTTACCTAGTTTCCTATTCAATCTCGCCGACTCATATCATATCAGTGACAGCGGTATTACCGTCACGACTCTCGCTGATAAGCATCCAGGCTAGGTACTTGACAGTCTATTATGAATTTTATGTTCCCAATTGTGAAGACTCATTCTATATTTGGCACAAAGTAAGCAGCACCCCAATTGCGTAACACTTTTTCAATCCAAAGGATGTTGATGGTAATTGCTAGTCCATTGCTTCATATGTTTGAAAAACTGGCCAAGTGCGAGTCGGACTTGCGCACGAAGGGTTCCGTACCATTAACTATAAAAACGGCAAAAACATCACGTTTGTTGTATGGGAGTCCCCTTAAATATTTATTTTATTCTGTTTTTTTTGTATTTGTTGTTATAGTGGCAACAGAAATACATCATCTTTCAAAATTGTAACTGTCTAACTATCACGGTTCATGAGATACAGCCTGGTGACAGACGGACAGACAGACAGACAGCGGAGTCTTAGTAATAGGGTCCCGTTTTACCCTTTGGGTACGGAACCCTAAAAATTGTTTGATCCACAATGTAAATAACGAAATGATTGCTGTTGAATTATCAAAATGAAAGGCATTGCCATTGTAAGTGTGTTACATAATTACCCTGCGGGACGGTAGGTCCAGGAAAAGAAGTTGATGACATATTGATGAAACCACAACGAATGCTTATGACCAGAGGACTTGCAAGCATTCGCAGTTGATAGGTGTATCAGAAAACATGACAGGAACAGAACAAGGTTTCCAATGAACATCATGACAGCGTAGAGAATTTGCATGTACCTATGATTAATTGATACCTTAACCTTGCAAACATTTTTGTTTGAATTAACTAATAACCTACATGTATTTTAGTATTTTGTACTTATGCTCAAAAGCCCTACGAAGAACTTGAAAATGATTATGTTCGTAGGTACCTAATCAAGGGCATGTAATAAATGTCTGCAAACTTCTAAGTTAAATTAATAAAACTCAATCAGGTAATGGAACTTTATGTATACTTATGTTATAAATTAAGCTCAAACTATTTTCCAAACATGTTTAGAGGTTCCAACATTTCCAACATTCCAGTTTCGTAATACCTAAATTCAAATCTTATTGATTTAACTTTCTTTGTTAATTAAAAGTAGACTTGTAAATAAAAATGACTAGCTTTTGCCCACGACTTCGTCTGAAATCCAGGATGAAATGTAGCCTATGTCTTTCTCCAGGTCATGGTCAACCCCTGTGCCAAATTTCATTCAAATCCGTTCAGCCGTTTTAGCGCAAAAGCATAACAAACAAACAAACTCACTTTCGCATTTATAATATTAGAGGATTATAATTATGTAGCTTAAAAATACAATACTTTATTTTGTTATTTGTACTTTGTGTTTCATGAACTGTGTCCAAATAAACTTTATTATTTCTTTCTTTCTTTCTTTCAATTTAAATTGTGTTGCTCAGCTACAAACCGGTGTTTTCCAGTTTCTTATCTAGTCTTCCTATGATAGTAATGTTAGAATTAATACTCTATGGTACATTAATATTTTATATGCGGACAACAGTCTCTTCCTCTTCCGGCTTGCACACGAGAATGTAAGATGGCATTTTGTAATTCTTTAATATCAATCAATCTGCCTAGCCATTTCCCAACTATGTTGGGATCGGCTTCCAGTCTAACCAGATGCAGCTGAATACCAGTATTTTACATGGAGTGACTGCCTACATATTGTAATTCTTTAATATAAATTCAATAAACGGTATAAGAACTAAAAGGTGTGTAGTATCAATTAGCCAATTTACAAACAAGTAATAATTAGGTGAGGTTTAGATCATTATATATTTAAGTAGTAATGGGTACATTGATAGATTTGCTAGCTATTTATATCGCTATTCATATTAATTAGTTTTTTATTCTGTTCGTTTACGTTCCTACATGGAATGTAGAAAGTATTTTGCTATTTTGTTCAGCTTGCAGACATTGTTGTGGAAAACATCGAATAAATGGTTTTAAATGCATAAAAAATACGAAATAAATTATTAAATTAGATATCATTTCATAAAACTTAACTCGGAGATACGACAAGAGCCAGTCAGTGAGGTGAGAGTCGATCTATAGATACAATTCTGTCTGTTTGTAGCGTGTCTTACTTAGTCTAGCCAGTCTTACGGGACTAATTTCCGGACGATTAAATATATAAAATAATATAATAATAGACAAGTTTATCGATTTTTGCTAGTCTTCGGGTTAAGTTAGACATTATTGTCTGCTTTTTTAGATAGATTAGAAGTTTGACGCGTTGAATATGGTGGCTTCAACACGTCAAACTATTAGCCTATGGCTAAAGGATGTGCTACGGGTACAATTCTGTCTGTTTTTAGCGTGCGAGCAAGCATTATATGTATGTAAAGCCTGGATTTAATAACCAGTTAAATCAGTTCTGAAAAAAAGATTTCGTTTTGATAATTTGTAGAAAAACTATCCTGAAAATGGCTGCGTTACGGTTTTTACACATAATTCTACTGCTATTCCAACGTATGTTCGCAGCCGATGTATTTTAAGTGTGACTGACATTAATTTCTCGCTTCATGCACACTGCGTTTTAATTATGTATATTACATGTAAATCGTCGTGGTGTGTAGTTGCAGTCAGGTGATTACGAGGTGTCACAGGCCGCGTAAATACGTCGGTGGTCAGCGGAGCGGCGGCGGCGGCGGCAGCTCGGCAGACGGTGGCGGTACGCGTTGCGGGCACGACGAGGCTGACTCATGCGCCCGCTGTCTGCTCGTTGTTTGGCGCTGCCGGCGGTAGATGAGGCGCGAACTAAACGTGCGCCCTCGCCCCGACCTTGCCTCGACACGGATTTATTGATGCGTCACCACGAGACACGTCGCATGCCGCTCGACGGCTCGACGCGACTTACGTGCCGAGTTACGTGCGAGTTTGCTCAGCGGAACCGATTCAAGTAGCGGTCCAACAATTTGTTCCACAGAATTATACTATTGAAACATTCGTGATTATTTGAATTGCGCTATCTTGTTACAGCAGACATAATTACGACGTTGACAATGGGCGACGCAATTCGTGAGACAATTTATATAATGACGGAGATTATCTTGTATAAATTGGCATGACCCACTTGTGAATGTTCTACGATTGTATTGAAATATACAGGTTTCATAAAAGGTTTTGAATATTTATGTAATGTTATAAAATATAAATAAGTATGTAAATATCTTTAAATTTCTATATTTTTTAAATTGAGATACAACAAGCCCTTTCATTTTATATGTCACACGGTACAGCTTGCAAAACTTTTTTATTTTTTAATTTTCCTTTTTGCCCCCAAAAAGTGATATTAAAAATTCATTTATTTACGTTACACGTCCGCGTTTGGGTCACAGAAATTCATATGTGTACCCAACTAAATTGGTTCAGTAGATTCGGAGCAAATTGGCTGTGACAGACGGACAGACAGCCAGCCAGACATACACGAGTGATCCTATAAGGCAGTATAAAGGTTCCATTTTTTCATTCGGAGGAACATTTACGACGTTGAGTAGACGTTTTGGTGGCAACTTAATGTTATTTAGTATAATCGTATAAATGTAACAGACATATAAATACCTACTTAGTCGCATAGTAGTCATATACACGTCGGCGATTTGACTACATGTCATGTAATGATAGCTGTCGCGGCGTGTATTCGATTCGCGTCGACGAGTGTCGTGTCGAATGTGGTCGTTGTGCTATTGTCATTTAAAGATCATGCTTTGAACGAATTATATTATAACAGATTTTAACACGTTAATTTAATTTGGCATTGTTTTTGACAGCTGAGTTAATATTGCATTTTTTTCTTTGTTATTTGAGGTGATAACACCATTTCATTCGTTGTAAACCATTGTGCACTCAAGTTTACTGATTAATGTGAGATAAGTCTTTAGCAAACTTTTTATGGGCTTTTAAAATTTTAATGTTTTCACATATTTTACAAATAATTTATTAAGTGACTGCATTATATGACAACTATATAACTTCCCGATCTAAAAACTGCGTGTTCATTGTAAATGTTTACGCCATTACGGTTAATTTAGGGATCAGTAATAAAATAACAAACGCCTAGCTAACTTAGTTCAAAGAATTTATATTTTAAGAACAGAATATTTGTTTGCGTGACATATAACTTATACTCCATTTGAAGTAAGATTAGAAAATAAGACTTTTTTACAGTCCGTTCAACCGATTTTGAGTTCTATTTCTTTAGTGGTATGACAAATGGCAGCTGCAGTTGACAGTTGGTATTGTGTAACCTTTTTTGCTTTTAATACCATTCTTATGTCCTACGGTATACAAGTCAAGATCGGTTGAACGGACTGTAAAAAGGTTTGTTTAAATGTCTAATCTTATTTCAAATGGAGTATAGGTATATATCTCAGTATCTCCCAAGATAAAACCTTGCTATGTCTGAAATTCACTTGACAGGAAATTCTACTATCAGACCAATTTTAGATTTATACAAGCTATCTACACCCACTCTACTATGTAAAGCCTGGAGAGGTGTGAATAAAGCAAGACGATACGGGAAAGTCTGCGTCGCGGCACGCGTTCTACTGAACGTATGATATAGGACTTCAGTCTACGGACCACGATACGCACACGGCTACTACTCGCGGATTTAATGGCCCATAACCTTATAGTGTCGGCAGCCGGCACTCGGTAGTACCCCGATGATATAATAGAAGCAATGTTAAGTTATGTACTGTGTATATGGAGCTGTGTATACGATGAAAATGGAGAAAATGCTTTCGTTTGAATTATTCATAGATCCTGCAATGGATAACATTCGATTTGATAAATGCAATTTAGATTTGTCTTCAGTTCTCTGTTGAAACAAAAACAACAAGGTTGTATTTTTATTTACGAACACCGTTTGAATGGAATTTTATCTAATTTAATGCATGACATAGTAGTATCACGGTAGGTATTTAATTAAATATAATGCGGCCGTTTAACCTACGGAAAATTTTCGTAAACATGTGTGCCTCCAGATTTACCATATTATATAATAATCTGGGTGAAATTGAATTCATGGGCATCCTAATAAGGGGTCAAAAAAAAATCTGCTGTTCCCTACTTTTGCGTTCGCGTAGCAAAATGTAGGGAACAGCTGATTTTTTTTCCCGCGATTTCAGGGTTGGTTCCATAGTGAAAGTTGTTCATAAAGATGAGTACAATGACCCCTTAAGAGGATGCCCATGAATTCAACTTCACCCTGTATAGCATGGTGCTCGCCATGGCCCATGGGTCGCCCCATAAACATCTATAAAGATAACTCTGATCACTCTTTTATTACCTCAATCGCAGTAAAAAATGTTATCAGCAGGGCAGGTTGATGCCAATTCAGTTTGCAACCACTTTGAACTTGGCCCCATTTGGATTCAATTTGATTGAGGAATATATACGAATTATTCCGATCTGTCACCCCGCTTTGTCCCCTTAGGGTGACAGATAGGAAAAAAAGTTTGATCTGTCCCCCTGTTAGCAATGAGGGGACAGTTCGAACTTTATTCACTCCTTAACGGTTTCATCTGTCCCCCTATCACTGACACACACTGACAGATGAAACTTTTTATTCCTGTTTGTCCCCCACAGAATTTAATATATTAATTCTTAAAACTAATGCCACACATACTGCAACATTACATTAAATTAAAGACTAGTGGTTTAGGTTTATAATCATCTGTATTTAAATAAGTTACAAATATTTCTTTTGTTTTTCTATTAATCAGCCACAGTCCCATATATCACGTCGTAGGTATTCCAGTTTTTTTAAATTTTTTATTATACCTGGAATACCTACGACGTGATAGGGGGACAGATGAAACCGTTAAGGAGTGAATAAAGTTCGAACTGTCCCCTCATTGCTAACAGGGGGACAGATCAAATTTTTTTTTCCTATCTGTCACCCTAAGGGGACAAAGCGGGGTGACAGATCGGAATAATTCATATATACCTACATTACATTTTGATGTTCTACAATTGTGAGTTACTGAACTAAACTTGCACTACTCAATTATGTTTGATAGGCACGCAGCGTTTGGTAAAACTAAGGATTTGCTTGTACCTTCGCTTTGTAAGCCATCAGGGTTCAGCCTTGTAGGTTTGACCTCCTAATGAAGTCTAGTACCTACCTCGACTGTTGTTTATTCTACACTGCTTGTGATGCCATCCCTTATAGTGCCGCTGAAATAACTAACTACATCGTCAGCAACTAGAGAAACACTTAGGCCAACTTAAAACTAGTTTCAACCAATCAAAAGGCTTTAAGTAATGCTAAACGAGTTTTAAGTAATGCTTGAGTATTGAATGAGGTTCTGTAATACGGACCTTAGAAGTTAGAGAAGCTTTATGTCGGCGCATCTTTCTACAAAGTAAGTTCTGTTGTTAGCAGCCTTCGACTTCCGGCGCCGACATGCCAAACTACTCTTTTATGTTCATTTAATATTTGAAAAGAGTAGAGAATGTAAAGAACGTTGCAGGTGGCGTTCTATAGTTTCTGCCTACCTCCCAATGAAGAAGGCGTGAGTTTATGTATGTATGTTTATTATTTGAATTAACGTAAGTAAAAAATATAGTTATCTCCTTTTATCATAGAGGTTACGTCAATTGGGGCATAGTTTACGTAGAGCATTAAATCATGTAAATTGAACTCAGAGTTGTCAGACTCGTCTGGCCTTTTATTTTTAGGTATCCTAGTTATGTCTCGTCGTTTCGTTTTAGAGCTCGTAAAATGTTTATATGAGATGGTCAGTGTCAGTTTAGCGCTCCGCGTGCATATTGCGACTGAGTGCACATTGCACGTCAATGTACAAACTTTAAGATTACGAGTGCGACGTCAATGCACGGATTATTCGAGAAGAGTGAATTGATGTGCTTAAGTGTGGGGTGAGGGGTGCGGCGCGGGGGGGTGCATGCTGCATTCGATGCACCACGGTGTACATTGCACCCAGGCCCTCGGGGCGTCGCCCTGCGCCCCCGCTGGCCGTTGCCACCGATTTCACCAGCACTTACGAAGTCTTTACATTACGTTAACCGATGGACATGCGAAGAGAAATCTGCAAACGACGATCATTTAAATGTCTGCATTGCGCCACAGTGTATTCATAAAAGATTATTGGATGCAACTTTACAACTCTATATCCGATTCGCCAATGATGTTTCAAGGCATTATGAGGAATTTAGAGTCTTAGCCAATAACAATCTCATGTATTTAATATTATATTAAGTCAAATATAAAAACAAATGATCATGACGATGTCATGACAAGTCAATAACACCGCAGTCTTTTTTTTTCCTTTCAAAAAGTTTAAAGACAATCATGAAAACAGATATTTTTCTGTGTTACTGCTTAGTTCTATTATTAAAGAGTACCTCATCTAAATTTTTCAAAATCACATTTACATCTCTTTCAAAACAGACTATAGATTACTGAAAGTTAATTAGAATCAAAATATTCTATAACTATGTATCTATTACAAACTAAGAGAAAATCGCTATTTGCTATTTAAATCTTACATATAAACATTTATACGAACCTTAAATGTTTCTCAAATAGGCGTTCTCTTTGTAAAAGGTACGATTTACAGCACTTACAGTAATACATCTTAGCTGAAACGATCCATAATGGAGAACAATTTGCTAAACCAGAAGATAGACCAAATAAAACCAGCTCTCTCGCTGGTACCTGTAACGTTTCTGTCCAGCTGATTTATAGACCACTTCTAAATAGAGCAATGTATAGAAACTTCAAGCTTACTTAATAGTTCCTTATTACATCATTATTAAAAACAAAAATGAATACTTACCTTGTTTTAATAATACCTGCTTTCGAAAGGACGACGACGGAATTTTTGGACTTCAAAATGAAACTTCTAGGCTAAAGCTTAATAACATTTATTTCTGTATAAGGTAATATGACAAGCTCATTATAATAAGTTCCTTTCATGTCGGTGAATGGTGTGGACAAATTGTGAAACTCGAGGTCAACGGCCTGCGGCCAGGGACTCAGAAAACTGATAAAAACCCTTTTAAAACATTTTTGTGCATATTTGACAAAGCTTACGAAGTTGCAATGCACTTCGTGCTCGAATATGTGCAGTAATAAAAGGCTCGATTTATCGTACCCTGTCCTTATGGCCAACATATAAAATATTTGACGGTAAATAAATTACTTACGTGTTTTGCTGTCTCAGGCACACATAACATTTTTTCCAACACACTTGCTCGTAAAGTAGCTCTTATTGAACCACTTTTAGGTTCATATTGCAGTATATTAAGAACGCGTGCTTTTTACTTTATATTACCGTAATATATTACCATATTAGTACTTACTAATTCCATACCTACCATACATAGAAATTGACTTTAGTGAAGCTTTTTAATACCATGGGCGTTTAGTTACGGAAAAAAAAATCCCATGGGCAGGTCAGTGGGATACTATACATGGAATTAGTATGAACTATCCTTTATTATTAAATGAGCATTCTCTATTTTCACAAAAACAGAGATTTGCGCTTTTCTAAATCTCATCAAAGAGACTTCATGCCTTTTTATGCCTTCTGTGTAAATAAGTAAATGAACATTATATTTCATGAAATTACTTAGGTATATATTTTTCACTACATATTTACTTTAATAATGTTTTGAACATTTATGTTTATTACCTTATAGTAAACAATTTTTTTGTCAAATGTTTACTTAATTTGCATCAAAACATTGCCTTGGAATATAGGCTGTTTAGCAGTTTTGCCAGTACCTTTATTTACACCTGCGGAAAAACAAAACCAGCGCGCCATTTTCCATAAATATTTGTTAACGTTTTCGTTGTGTGGTTATTTAGTATCATAAATACAAAATCTATTAATTACAGTCACCAACCAACGTTGAAAAGTTTTTAATATAAAGGAAGCTACGGATAGTCAACACCTGGCAACAAAGGTCAGTTGAGCGTTAGATATCTAAATGTATTATCTCTGTACCTAATTACGTTATTGTCACAAGTCTGTTTTTTTCCTCGCAAGTATGTTGAAAAACGTCGTATGAAACGCGTGTGCATTGATCATTACACTCTCGGCTACCTTACCCTATAATAATACCGCTTCAAGTGTAATGTCCGATACTGCACACTTGTATCACAATGCTGAATTTATTGCCAAATGAATTAAGCAACCTTACAATGTTAAGGGACAGTATAATCGGCTTTACTGGCACAGTGATGAAAAACTGAGCTTGGAAATAAAGTTTGAATAATGATTTAAATGTAAAAGGCACAGTTAATAATTTCTGGAAAGTTGACGATAGATTGTAAAACAATCACTGATGAAAACCATTTTTTCACCTCACAAGCTTGGAAAGTTTCTGTTTATCATTCGAAATCTGAGTGCAAAAGTGCATTTCATCCGCTAGCGTGGAACGAGTTTTAAAAATTCGAACCTTTCTACTCAATAATTTTCTACACCACTGATAATTACATATTTCATGTCAGTGCACCAACCTCATTTTTAGAATAAACGCACTGGCCAGCACGAAAAAATCGCTCAATGCGCCGAAATAAGTTTTCACTTCAAAAAACTTTTTAAGTGTTTCTTCTGTATATTCAATTCACTTTGCATAATTTTGGTTAGTTTAGCAGTGCAGAGTTAGTGCAAGCGGTACATAATGTCGAATTGAGCTTTCTTCCGGAAATTTGCGCGAAAAGTGCATAAAAGCGTACAATATTTGTTCAATGCATGCAGACACCTAGCATTTTCCTCGCTGTAGTGAGGTGAAAAGTTATGTGTTTCACTCGGCAGCAAAGTTATTCTGCGTCTCGTACCTTTGAAACCTTCCAAACGTTCAGGATTCTTTATTTGAACCACTCGCTTCGCTCATGATTCAATCCTAGAATCCTTCGCTTGCTCAGGTAAACTCAGGTTTCAATACAAGTACTCGCGCCAAAAAACAACTTTGCAGTCTTGCAGAACAATTTTTTTTTTGTTTCTGTTAAAAATATATGCATTATCTTATACTAGCGGACCCGGCAGAAGTTGTCCTGCCCGAACAGCGCCACCTACCGGGTTCAATTGTATTTTCAAAACATCCAGGGATTACACACAAAATTTCATCGAAATCGGTCTAGCCTTTTAGTCCTTAGGAGTTAGGTGACAAACACACGTACAGGAGAATTATATATACATATAAAGATATTATATTACGTACGTAATAACGATAAATATATACATATTAGCTTTAAAAGCGATCTATGTTTACAAATGTAAATAAATAATGCTAAAAGATGGTTCTTGAAGATTATTCCGAAAGATAGTCGTCAAATGTTTTTTAAGTCAATAATTAGCTTATTACTATTAATAGGCTGGTAATTAATTCAGTAGCTTGTGGTAAATACAGACTGGCTAATGTCAACTTGGTTTTATTAAACCTTTTAAGTTTATTTTTGTTTAACAAAGAAGACGCGAATGTCTTTTCAGCTCTCTAGCTGTGAACGTTAACTTAAGTAAAAGTTTGACTTTTAGTCGAAGGCTCGAACTCGTTGCTGGACGTGGCTTGTATGGATGCTATTCAGTTTATTTATTTATGCTTTTGTTTTATTTATTTAGGATTTATTTATTATTTATTTGGTTTGTATTTATTTAGTATTTATTAATTACTTATTTCGTTTTTATATAATTAGTAAAAAAGACGATGATTTATAACGAAAACGAGCGCCAACAATTGTTGAACAGACCTTTGGGCGTATATATATTATGAAAAACTACTGGATTTATTTATCCATAATAAAGTTACTTGAATTCTTGAATAAATTATCTATCATTATCTTATCTATTATTATTTACGCCCAAAGATGCGTTAACATCAATTTTGAAATATGGAAGTTTCGACGCTCATAACTTTCAAACCATTTGTTTTTTTAATTTTATTTCCATACAGGGCTAGATAATGACAATTCAACTAAATATAATTATTAATGTACACTGTCAAAACTCAAACTCAAACTCAAAGCATTTATTTCAAATAAACCAATTACAGGCACTTTTGAATTGTCAAGGGGTCGGTCAGTCAGAAAGATGAAGCTAGTTGCCCATTCCAAAGCGTAGGTTCCTATGGAGAAGAACGGGCAAGAAACTCCACGGACACTCTTTTGAATCAGAATATTATTACAATATATTGGTTACATCATTCATGTTGAAATTATACATGTTAGAACAATGTCCGTCCGTAAAAAGATAAAAAAGAAACAAAACAATTCAAAAATTAAAATAAATTAAAATAAGCCGTGGCAGCTAAGAGATGACCAGTCCCTACTGATGGCGCCCGTTCACGAACATGACGCATGGATCAGCACCATTCAGCTCAACCATTTTGAAGGGAACTTCATTAGGTGTTGGATCATTATCCAACACACACGCCACCACCAGCGAGACATTAAAGTGAGCATGACATACTCTCAGTCGCCAGGGCACATTCAAGTCAATGAAAGACGTACCTAGTAAATGGTAGCTTTAAAGTACTTAGGTAAGTACATAGTGCTCACACACATGTGCTATGCAGTTATACAAAACTAGGAGATTGAATTTATACAATGTAAATAATTATAGTTTTTACAATCTTCAACAGCTCCAACAATTATTTCGAATGCTAATCAATTAGTTTATGCGCCCTGTGGAGCTGGACCAGCGCTGAGCCAAGCATTTTTATCCGTAATGTAATCCCCTAATTTATAATATGCTTGGCGGCATAGTGTGCGTTTTATACAAGATTTAAATTTTGTTTCATTCAGTTGGAGTATGTGGGGAGGTATTTTATTATAACATTTTAAACAGTACCCCATGAAAGATGAGTCTACTTTAGCCAGTCTGAAGCCCGGTTGAACTAATTGGTCCCTACTTCTAGTCCTATAATTGTGTCTTTCACCTCTTTTACTGAAAAGACTTAGATTTTTCCTTACGTACATTTCATAGATATATTGACAAGGTACCGTCATGATGTTAATATCTTTAAACAGTTCCCGTAGAGAATCGCGCCTGCGGAGGCCATATATTGCTCTGATCGCTCTTTTCTGCAGAATAAAAACTGTCAAACTCCAAACGACGTTAGTATGGAAGAATGACTGACTAGGGTAATCTTAAGTCTCGCTTTTTTACACCAGTATTACGGTATATAATTATTTGTAGTGTAAAATTCGGAAAAAACGAGCAGCAAGCACCTCACCCTGATTTTTTGGATACTATATAAAGGTATACAGAATTATTCTTCTGTCATAAAATATAAAACTTGCATCCTCATTTCAATAGCTGAATAAAAACTTTTATATTTACAGTTTTTTTCTACCGACGGCGAAAATGGCACACAAGGTATTTCCTGTAGGTAAGTGCAGTAGATAGTGTAGGTACTGATTAAGGGCAAGTTTTACCAAAGTAACTCAACGCGATTAGCGCATCGAAACCGCGTTCGAAAGCTGTCAGTGCCATCATTATTGTGAAACATTGACACTGACAGTTCTTGAACGCGCATTAGATGTGTACTTGTATGTGTGTGAAATTCGCCCTAAAAATAATACAAAGTGGCTATAATAAATGAGCAATAAGTACATGACACCGGAAATGTGTCCTCGGAGCTCGGAGCGTTAAGATGGAAGTCCTGTTCGGGCAGCGCCGCGTGAAACACCACGCGCGACGCCGGATGCGCGCTAAAACACCAACCATGTAGTTCCATCGGTAGGTACCCCCCCCCACATCTGCACTGCACCTTTACCTCTGTTCTCCTTGTTATTGCATTTTAGTGTATAGGTAGTAAAAATATTATTAAGATTAGGTTTTGAAGGATAAATAGGTTCATTTTTGAAGGGGTGTTCCTTTTTTCGTAGCACAGACTTAACATGACTCCTTGAACCTAAAAACAGTCTTTATAGACTTTCCGAAATGTGTTGGAACGAGTAATTACGACAATAATTACGAGTATACTCTCTTATGAAGCAACAGATTTAAATCTGCCAAAAATACGGAAGAATAACTCTTATTCACACTAGGTTTTAAATGTAAGCAGGGATGATAAGAACCTACCAAGGATCACAGAAGGGGCTTTTTGGTGTGTTTTAGCCTCATATAAGAAAAGCGTCGTTATATTAAAAAAAACAAAAATGTTTTCAAAGCGAGACAGATTTCAGAGCGAGAAATCGATTTGAGTACACTGCATTACTGCATTTGTAGGTACCCACTGCTGTTTGGACTTTGATTTGGATAGATGCAGCAACGTCCTTCAAGCGTCCTCAATAACTCCCAAGTTCACACCTCAAACCATAATGGCAACACTTTAATTGTAACACACACAACAAGCATAAGGAACGACAAACATTAATTTAAAAATTATTCATAAACTTGAAATAAAAATACGAGTATATGAGGCAGGTATATTTTTGTACGTCAAAAGTCACATTCATGTGTCCTAATATTAATTGTATCTGATTCACAAAGGATTCCATTATGACCAGTATTTTGATTCGGTCCTGTAGATGTCTTATTGTATTATGGTTTTTAACTTCATATTAATTCTATTCCATGGAATCGCTACAAGCGAAGTGGAATGCAACTTAGCATGTAAAATCAGTTTAAAAATATAAAAATTCACACCGCGTCACCGCGAGCTAATGGATTAGGTTACAGTAAAAAAAAGGTTAGAACTGTGACCAACCGCGCGCGAGCCGAGCGAGCGAGCCGGGCGGTGCCGTGGCAGCGGTCTGCGAGCGCTACTTCCAAGTTGATCGCAGTTACTTGGCAATTTTTACTACACCTTAAACCCTACATTAATGATTTGACCTAACGTCGACTGACATATCATTAAACGTTGACGTTTAAACGATATGGGCAATTTTAGCAACTTCATAAAATGGTCAAACACTTAATTATATGATCAATTTTAAGATCTGGCCACGACATACACACAAATCTTATGATTACACAAAAATGACTCACGCAATTCAATGTGGAATAATTTAAATGACAAAAATTAAGCTTGTAATAACGGACGACTTTGTTATGTCATTGATGCTAAAAGCCAAGTATCACAATACTCTTTTGTCTGATACGATGCGTACGTCTGATTGACTTGACCCGTAAAATACGGTTTTATAGCTACCGACACCAAAATTCACTATTTTTATTCATCTCCGTGTCTTAATCGTGTTCAACTGTTCAGCTTTGACAAAAATGTATCGTAAACGCCGCGATGATGCGGCGTAGAGACTGCGTAGGGACGGTGTTGTAGCCGCTTATACGCCGCGTCGTAGGCACCGCATCGTAGTCGCGTAGGCGTGGTTTCATAGCAGCGTAGGCTCGGCGTCGTAGCCACGTAGGCGTAGCGTCGTAGCCGCGTAGGCGCAGCGTCGTAGCCGCGTAGGCGCAGCATCGTAGCCGCGTAGGCTCAGCGGCGTAGCCGCGAAGGCGTGGGGCAGTGCATAGAACGCGCGTTGATGCTACTGCTAAATTTATTGTAAAAAATTGAAATTGAAATTGAATTGAAATTGTTTGTTTTCATAAATTTTCGACTCTGAAATAACTGGTTTCAGGTTTTGAGATATTTCAATTATACCTTGTGTACCCTATAACTGCATACATACTATTAATTATTATAGGTAATCAATAACAATAAAGAAATCATACGTCCGTTTACTGCGAATTAACCTCTGAAAATGGGAACCAAATCAGTTAAACGTTTGGGACGGACAGATGCTGTGGTTTTTAGCTACTCATGACTACAAATTAATTAATGCAACAGCGCACCTACAGTGAAGGATGCTGCGAGTTGGGTCGCTAAACATAATTAAAAATTGAATGTCGGGTGCAGTCTGGCTAGAAAAATGGTCAACTTATTGAGTGGCAGCCGTCGTGGTCACCTGCTGACGTCACACCGCGAGTACTAAGAGTGCCACCGAGACGACGACAGCTGTCCTTGCGGTGATACCAACCTCGTACTTTGGATTAGTCCTAACTTGTCTCGAAACCTACACTAACGAATAGTACCTACTGAGAAAGTCACTTTCATGTTTCAGACTTTAACGACGTCTTTTATTTGGAAACTTAATAATCTCACCAGACCAAAGAAAATAATGTATTACTTGAACATACAAAGCACATCATTTTAAACCATTTTTTTCTTTAGAAGCATTAGATTAAATTATATGAGTACCTACTCTCAGGGTAATAGGATCTCAACCGTTTTAAGTCTAAAAGTGATAGACGGCTCCCCGCCGATCGATATATTTTGTCCGAAGATATTGTCAAAGTTTGATTTTTCAGCTGAAAATGCCCATTGTGATGTAGGTTGTTTGGTAATGAAATATGCACCTTTAAATAATTTTTACTTAACAGGGATTTTAAATACCTACATTATCTATATAAATTATACTAACTAATAATAATATTTACTTATAGATTTTTTATATGAAAATTCTCCCTGGTTTCAAATGAAGTAAAATCATCTCATCTGCCTAGAAATAGTTATTTGTTATGCAAGGCTGCAAAATTGTTTTTTGGCGCGAGTACTTTTATTAAATCCTGAGCGATGCGAAGGTTTCAAAGGTTCGAGACGCAGAATAACTTTGCTGCCGAGCGAAACACACAACTTTTCACCTCACTACAGCGAGGAAAATGCTAGGTGCAAGAAAAACAGCAAATATTAAATGAGTGTTTATTTATTAAAAAAATTAAAAGTTCGATAGATTGCATTGGTGAAAAAAAAACGATCGGTTGGTGTATTAGCAGGGCGCAAGGCTTGATATTTATCTACAATTTTGACATATTCGTCACGTATCGCGAAGTTCCTATCAATATTGGTCTTCGTGTTTAATAAGTTAACCAACAGCAGCTTTTCTGAATGCTTCTCAATGTTTTTCATTGTAGGATAGGTGAGTTCATTAGTCCGGCACGCCCCACTAATGCCAATAATGAGGACAACCTGTAACGCAAAGAAAGAAAATTCGTTTTACAGCAAATACTAAGACATTAAGTACATATTTTCACATAAAGTAGGTACACTTTGAACAAAGATAGGTAAAAAAGCAAAATACTTTTGTAGCAAGAAATTCGGAGTCGGGTGCTTCGTTTAGAAACTGCGCAATGTTAGTAGTGGTGAAAATTTTAGATTTTTCGGTTTGTGGCCGTTTGACTTTTTCTTTAAAAAACGCCAATAGTTTGGATATTTTTCTATGTGAATATCATTTTTAGGGTTCCGTAGTCAACAAGGAACCCTTATAGTTTCGCCATGTCCGTCTGTCTGTCCGTCTTTTTGTTTTGATCGTGGCTTTTAGCATCGAGAGTGTGCTTGATTTCCTTGTTTTAGATAGTTCAATGAAGTATGATAGCATTATAGTCTCCGAAAACGTTTTCGCACCTTTAGAATGTCTCCATGTATTGAACAAATTGTACGCTTTTATGTACTTTTCGCGCGATTTGTCCGGCAGAAAACTCAATTCGGCATTATGTACCGCTTGCACTAACTCTGCAGGTGTTGAATTTATATCTTCATCGCTACTGGACTCACTCATATTATGTCTTACGATTTTATAAAAAAACAATCTAAAATTAATGATGGTAAGTGAATTGATTAGAGAGAAGAAAATTTTAAGTTTTTTTTTCCATGCAGTTGTCTTACTGGCCACTGCGATTATTCTATAAAATTTATAGAATAATCGCAGTGGCCAGTAAGACAACTGCATGAAATAAGTATTTATGCCTTTTCAGTGGTATAGAAAATTATACTCCATTTGAAACAAGATTAGACATTTAAACAAACCTTTATACTGTCCGTTTAACGAATTTTGACTTCTATACCATAGGCATAAGGATGGCATTAAAAGCAAAAAAGGTTACACAATACCAACTGTCTACTGCAGCTGCTATTTGTCATGCCACCAACGCAATAGAAGTCAAAATCGGTTGAACGGACTGTAAAAAAGGTTTATTTCAATGTCTAATCTTATTTCAAATGGAGTATAGCAATTGACAAGTCACATAAAATAACAACAATGAGACAAGGATACACTTAGAAGACACAGGAATTAGATCCAGGTATTAGATCCAGTAGTAAGAGTAAACGAGACCGAAATATATTTTCTCTATCTCCATCTCATATGCAAGCTTTTTGTCTGACAGTTGAAGGTCTGGGGCCCTACAAAATGGCTTTGGAAAAAATGGCTTAGTAAAATTTATTTGGAAAGTATTGTCGAACTACATAAGATAGTATCAGGTAACAAGTGACTCTCAGAGACTCTCGCTATCTGATAGATTAACTATACAATTCCCTATCTTCGGGTTGCAGACTTGCAGCAGCGAGCAGGGGGCGCGCAGGTCGGCAGGTCGCGGGCGAGGGCGCATCGCTTGCAGCGCCCTCTATGCCCTTGCCGACTCACGGTGCATGCACCCTGTGTACTGACAGTACAGCGGCTAACAGTGGGACAACTCCGATTTCGAATTGAGTTGAGCAAATAATTATTCTTGTGATATTCATTTTGTATTTATGGTACGGCCACGGTACATATTTGTAAACTACAGAACTTGATTGATGAAGATTTCAACCTGTAAACATATTATCTCCTAAAGAGGTATGTACCCTTGGCTTTTACGACACTTTTACAATTTATACTTACAAATGTAGGACCTGTTGTTTGGTTAAAAACATCTTTACAAAATACGAATGTATTTTGCACACCTAAGATGAATGCTCGTGAAAACTATCACGATATCGTGCCAGTCTCTACGAGCCTTGAATAGTTCGGAATATTATGAGTCAAGTTCAAACTCATCAAAATCCACCTGCTGTGAGTAACATTCAAGTTTAGTTACGTTTGTCCACAAGGATCCACAAGGATTTCCTCAATTAAAGATAGCTCAACTCCAATTTATGCAGCAATAACCTACTTTGCTTTCCTTTTGTTTTGCGTTTAAAGGCCATTTACCTTCATTCCCTCACGTTTAAAGATAAGGATGGTTAATTAAGAAATCGAGTAGTTGCCCTACTAGTTTTCCTTGTCTGTGGCCATGCATCGGCCCTCAGCCCCTCCCCGCCAGCGCCCCCCTCCCCCGAGCCGGCTCCGGTTTACGCTCGCACGTCGTGATGCTGCATTTTAATAATGTTTTTGACTTACATGTCCAGCCGGGACGGGAAAACCGTTGTTTTTCTTATTTCATATGATTCTCTTTACATACACGCACTGATATTATTGGATGCTGCATTTAGCTTTGATGCTGAATAAAACACAAGATTCTAATTTATTAGACTCCTGTTGGAAGCCCACTCTCATATTTATAAGATGTGGAAAATGGCCGTACCGTATTGATGGCGATGTGGATGACATATATATCTGCTAAATCCATGTTTGTTGATAGAATGACTGAAAGGTTAATTCACCTGATTTTGCAATTGATAATACATAAGCAGTAGCGGTGTTAGTCCCACGTACTTTAAAATCCTACGTATATACATATATACTGCAAGTAGTCCGCAGGTGTGTTTAGACAGCAAGCCGCTTGCATTGTGCCCTATTATAAAGGGATATTGCCTGAGTCTGACAAATATAATTAACGCAGCCAGATGTACCTACATACAGCTATCTTTAAACATATAAGTCGTATAGAAATGAAAGAAATAGATGATAGTGATGATTCATTTTTCCATATTCACCACTCTTCTCACAGTACATAAATAGCGAAGGTCAGAAATGACCCTCCTCGCCATTTCTGGAGAATGCGGGCAACCGGACCCAGATCCCAGATTTGACACCGGTTTGACACAGTTCTAATAACACATAAGTACTTAAAGGATCATGAAAAGCTTCTTTATGATTAAACTGTCACTTATTCTACGGTTTCTAGTGTTATCTTCTGATTAAGTTGATATTCCTACAGGTAAAAGGAAGTATCAAATAAGTTATCCCAGGTTAAGTGTTCATTGGCGCGTGCGGTCGTGTGGCTACTGGTTATCATAACACGTTCTGCAAATTGATGTCAACGCCTGTTTGAACCCTCGCTTCACAAATTTAATTCAGTATAAGTACCTACAACACTCGTGTATGCGTTCGCGCACAATACCAATTCAGATTTATTAAAGACCTGAATCGGTAATCAACTATCTGGCCGGTCGGTAACCCTTTAGTACCAATGCGCTGCCAAAGGCTCATATTATGAAATGATGAAAAAGTATTTGTTCTTGAATTTTTTCTTTATACTATCTCAAACTTTTTGGAATCTTTTGATGTTTTAGAAAATTAGTAGCACTCAATATTTTCTAAAGTTATTTATTTATTCATTTGTGCACATTATAAGAAAGTAAATAGTGTGTTGTGTGTTTTGTTTATGTTTAAGTACTGTTCACATTACAATATTATAAGGCCTTCAGTAACAATCACAATACCCCCCGTACTAGTTGTTTACAGGGGGGTATTATTCCTCATTGCTGTGACCCGTAGAGTAACAAACGAGTGAGAACTTAAGATATCTTTTATTTAATTTAAAGAGGAAAATGAAAAAAATAATTACATGATTTGTGAATTACACTCACTATACATAATTATGAGAAATAAACTGATCAATAAATTGCTTAGCAGACTCCAGATTCTGTATAATTTGTTTGGAATCCTTCGACAAAGCGAATATTTTGTCTATCGACGCTTCAGGGATACGGCTACTGAGTCTGCGAAAAGCGTCCTGTTCCGTTTTAATATCGTTCCCAATTTCATTTTGTATCGGATGTAGTTGCGTTACAAAGATGTCAATAACATCAGGATCGTTTAACTTTTTGTCGAACTCCTCAAACATGCTAGTAAAATTACTTTCGATACTTTCTCTGATTTCATTTATTCTAGCATTTATTAACTCGTCTACGGATTTAGTTTTAGCATCTGTTATATTTTCTAAATTTATTAGATTATCTTCTACGCCATCTGAGTTGTCATCGTGCAAGTATAAGACATCTGTAATAGTACAAAGATTAAGTAAGTATAGGTATATATTCTTCACCAGCCCCGATTATATTGTCACGAGTGGTGACCTATTCCTGTTTGAACCAAAGTCACAAAACAATTTGAAACAATCTGAAATTTAAACTGTTTATAAGACTACTACCACTGTCCATTAGACTCTAATATACCAATTTCATATCATAAATACATATACATATATGTACATACATACTATATTTTCAAATCTACTTACTGCGTTTAATCCTTTGGTTCATATTACACTTCATGCAATAATATCGATATCTCTCCAAGTCGCGATGCAGCCCAATTACTCTGAAGCTAATTTCAGCAGTATTTTCCAGTATATTAAATGATTCGGAGGAAATATTAAGGTGTTTTAAAGATTTGACGAAATGACTATAATCATCTTGTAGACTTAAAATATCATACATTGTCATATCAAACTGTTTTACTGCAGCTTCTTTTAAATTAATCTTGAATTCTGTCATTTTTTGTGCATACATGTTATCTTTAATTTCCAGTTGCTGAATTATACCTTCGTCATATTGCGCTTGAAACTCACTTAGCTTGTTAATGATGTGATCATTGAGATCTTTAACTCTAACGCAATACTTGCCAAAATGTTGTGAAAAAACGACCAGATCGTTAACTATCGTATGTCCAAACCCTGAAAAGTTTAAATGATTAATCAATCATTTGCAAAGTGCACAGGATTTATTTACTAGCTGTTTTCTTCTTTAACATAATAATTACAAAAGTTTACGCACTGTTTTCGATGCCGATTTCCTCACAGTTAATTTTACATATGTTTTTATACTTTTCTAATTGATTTAACTTAATAGCAGAGTCTTTTACAACATCGTTAAAGTTATCTTCGATGGTGTAAACTTGTTGTAACATAGTCGCAGTCTGCTCTACGTCTGGTTCCAGTTTCTGACGTAAACGAGCAATATCGTGCAGTATGTGAAGCATATGTTCCGGACGGTCGTTAAGTGTTTCCTGGAATACTTCTAATTCGCCCATATATTTTTTTAATATTTCTTGCGCTATAGGGTAATAACTGTTTAAATTTTTTTCCTTAATTTTAAATATATCTGCCTTGTCTTCAATCAAATATTTCATATCGCTGTGACTTATCAAGCTGTGGTCTTCTTCAGTACAAATTTTATTTAAACCTTCCTCCGCATCATCCGAATATTGTGATTCTTCCGAATATTCTGAAATAAAACTCACATCGAATCAGAGAAAGAAGCGATTTGATGTTTATGGAATAAAGTTACTTTAATACAATACCATCATAATCCTCTTCGGTGTTCGTGGATTCTAAACTGTCAGGATAGGCCAAACAGAATGAAGATACAGTATTTTGCAGAATAAAAAAGACAACAACGTGTTTGCGAGTAAACATGTTTTCGAACACTTGTAACACTTTGGCCTGAACGTTTAAACCCCACTCTTTTATGGTCTACGGTACTTATTAAAAAGTAGAGAATTTAAAAAATGCATACATACTCGTATGTAGGTACTTACCAATAAAACATTATTTTTATGATTCTTACGATTCTTATCTACTTATACGCCTATAGTAATTAAACGAAGAAACACGAGGCAGTAAATTTAAAAAATAATGTTCATACGTAAACAAATTAGACGCAAATATAGTTAAAATCACAGGTCATATTATTTGTATTTCTAGTGTACCTAAAGTGATACCTTTTATGTAAAAGCTAAAGTTAAATCAGATATCACCTTTGAAAACAATAGTCTAAAGTCAAAGACTGAATGACCCTGGAATAACAGCTTGTAACTCAAACTTTGAATACATTGCCGCGGCCGCGGTCACAGCGCGTCATTACTGAAGTCTCGCAGATGATGGCGCGCCGTAAAGCAAGCCGCAACGCAACGCAACGCATTGCAAAAATCCTTCATTACTTTCGTACATTTCTTATGAACCAACGCACACTACAGGCGACCAAATCGCAGTTTTTTGTATAAAATGCGTTGTGATACGGCCCGTTGCGGCTGTAATGTGCGCTTGGCTTAGTACGCCGCTCCGTGTCAGGTGCAACTGACCTCGTATGGTCGCCATGCCGTCTGCTGTCTAGAGGACACGCGGTCAGATCGACCATCAATTCATATTAAACGTCACTGAATTCGATAGGTACTGAAAACTACAAGTCGGAACGCCGTTAGTTCAGAAGTTGTTTGCAATCTTATGTGCGTTTTTTTAACGCAGCACAATATTCTATTTTCCTGTAGTCCATGAAGGACGCGATATTAGACCTCTTAAAAAATCTTTCACAACTATTATAACTTACTGACTGTTTGTTTGATAACAGCATAATTATTTATAGTATCATTATAATTATGTAAGTATAAATAAAATTAATATTACGTATTATCAGATTCAATTCAATAATAACAAAGAATCACTCGGCACAAAATTGAAGCAACAAATGTTACATTAAGATTGAAACATCTCATTGAGTGACTCTGTTTCAATGAACGGCTGAGAACGGCGGGTTGTAGACTAAATAAACATGAAAGCACGTAAATATTTCCTCGTCTGGAATGCCTTAAGAAATCGAGACGCAGACAGTAAACACTACATTATAAGTGCTGCTTACCTAATATACAAGTTCTTTGCGGTTTACATTCATTAGCGTATATGCCTAATTACTTAATTATTTTTAAATAAAAAAAAGTGGCCATTGATTTTTAGTACCTAATAACTAGCCGACCCGACAGACATTGTCCGATCCAAACAAAATTCCCATAGAAAATTCACTTTCAGTTTTCCCGAATTCTCCAGTTTTTTTCCCGTAAGAACCAGATTCGGTAAAATGTCGTAATAGTACGACCATTTTAAAATGAAAAATAGACAAATTAGACCAACCGTTCTGAAGTGATACGCTTACCAACGAACAGAATTTCATTTATAATAAATAGATAATTAGGTAATTAGAATACTATAAATTCAGATTGTGAGTAGACTTATAAATCGATAAAAAAATCGAGTCATTTAAATAATCCAATGTCATTCCATTTTGTAGCTGTACTCGCTTTTGCTTTTTTTTCGGGCATGGTCAATCGTTGGCGCTGCGTTTTATCAACAAAATGTTCAATCGTAACCAAACCATCGTTGTTCTGACCAAATATAACAACAGGAATTTATGGGTTTATTAAAAAAAAAGAAGCATATAAACGTGGTTTAGTAGTAGTGCGTCGTGGTACAGTGGTGTTACTCATACCTCGGCAGGGTGCATTTTGTTGAAAATATTGTAGCGTTTGCGCGGCGACTTCATGACGCTAGTTCTGCTATACCGCGGAATTAGCGCCGAGTCTACGAGGCTTCTACGCGACTACAACGCCAACGGGCTACGGTAAGGTAGGTTTAATCTTAAGCTTATGTTATCATTACAACATTTTTGAATATTCAAGCTGTGCTAACGAAGGGATTTCCCATGGGCAAAAAGGACAAACTTTCAAGCTCCTATTTAACCCTGTAAGAAATGAATGTTCAAAAATCCTTAATTACTACAATGTAGTGAGGATTTTTTTCGTTAATATAAGGAACTCAAAATTTCATGCTTCTAGACCCAGCGGTTTAGGCTGTGCGTTAAAATGATGTAGGTAAATAGGCAGCTGAAGTAACAAACCAAAATAAAGTTTCTGCCAGCTCCAGGAAGGAAAGATTCGACTCGAATTATTTTAAGCAAAACGGTCGGTAGAAGAAGTATGACACTGTGAAACGAATCGAAAACCTCGGAAAGAACTAAATTATAAAAGTTCTATCTACGTATACCTACCTACCTACGACTGCTTCACGATATCGTGCTCATGTAGAAAACACCTAAAAGATTATGTCCAAATATGTTGCCAATAAGAAATCATATCGGCAGAGCACTTTGAGCCTACTTAATTGAAAATGATACAAGAACTTAATACATATTACAACTTTTCAAATCAATACATTGTGACTAGACGTTATTGCGTGTATTTAACACGACTTTCAGCTTCATTTATCGAGTGTCGAGACGAGAAAGGAAGGGGTCGTGAGGGTGGCGAGGGGTTCGCTAGGGTGTCGCGATGACGCCGCCTGGGGTCAGACGGCGGCGTTCAAGGTTAAGGCCACCCCCCCACCTCCCCTCCAGCCGCACGCACGCCATAATGATACTTATACACAACACACGGACGCACCTGCACCCTGCACTCAACCCTCTGCGTGAGCTAAGCAAATATTCAAAGCTGTATTTTTGCTGTGTCACCGTCACCAATAACTTCGTCTTTGTCAAAATCAAATAATTTTCAAGCATTTGTAAAATATATGTAACTAACTAATAAATAAAAACGGCCAAGTGCGAGTCGGACTCTTGCACGAAGGGTTCCGTACCATTGTCTATAAAAACGGCAAAAAAAAACATGTCTGTTGCATGGGAGCCCCCTTAAATATTTTTTTAATTCTATTTTTTTGTATTCGTTGTTATAGCGGCAACAGAAATACATCATTATGTGAAAATTTCAACTGTCTAACTATCACGGTTCATGAGATACATGAAATACAGCCTGGTGACAAACCGACAGACAGCGGAGTCTTAGTAATAGGGTCCCGTTTTACCCTTTGGGTACGGAACCCTAAAAACCAAAGTTATGCTAATTGTAAGTAGGAACATTTATCATCACTTTGTTTTTTGAAACTGGATAAACCAAAATCAGAACATTCAGATCTCTAAAAATGCTGTTTTGTTTTTCCCTAAATAACTCTTTCAGCCAAAATTCTTCACATCATTGGCAAACAATACTATTTCAAATATTCACCCTGTATACACAAGTTGACTGATAAAATGAAGTCATCAGTTACGCTTATACTTTCAAGCCGTCACCATACCGTTTTATTCACAGGTATAGTTCATAGCTATTCCTAGGACATATATATCATATCATATTAGCGTTAGCGCCATAATTTTGTTCTATGACGTAATGTTCTGAATTAGCAGCGAACTGTTTTGTCATTGTCACTATTGTTAGGAATGAAAATAGATTATTAATGCATATAAGTATATAATTATGCCATTTAGTTTGCATTGATAAAAGTGTACGTGTGTAGGGTAAAATTTGGTTAACGTTAGTATTAGCATTGCAATTGAATACCTAAAATGTAAAATAGAATCTATAATTTTGTATTAGTTTATACTGATTTAATGAGATTCTGCCTAGTTGTTTAATAAAATATAGTACCTTAATAACCTTTTGCACAGATACTATTTCGGTTACTTCATGGGATGTAATAAAAAGCCTCCAAAGGGTACTAAACTGTACTAAAACATTCTTGGGGCAGCCTGTGCAGTCAGCTGAGCTAGCAGTTTTATCATGGCATAAGCTTCTATGCTCGTTTATTTCACAGGTAATAAGTTAATTCATAGTCAAATTAAAGGTTACGAAGTAAATATTGTAGTGAAATTGCAAACAAACCATGATGAATAAGTATCAAAACGTGAAGGGGCGGCGAAAACAACGTAGCGGCGACGACGTTGGCATATTATCAATCATCGATATCGACACCATTAGCAATGTCGACTGCAACTGCTATTCTCTCACTCTTACCTGTACGCTCTCCTATTAGCGTGAGAAGATATCATTATCGATTCCGTTTGAAAATATAGGAAGGAATGCCGTACCTACAGAGCGTGCACAACTTTGCTCTGGCAGACTGTCCGACGTCGCAGACGAAATGCTATTAAGTGACGTCACAGGCTACCTTGTGTAAGGGGAGACGCGGCGTAATAGCGCACTGCCGCCCGGCGACGACGCCCCAACCTAGTTATGTAACCAAGCATTTAATAATACATTCATTTTAAAGTGAATGTCTCTATTATTTCAGTATTCAATTACGACTACGCTTTTCAGAGTAGTGAAATCTTTACGCTTTTCCGCATCAATTGTTGGAAAACAATTGGTAATGTTGCATATATATTATGGCTTTATGCAGACATTGAAATATAATGTGAAAGCCTCTTTTGCGCAATACGTAGGGAGACCGGGGCTACAATTAACAGAGGTAAGTATTAACAAGGGAGTTTCTCTAAAACTATACACACTACACCTACAGCATAGTTCAGGATTGGTCAGCTGCAGTCCACGCGTCGTCGAATGAGTTGTGTGCCGGACGACATTTTCACGCACGTGACGAAAAATTTTAATTTTTTTTATATTTATTTATACTTGAAATATGATTATGTTTTTTGTTTTCCTAGAAGCACATTTCATACTCGATAATGCTACATTGTATTCACGTAACTATTAAACAATATTTTGTTATGTTATTTAATGTAAAAAATATACCTTTGGGACTATAATTAACAAATCAGTGGGGTTATAGTATTAACGTGTTAATACCTACCCCAGATGTGATGATAGCGCAATTTCTTGGTCGAAACCATAAGGAATTGCCACCGCGAGATCGGTATAATCGAACATGCGCAAAAAACGAATCCCATTCTCACCAGTCTAGTGAAGAATGCTTTAGAAGAAGAACATCATATTAGAAAACTGAAAAAGAGGAAAATTACAGAAAAAAAGCATAACAAAGGGAACCAAAAACATAAAGGCAAGGCTATTGAAAAAAAATATTGTCATACATATATTTCTTTTCTTCTACATCAATTGGCATAACATAATGTTAAGTTTTCCCTTCTGTTAATACTTGACCACAAAGCTGTTAATTCTAGCCCCGAACATGAGGTAAGAACTAACAACTGACTTTTTTGAGAAAAAATGCTCTATTTAAGACATTTCTCTTCACATTTCTTTTATGTTTGATTTATGTTAATAACATGATACTTAAATAACTAAAGCATCATGTGGCACAAAAATCAAGTCTGTGTTGAATCATTTCGAAGCTACAACTAAAAATCTATTTTTTGTTAATAGTGGCCCCGGTCTCCCTACTCTTAGGTATAAGACGGAGCTGCATAAGTAATACATGGCGAAATAACTGTCTTTCCATTCCCAAACCAATTTTCTGGTATAACAAAACTATATTTGTCTGAATAAGTAAAGTTACAATTTCTATGCAGATACCCTAATATAATAATCCAAATAGAACGTCATTCAAAGAGTTGGACCTTCCTGTAAAATATGTATTATGATGAAAGGGGGGCTCGTAACAATATCTAAGATTAATTGCGAAATATACTTAAATGAGATCTTTAATTAAATATTTAAAGTGATTGTTTCTATTTCTGAAAGATGACATTATTGTGGTATTTAATTATAAAAGTTTCTGTAATGTTTTATTTAAAACAGTTAAAAGTATCAACAATAAATAAGATCTGCTGATATCATGAATCATGATATCAGTGACAATCTCTGTAATTAATCTAAAAACTGAACAACCAGCGCATTTATGGGGGTTTTCGGTAAGGACGAACTGTTACATGATTTTAGAGAGTCATGAGTCAGTTGTGAACCGCCGCCAGTGGACGGATATGAGTCCTTCCTCCGCGCTATCGGCCGGCACTTTTGTTAAATTAGAATGGATGAGGTTTAAAGTGGAGCGGTCGTAACTAACGGTTGGCGCGGCGACGTCTGTGCCGATTGCGACAATCTGCCACGCGGTAGGAAATAGGACGCGCAGCCGCCGCCGCCCGGCCACGACGCGTGGGGTCGCGCTCCCTCGCTCGTCACTCAACCTGACTCCAGACTAATAAGGACTATCTACAGCCAAATCTCTTTTGGTTTAGTTTGCCACCAACACTGCTATTGCAGCTTGAAGTCGGTGCGACCAGACTCGGTGCAACAGAAAAGATTTAAAAAAATCTTTCTCAATAGGTAAGTAGGTGCTGGAATTCTTAATTGCTCAAATGAATAGGCTTTTATAAAGTAAAACATTATCTAATTATTTACTCAAACAGATTACGTTGAATAGAAAACATAAAAGTCTAGACAGAGTAAACATAGCTACTTGTAGAGGTCCTTAGACACAAATATTAATTTAAGATTATTTTCTTTTAAAAGAAAACGGTTTTCCCCAATTTTATTCTTTTTACGAAAAAATGATAGGCCAATATTGAACCCAGCAGCTATAGCCAAATGGTCGCAAATAGATCTTTAAATTAGTTTTATTTAATCGGAATGTTTATTGCATGCTGAGATTTATGTGATTTAAGTACTACAAAATAAGGAAGATGGGGGAATGGTTTTATTTTTAACAATAGGCTCTTACGAGTCATGCGCCGCACCTTGTCTTATTTTGTATGCACACTTTCATTTCTTACACTAAACTGTACTGGAGGAGCCAGCAATTTCATTAAGTACCTATATAATATTACTATTTTTATTAGTGTGCTGCAAAAATAACGTAGACAGAAAAGGTTGAGCTGTGATAAAAGGTTCTTTAATCATAGCTCAACCTTTTCTGATAGAGATATAGCCGCGATGGGGTAGCTAAGTTGTGATGTTGTGCACGGAATTGGTTCCAGAAAAACCTTCCATGGAATCTATCAATAGCATTAGGTAATTACTAAATTAAGTTACTAATTACTACGTATGCCTAGTTACTAATAAAACAAAATCCGGCAATAACGATTTTATGAAAGAAAAACACGTGTAACTTAACAATTTATGAGGTACTTAGTTAGGTACTTTAAATCGGCACGCACCTAGCCAGACACCAGACACTACAAAACACTATGTGCTTAGTAAGCGAATTATCAATTACGGCTGTCTGGCACAATGGCCAGATTACCGGGTCAATTTTTACGGTTGTTTTCGCCAAAAACGGATTGTAGGTACATTCATGAAATTAGTTATTTGGTTTAGTTTTTATCAACTTGGCATTATAGCCAAAACATTGCTGTTATCTGAAAGTAATTAATTTTATCCGATATTCAAGAGTTGTAGGTACTTTACCTTAATTTTTCAACCAACCTAGGTACAGGTAGGTACATATAATGAAGTATGAACCTCGAAGCAACCTACCCTAAGATTTTTTTTTCAAACCCTGTTACTACTGTACTACACGGTACTGTTAGGTGTGCCTCGTAACCAGACACTAACCCACACCAGATATATGGATAAGTAAATAATAAATTATCTCGTTCATTTCCGTATAATTACTATGCAAGTGTTACTTCACACCAATCAAAAGAAATCGCTTGAATCTACAACATACGTCATATACTTATAGGTACGTAAAAGGTGAAATAAAGCATTTCTATGATCAAATATGTTTAACAAAGCAATTGTAGTATATAAATTTACATAATGCAATTCGTCTAGACTAGACGAAGTGCGCTCGCCAGGCGCGTGCCGAAAGGAGACCGTCTAGAGGTGAACCGAGTCGTAATGCAAGTGCACTTATTGAGAGAACGCAGTGACGACCTACCACCACCTAGGTACGTACGTAGCTCCTTTACACACGCACCAATGTCACACACCTCATACAATAATGTACTAGACAGTAGACGTATGATATACGATTGGTATTGTGTACTTTTACGACGATGTGGTATCTTTAGTTTATGTTTCTATTATTTTTCTGCTGTTGTCTCAACTTTTAACAGAAGGGCAATTCGCGTATTTTTTAAGAATGTTCGCATTCGCAACTCATTCGCAATCTGCCAAAAACACAATCAATTTACCAACATTTTTGGCAAGTTTGACAGATTGCGACTTGAATTTGAACGTTTTTTAAGTTAGAGAATTGGCCTTATGATATTTGTAATCTTCTAAACACAGGTAGTATCTCTCATGCTTAATTTAGAACACACATTCGGTTATAAGTATAACTAATAATTAAGTATACGAGAATTCCTCCAAAAACAATATTTATATTTTTGCTCTATTGTGATATGTAAAGTTAATTAAGTACGCAAGATCAAATCCTAGCACTAAGTATACAGAATACGAAAATTACTCAAAATACATTGAAATTGTCTGTCGTTTCAATTAATGTAGTGTAATCAAAGATCAACCTAGTTGCCAACTAATTAAACTAGATTTACGTCTACACTTGTCAGTTCCACTTCTAGTGTCAACAAGCTGTCAGATATTATGACGTAGGTAACGATAACGTATAATTATGCCGTGCAGGTGATAACTGCCCTATATGTAAAAGTACTCTGTGGTGAAAACTATGAAAAGCTCTTCAATCTGCATAATGTCGGACTGTTTAGCACTACCTATCCACAACAATATCCGTCGATGTAGGTACCTCTTTGTATTTTTAACTTTAGATTAGATGACGTCAAGTCGGTGGCGATAGCTGTTTGTCTAGTCTAGACAGAGCAGCGGAGTGGCGGAGGACAACAGACGAAGCGTGCCGAGCGTCTGGAGGTGAAGCGAAGGCCTATCCATTGCCTTTTACGACTAAATGCATTCTGGACCGTCTGGCCGCCTAGATCCTAGACGACTGAGAATTCAACAATGTTTGCCATTCGACGTTTGTTTTATGTACGTTAAATGGCACGACTCTATTTTTTCGTCTTCTTTATAAAAAGCGCGCCAATGATTGCAGTTATTTACCTACTGTTTTTTTAGTTTTTCAGTAGTTCACAATATCCTTAATGTATTTAGGAAAAAGTAAGTACTTTTTCAGGATATCAAACTTAAAAATCTCAGTATTCTGCAAAGGATTTTATTTACAAACCCACAGTACCACAAATCCGCTCATTAACCAGTTCCCTGTCTGATGATAACTTAGAAGCGAAGCATCGTTTAAGTTAATCGAAGGCTTAAGGGCAATTAGCGAGCACAGCACACACTCGTGCAACAGACGGACGGCAATATTAATTAGTGGCGTGTACAGAGTACAGAGGGCGCGGGCGGCGCTGCCAGCGTCTAGACAGCCTACGCCCGTCTCCCACGCCGATGTGCACCGCGAACGCACCCCTTTGTCATAGACTTCATTTAGCGTACCTATACTCGAACCTAACTCAAATATTTTGCTTTGTATGTATAAGGCATGACGATGCATACATTGCTAAAGATGCAAATTAGCTTAAGACGCTGACGACACATAAACCGCGGTCACTGATTGCATAGAAAACCATCGCAGAGATCTTGAAAATTGTATACTAGATCAGGAAGGTTTTAGTCAAGACGTTCTCAGAACTCGCAAAACTTTTAGCTGCAAAAAAACGTCTGTTGAACATGAACTTCTGCAAGGGCTTCAAAATAGCGATTTGCACGAAGTTTATTGTGTCTATGAGCAATTACTGTTCCATGTATGTTTTTTCTAAAACAGTTTATATTATTAAATAAAGAGAAAACTAAGACTGCTAATTAAGGTACTTTTGTGTCATAAATGAAGTTGATTAAATAAATATTGATGTTTTAATTCGTCGTAAAATTTACGACTGGTTAGTGATAACGTTCCTCGAAATTAATGTTAGTGAGCTAGGGTTAAAGTGACGTGTTTTTCCTTGACGTCCTTAGTGTAAATTACTAATTATGCCGATGCTTAATCAGCCTATAATGTTCCCAATGCTGGGACACAGGCCTCCTCTCTATGAGAGGGAGTGGGCCGTAATCCACCACGCGGGCCCAGTGCGAGTTGGTGGATGTCACATGTCTTCGAATGTTTAGTTCTAGGGCCGGTTTTCTCAGGATGTGTTCCTTTACCATTCTGAGACTGCTCTCAATGGTGATGAAATAATTTACACAAAGTGCTTGCCTGGGTTCGAAACCACGACCTAGGTACTACTCGTAAGTCACGGCCACCACTGTTCTGATGATGGCTTGTATTTAATCTGTTAGTAGTGTGACAAAGAATTATCGAAATATAATTAAAAATACGCAAACATATATAATCAAAGGCAAACATTAAATCCCTGAATAATGTAGGTAGCTAATAGACTCAGATACTATTTTACAGCGACTGTTGATGTCTGTTATGGGTGCGTATCACGAGTTAGGAATGAAATTTAATAATAAATGACCGTAACTTCCACCCCCATCTATGAATTCGACTATTTCCTAACAGGAAAATGTAAAAATGATTATACGTTTTCAATTATGTGAACCTCTGAAAGTTTAGAAATAAGGGCTGTTTAGACTATAACTTTGAAATATTCGATAAACCGCTCGCGAAATGACGATACCTACTTTTATTTACGGTTGAATGCACTACTTTTCGGCGTGGTTTAACCGCCAGACAAGATAACTGTATCATAGCACACCTAAGTACATAAAACTGGCTGCATTTAACAACAACAAAAATTTAGCCTAGACGCCTACCCACCAAAACTGAGTGCAAACATTTGTGAGCAGCATGTTAACGTTGTGACTGACATGTATGACTCATAGTGATTAAGTGTATCATTTGTAAAAAGACGATTGAAATTACGATCATTTAACCTTGCTTCAAATGTAGACAGCACTAGTCATTTTGTATTTCTCAGATCAACCTAATAAACATGTTTCATTGGGAAAAAAACCAAATCTCCAATTTTTTTTATAAAAAAAAATTGCGCATACCCAAGAAACCCCTAAAAAACTTCATTTCAATTCAAATTTTTGAACATACTGAAAGAACACGAAAAATGAATGGTTGCTACATATTAGTATTCAGAGGTATCAGTGAATTGCGTGCAGTTACTTGTCTATGTTTATATTAGGCGGCGTCTAGACGCGGGGGCGTACGTGCGCAGAGGTTAGATAGGTACGGGCCTTTTCTCCACGACCCTTCGGTGCCGTTTTATGCGGAATTAGGTCACACACACAAACCTATATTTTTACCACAGCAACAAGCGTAAGACGGGTAAGTAAGACCAAGTGAAAATGAAAAACGGTTTTCTTAATCTTAAATCCATTTTTTTCCGGAAAATAATGGCGTTAAATTTTTGACCGACTTCTTCAAAAAGAAGTTTTATGTTCGTCTGTATGTATTTTTTTGTGTATGTTCATCGATATTTTCGCCAATTGTGAACCGATTTACAAAATTCTTTTTTTGTTCGAAAGGGTATAACTCCCGAGGTGGTCCCTTATACATTTTATTCACTTTGCTTGCGTAGTTTACGAGTTAGCTTCAATAATTACGTATTTTTCCCACTTAGTCTATGTAGACGACATTATTTTTGTTATTTACATAGCAGGTCGTCAGGAAATCGGTTGTTTTTCTTTTTTGGAAAAAGTTTTATCTTACTCTATTGTGTCTTGTTCAGTGTCTTTGAATGAGTTAACAGAATGGATACATCTAATAAATGAAAGGTATTTATAAACAAAATATATATGCGGAATGATACTAAAATAGCAATAAATCGGGTGGGTGAAGATAAGTAGTACAATGAACAGACATCGTCTGTCACGTCCAGAGTCTGACCCGACAGCGACACAGACGGGTGTTTCCGCTTACGATTTTATTGAGTTATAAAATAAAACCTGAACACTATTGCATATAGGTCAGTCCCATTGACTTGCTTTTGATATCAGTGCAATAAAACTGTCATATAAACGTCTAGCTTTTATCAGCCACCCCATTCAAGCATATTGAACGCAATGCCCTGGTCAACCCCGGTTAACCCCGGTAATACCCCTATTTTTCTGACGAACTATAATGATAAGATAGTCTCATGATTTCAGGCGAACTATAATCCTTACATATTATAAAACAAAGTCCTCCGCCGCGTCTGTCTGTCTGTCTGTTCGCGATAAACTCAAAAACTGCTAAACCGATTTTCATGCTGTTCTCACCAATGGATAGAGTGATTCTCAAGGAAGGTTTTAATATATAATAAACGACATCCACGCGGGCTAAGCCGCGGGCAAAGTGCTCATGGAAAATGAAAAGATAGTCCCATGAAAACATTTTCAAGTTATATGTAATCTGTAGACCAATAAAATAAATAATAATAATATTAAAAATGAATAGTAATATATTATAAATGCGAAAGTGAGTTTGTTTATTTGTTTGTTTGTTTGTTACGCTTTCACGCTAAAACGGCTGAACGGATTTGGATGTTTGGTATGGGGATACCTTGAAACCAGGAGAAGAACATGGGCTGCTTTTTATCGACATACCACTCGGGCGAAGCCGCGGGCGGAAGCTAGTACCTATTATCATAAGTAAGTAGCGTAAGTACCTAATATTATGATTAACTTAATATCATCTCAGTCATGATAAACAAATTATCTATAGACTAAACTTAATGTTTTGTCTAGTGAGATTGATTGAGTAAAATAAACCTATACCTACATATAACCACGAGTGCGAGATGCACACTGAAAAATATGGTCTGGGTCAGGATGACTGGACCAAGAGAGATTTTTGAAGTTTGAGCAATACCAAGTTTTAGTACCTATTTGGTACTATTTGGTACCAGACATCAAATAATTGGTACCTAGCTCTAGAGGGAAAATTATTACGAGGAAAGTGGCCAGCCATTCTGACTTCAGAATGGCTGGACCAAGTCGGCTGCACCTAGTTGTAGGTGTTATAACTAGTTCATCTTTTCATTAAAATTTGGTACCTCATTGGTACCTCAACATGTTTTTCTTAATTGTTTTCGATAAGCCAAAAAAAAGTTACACCTAGAAGAAATTTTGCATGTAATCTGGAGCACGTTGATTTCACCTACTTGTAGGCGTTATAATTAGTTCATCTTTTCATTAAAATTTAGTACCTCATTGGAACCTTCACATATGTTTTTCTTAGATTTTTCCGATAAGCCAAAAATAAGTTACACCTGCAAGAAGTTTTGCATATATAATAATGTTTATTTTTGTACTAAGAAAATTACCGAAAATAAATCATAACACACATAAATATTACGTATAACATATTTATTCATTGATTAACACATTAATATTTTTTTAAGAAAAACATATGTGGAGGTTCCAATGAGGTACTAAATTTTTTTACATTTTACATTTTTACATATTTTTTTTTAAGAAAAACTTGCTGAGGTTTCCATGAAGTACTAAATTTTAATGAAAAGATGAACTAATTATAACGCCTACAACTAGGTGAAATCAACGTGCTCCAGATTACATGCAAAATTACTATTAGGTGTAACTTTTTATTTGCTTATCGAATAAAATTAAGAACAACATATGTTGAGGTACCATTGAGGTACTAAATTTTAATGAAAAGATGAACTAGTTATAACACCTACAATTAGGTGCAGCCGACTTGGTCCAGCCATTCTGAAGTCAGAATGGCTGGCCACTTTCCTCGTAATAATTTTCCCTCTAGAGCTAGGTCCCAATTATTTGATGGCTGGTACCAAATAGTACCAAATAGGTACTAAAACTTGGGATTGCTCAAACTTCAAAAATCTCTCTTGGTCCAGTCATCCTGACCCAGACAAAATATGTGCAGACTTCCATCATGTATCTGAATTGTGTATGTATACTTGTATAGGTCTAATGTGTGTTACTAATAGTGTCTAGACTTCGTTTACACGAGCTTGATTCTGTAGATATTAACACAACTATTTAGGTAGGTTACAGGTATTATAGTGTTAACTTTAGCAGAAGGTCGCTTAGGTCAGGCCGCAAAATCGGTTTTCAAACCAATTCAATACATCACTTTAATATAATATTCGATAGAATTAGAGCCATTCTCGGTATTAATTTACTTGTATATCGATACTACTTACCTATTATTTGGCAATTTCGATGAAAGAGAGATAGAAAAATAAAGCTGTGACGGACGATTGTGGGATCCTTATCGCGTGACTTTAACACAAGCACTTCGTTCAGGTACAAGGAGCAAGTGGGTACTTATTTGATAAGTGCAGTGAATTGGAGTGTATTCACGCTGGCGTAAGCTACCTACGTCACACCTAGATGACTCAAAACTTGATAGCTGAACTGAAATATGTGAGAATAATAGAAGGATGGATACGTCTTCCTTTTTAGTAAAATAAGAGAAATGCTCTGAAATTCATAAAGAACATACTGCGTTTATCTACAGTGCAATTCTTTGATGCAGGTATTACATAAGCGCTTCAATATTATGAACAGAAGAGATTAAATATATGTGACTGATAATAACGTAAAGTCTTTGAGAGCAGACGATAACGTTATCAATGTGCGGAGTGTCTAGACTTTATGAAGTAAGTACCTTACTTACTACTTACTATACGCAACAAGTCTACAGCATTTACTACATAACTATGGTACAGATCTCCAAGGCAAAGTATGCGCTTCGACAATCATCGTCTATCTTTGGAAATACGACCGCGAGATGATAACATCTAATAAAGAGCTGTTACAACCATGTATGTACTTGCCTATATACCTTATTTATATTTACCTTATTTAGAAAATTAAAGAGTAGCAACTCTATGCAATTTCAAAAAAACTTTTTAGACGATGTGCAACCGGAGTAGTTAACTCGAAAAAGGGAATACTTCATTGAAATACGCAATGAGAGGTGCACTACTACAAAGATGGTACAAAACTTAGAAGCTTTGTCTGTGTGGACTAGTGTGGAGTAACTTTATGTAACGACTTTAGTGTTAATTCGGAATCACGAAGATTATTACCGAAACGCTGTACCTACATAATCTACATACATGTAGGTCTTCAGCCTAAGTTTGCCAGTGTTGTAACAAAGCAAACTTTGTGTAAAGGATCTTATTCTACGTACACGTACTGTTGCTGCACGGTTTTGTTTTATTTTATCTTAATGTCGACCGGAGGTTACCTTCTCCATTTTGAGTGGTTGGATTTTCATAAAGCAACCTCTATCGAACTAAGTAGGTTCACGTTTGATGAAAAAAAAAATTCTCCTTTCTGGGATATTTGGATAGCTTTGTAAGATTTAACTGCGATAGGTTGGAAGATAGGTCAACCAGCTTCATCATCTATTATTAAATGTACCAAAAAAAATGTGATAAAAAAGTACCTAATGATTTCTGTCATTATATAGCGCTTAATTAAACCTGTTCCATCCTCGATGCATGAAGTGTAGATAAAACATAAAACGTCAATTGTAAACAGCAATGCGCTGTGCCTTAGACATTGTTTACTTTTTTGAAGCAAAACATTGCGAATAAAGTAGTAAGTCGTTCGCAGTGCAAACTGTCTGCCCTTCCGTCGCCCTTTGTCTGCCTGTCTTGGCTATCACGATATTCTAGTATACGCACACTCTCACACAGTTACATAGACCTTTTGAGCCCACAAACACACTGAACTAAATTGTTTTAAACACAGTAATTGCAAATCCATAACTAATGATAAAGTTAATAAATATGGATGCCTAATGCGTCACATACACATCATTATCGTCAATTCTCATTTCTATTAAGTATATTGAAAAATGTATGTTCTGCATACTAATCATGATTGATGAATGAAAGATGAGATACATAATTACACTTAATTTACACATAAGATTTATCCCATTTTCTTTAGAAAAACGGGTAGGTAGTTGGCTAATTGGTAGGTAGGTACCTATATATATCTATCTATATGTATCTATCTTTTTATACACAAAATCTCTTAAGTCTATTCATCATTAAGAAAAAATTATCAGCTGTTTCCTACATTTTGACGAGTTATGCGTTAAATTAAAACGACAAAAATTGAACCGTATATAAAGATAAAATATAATTTCTTCCATTCAGCTTACGCGATTACCTATAGCCTACCTAAGTAATGGATAGAAAATAATTAACATGCAAAAACACAAACATGTCAAACAATTACCAAGTAGGTAAATATTCACACCGAAAACAGAGCCCACATAACGAGTCACCAATTTTCATAAATTTAAGGTAGAAAGGAAAGGACTTTTAAATTAAAGTCAAACCAGCATAATAATAAGATTACTAAGCGTTAGTTCAGGGCGTCGTAGGTCACATCTTTTGACCTTTTAAAATAGAGCCAGCTTTTCCATTCGCGTAAGGCATCTGTCCCACCGCCGATGAGGAAGCGATACACTATCGACAATTTTCTTGCTAAAGACATATACCTACCTATTAATAGTTGATCGGTGACTGTTCACAGTGCCGGCACTCGTTCGTCGCAGCGACAAGAGCTAGAGCAAGGAGAGTACTCGCTTAGCGGGCAGAACACTCTCTGAGAAACTCACAGTGAGAAACTCATGCTTAGCACATACGGATACGCATTGAGTAGCGAGTAATCGCTCGTCGTCGTCGTGCACTCGCTGCTCGTTGCTGGCCAACTCGTTTTTAATAGCTAGCTCTACTCGCTTCTCGTTAATCGCCGGCGCTGGGACAGGTGCCTTAATGCCGTAGGTAAATAAAAGTAATATGCTTGAGAAAGTTTATAGGCTGTCTGGTCTAGACGTCCCGCCGAGCGTCTCGCTTGACACTACACAGAACACGGCGGCGGCGCTAACAAAACTTTGAATTTGCAATTGACGTCGCTCTTGCGAAATAAAGCGAAGGAGACATACCACTACTTACAGTTTAATTACTATGGAATGTAGATTGGGGACTTAACAAGATATTCAGCGAGACTTAGGTACGAGCTCTACCTACGTATAATAACCATGCTACATATTTGCATTCAAAGGTTACCATTTCGCTGAAAACTTACCAACCCTTGTAAGTAAATTAACCGAAACCTAAATATGATTGTTGTTAAATGTCATTAATGTGTGTTCATAAAATCTACAGAGAGTTTTCCAACTGTTGGAAAATTGTTTGTTCATTTTATTATTCACATATCTACTCTACCTACTAAGTACTAGAAAGGATCTATTTTCGTTAGTGGCTTTTCACATTCATTTGTTTAAAATATACTAAAACAAAACGATTTCTTTTTGAGAATTTATAAAATAATTTAACCAAACTGTGTGTGGTATTGCCCCTTCGTAGTTACTGAACCATTACATTGCAGGAATAGGTAGGTACTAACAGCTACTAGCTAATGCCTAACTACCTACAAACGTCAAAACTCTTAAAACAGTTACAATGACTAATGTTTCCGATTGCATGACATCAAAGGAAATTACCTTCACCGTGACTTTTGATTGTTAAATAGATATTAATAATTCCTTTTTATTGCTTGATCGATTCCATTCATCACCCGAGCAACATTCTGCATAAGGAACCGAAGGGTCGGAAGCTTTATCTAGTAGTTTCGAATACTTGCAAGACTACAGTTTAGTTCTTACAACGCTAGCTTAATAAACTGAAATTATTATAAAATGGAGGCCGCATCAGCACCTGCTCCGGCTAATATAGGAGGTCGCCGGGAGCCTTCTACTGATCCCGTCAAGGCTCAAGGCATATTGTAAGTGTTCTTTTATTTATGTTATTAAAAAGCAACTTTATAAACAACGGTAGGTAGTTACTGTCCTGAATAAAAATAAATGATGTTGTGAAACGACGTTCTATCAAGATCGCTCCTCAAATCGTAAAACTTTTCTAAGTAGTTCTAGTTGAGAGGAAAATTACTAATTGTTTATATTTTGTAGGCGCCAAGTTTTTTTTTAGCCTTTTTCTTTAAATAATGCTAGAGCCGGCATCGAATCTAGAAGCGCATAAAAAATGGCAGCTGGTGGCCAGTTGATGATGACCATTCTATCACATCCGGATACCTCCGTGTCTTGGAGATAGGCTACTTTAGGCCATAGATATCGCTTTCATGTGTACAAATCGAGGATTTGTTATAGATATATGAACTTAGGTTATTTCTACTGTAGTTGGTCTAAAACATACCTACCTACCAAAAGCACAAAAGTTTTGCAGGCGGTCTAACCAAATACCGGATAAGCGGATATCAAAATAGTTGCCAGTAATTGGCTTACGGGAGTCATACAGACCTAAATGATGGTGGGCGCACTGAAACTGAAAGCCAGGCCAAACTAGATCCGGAAATAGCTGATCGACAAAATTGTATAGCCTACTAAAAAAAACAAGACTGTTTGTCCCTAAACATAGAGCGTTGTTTCGTGTTGATAATCGAAAAATAAAATAAAATTTCAAGTATCAACACGTGTTATCGCACTATGTACAGGGATAAACAGTCTTGTTTTTTTTAAATTTCGCGGGTTTTTTCTGGATCTACTTTCGTTGGCCCGACTCTACTTGCTTACCTATCTATCTTGGTGTGATTTTTGCCCGAATGCCTCAAATAATCGGTGGCTATAGAATTGCATCTATCATTTTAATTAGGCATTCAATTGGTTGTTTTTTATAACATCTGAACTGAATTCGAAACAGGTACCTAGAGGTTTTAGGATTTTATTAAAATTTTATTAGAATGTTTTTCTATATGACCTAGGATTTTACCTCGGGCTCGATATTTTTAAGCCGATTTTAATGAACCACAATTTTTGTGAAATAGCGTGCAGGAAGCAAAATCAAAAGCAAAAATTATTTGTTAAGATAAAGACATTCTAAGATAGAAAATGGAATTACTCTTCAATAAAGTAGACCATAACTTAGTTATGATAAAATAAAAAAAACGAACAAGTTTTTCGTACATAATTTTTCAGAAATTCAGTTATGAGAAAATCTGAGTCTGCAGCGAAGCTCTGGCCGCAAAGATGGTATTTTTATAGCAAAATTAGAGAAATACAGGAAGAAGAAGCACAGAAATGCGGTGAGTAGCGAACACGAACGTTACGTATTTTGTCAACACGATTAGATAAAATGACAGATAAACAATCTGTCATTTTGACAATTCTTCCGTCGACAAAACCCACAGAAACCCCGTTTCTATGGTTATCATGCTACGCATACTGCTCCCATAAAGATAAGACTAGTAGTAACATCAGTTAATTTACAAGATTTTGTACACGGTGCGATTAAACTACCTCTATAAGTGGGAGCAACAATAAAAATTGCACCCTTCAAACAGTGTTTAGACGATGCGAGTTATACAGACCAGGAAAGCATGGCACAAAAGGGAGGATGCCTATACTCAGCAGTGGGTGCAACAGGGCTGCACATGATAATGATGATGATGCAATCATTGGTTGCATCAATTATATTGTAGGTATGCCACAGGCAAGAAACTTGCATCATGTAAATGGGCTTTACAAAGTAATAAAGTATAGTAGGTATAAGTACCTTCTTTTTCTGTTTTTCGAACCAGACTTTCCACAATCTTTTGTTTTCTATACCAAGTTATTTTTTGTGACATGTCAGGCATGACTGTGGAAGAATACCGAGCAGCCTTGCAGTCACACAGCAGCCAACTTGAGCCCAAGCTGTATCCAGTAGTAGTAGATCCATCTCCATCGCCCTTACCACCCACTTCAGCAGGTAACTTTATACCTACAGATAACAGAAGCACCTTACACCTAACACAAGCATCTTCTTGCTTAAAAGGTGATCTCCAGCTCACATGTGATATGTATTTTATATGTGCAATAAACATATGTATGCGCTTCGGTAATCTTTGTGCTTCCGAATACTCTACCGTCACGTCACAGAGTAATCCTCCACAGAGGCAAAACTTCTGAGTTTTGTTCTGCCACGCTTTGTAGTAGTGCACTAGTGGAATCGCATCTATAATTTTGTCATCACAGTAGGTAATACAAAACAGGCAAGTTGTAATGTTGTAACAACTTTATATTAAATATCATCATCGCGCGTTAGTTGTTCCGAAGATAGTCGATGACCCCCGAAGCACATACTTTTCTTTGGATATTTTTTAAAGTAACAATTTTTGAAAGCATAAACCTAATTATACTCTTAAGGAGGGAATTATGGTCTTTGGAAAAAAAGAAAACCAGTATATCTTTTTTACATAAAGCAATCGCAGAAATCATAAATTAAGAAAGTTAATTGGAACTTTCAAATCCTTGGGTGTTAACGAGATTCAAAGTCCTTGAGTGTGAGCAAAGGTGACCGAATCGAGCTTAGTTTCTAAACGCAAAAAGTTAAAAGACCACGATATAAAAATGTGAAATGCTTAAAAGTCTACAAGATATTTAAAGAGAAAAATAGTTATAACTTTTCAATGGAAACTATTCTTGTGAAGCCAAGTAGGTATAACAGTTTAAAAACTTTTCCCAGCTATGATCGGTCGACGCGCGCAGTGCCCTCTGGAACGCTTCGGTCGTCTGGTGAAAACCGACCGAGATTATCCGCACCGCCCACCATTAAGGCCCGGACAAATTTACGACCCTTACAAGCAGACTGTTGTATTCTTAGGGTGCGTACACTTTCACCAACGTGTATTTTAAATGGCTTTAAAGCTTTGATTTCGTAAATTTTATGTGCTAGAGTGTATCAATGTATTCGGGTTTTTTTTTTTTCTTTGTAGGTAGAATTCATTTTTATTATCCCTTCTACAGATGGTTCACTACTTATAAGTTGTCCCATGTGATTTCGTAAGAATTTAACCTAAACAGGGTTTGTTTACACTTTCATCAGATAACGTTTGGAACAGATATTAGTATTTAGTACCACTTTGCGCAATCCTAAGTTCTTGTAATTTTTGTTCGACTTCTTCCAGGAGCGTCGACGGTGATCCGATATCATACAAGTTGCCGCCGTCACGATGTGAAATGACGGATGAGATGTGGGCGCGTCCGCAACAGATGACTGTGTCGCCCCTCGGATGGGACAACTTGGAGCGAATCATGAACATGAACGAGACGGAATAATTAATATATGACGATCCCTTTTGTAAAATTAATCACTAAACTTTATCGGCCTTATTTTAAAGCAAGGTTGAATTGAATGTTCAACTTTATGCTGACAAAGTTAAAGTTCTAATTACAAACAACTGACGTAAAACTAGTCTTTGTCGGAATAATGTTCAAAATACATTAACTAGCTCGAAAATTTGGGCTTGGACTTAACTTAGAACTCTTTTTGTAATGAGACGGTTTCAAATGATGAATCTTTTTATACTTATAAAATTTTATTTTTATTTTCATATAGTAACATTTTTAAGGTATATCTCCTACACCTCCATGCAAACGTCATTCTCAAGTCTCTCCAACTTCTTACGCACTTTTTCTATCCTTTCTGTACCCAATAATTATTGAGACACCATGTTCCAAATATATATTTTATTCTTCAAATCTTTTAATGATCCCATTGTGAACTTTAATGACATTTCTATCTGATTGTTCGGCAAGAGACTGCATTGTTAGACTGTTTCGAATGTAATTTATCTGCGAAGAATTATCCATTCCCGGATTAATATTAACAGGATGTATGTGATGTCACCTATCTGTGGAGGATTTAAAAATAAACACAAACTAAAACGTTATAAATGTCATTTATTTACATCATATGTGTCCATGTCTCTTCGTAGCGGCGATGGGCGGCAACTGTGAGACGATGTTCTCGGGCAGCACTTCTAGCGAGACAGCTTCATCCTTGTCGAGCCAGTGGAAATCAGCCAAGTACTAGAACAATAAAATAACCGTGGTTTTATTACTGTAGCACTGGCGGGGTACAGGACATGAATCTCATGGAATCCCACCAGGAAGAAGATTCCGAATTTCAATCGAGACCTACATAATTTGTTACTTTTTCCTTTCTTGCAATACTAGAACAAAAACTAGAATAACTCAAACTCAAAGCATTTATTTCAATTAAACCATTTACAGGCACATTTGAATTGTCAATGAGTCGGTCAGTTAGTCAGAAAGTTGATGCTAGTTGTAGCAGCAATAGTTCCTATGTCGTGGATGTCGTCATCATAAAGTACCAAAGTTTTATTTCGGGAAAGGATTTGTAAATAAACAACCGTCTGTAAATATGGCACATAGAGTTGTAAAAAAACCGGCCAAGTGCGTGTCGAACCACGCACAATGAAGGGTTCCGTAGTTGGGATGAATTTATCCCAAAAACAAAATTAACATTGTAGTTGAAAAACTCGAAAAAAAAAAAAAAAAAATGGTGATATTTAACCACTTTGTCGGCGTGATTTATATGTATACCCATACCAAATTACAGCTTTCTAGTACTAAGAGTCTCGGAGCTAAGCCGCGGACAGACAGATGGACAGAGACGGACGGACATGGCGAAACTACAAGGGTTCCTTGTTGACTACGGAACCTTAAAAAGTTAGTCTTTGCTGGGCGTTTCTTTCTAAGTTCGATTTGCCATGTTGATACCCGGATACTGGAGGTAGGCATTCATTATTTCCGGGAATGGAGGCACATGCGTAGGTACAAATCCTAACCAATATTATAAGTGCAAACGTGAGTATTTTTTGTTTATTTGTTTGTTACGCTTTCACGCTAAAACGGCTGAACGGATTAAGATGAAATTTAGGACATTCCTCACACTATAAAAAAAAACACTACAAAAATAATGCTTATTACAAATTGTGCTCACCTTAATGGGTACGATTTTAAGAGCAACATTCTGACTGCCAGGTTTCGATTTTCTTTTAGCAACTGGTTCGGCTACCTCCTGGAAATAAACAAAATACTTTGTAATAAATCTAGAAGTCACAATAACTTTATTGTTTCTACACTAATACCGAGCTATCTACGAGTTTTATCGATAATTTGCAATCAATGCCTAATATCGATAGCTGTTTTCAACCTTTTTGGCTTAGGTGGTGAGCTATATAGTTCGGATATAACCAGGTAGATGGGCAAAGGTCTTCGCTCATTACAGATTTGGTCTCTAAGGATTTTCCTTGGTGGCTTAGGATGGCGTGATGATCTGAGATTGATGGCGTTGGGAAATAATCGCACAAGGTAGAAACATGTTCTAAGAAAAAAGGAAAGCCTTTGTCCAGGACACAATAACCAGATAAAGTCAGGGAAATTAATTGTCAAGCTAATTGACTACCAACATAAATTGTTCGTTTATTCAGACACAACTGTCATTCTTTGACAGTTGTATGAAATAGCTATAACACGGCAAATTGACGTAGGTCAATTAATGTCTATGATATATATCTGTATTTTCGTAGAAATTAACCTGTATAGCAGTTTTCTCCATGATCCACAGCGAGGTTTCGTCTTGGAACAGCACGGCGTCGCGCGTCGGATGCGCGCTGACGGACGACACGGCCGACCGACGCGACAACCATTCGGGAGGTAGCGACGCACCCGGCCATTTTGTGAACCGCTTGTCTTTTAGCTCGTATTCTACTATCTAAGAGATGGATAGCAATGCAAATTTTATTTTTGTTTGTTTGAGAATTACAGTTTAATTACACAATATGCAATTATTTATACTGGAACAGTTGCTCAAGGGGCAGTAACAATAAAAAATGGCGCTTATCGTTATGGCGCTCGTCGGGTCACAGGACGTGGAACGGGTGTTTTTGAAATCGTAGGCAATGAAAAGGCTGGAATTTATGATGCACTAGCTGTGCTCGCGGTTTCACCCGCGTAGGCCTCGATCCCGTGGGAGTACTTATAGGGATAAAACATAGATAAAACGTATCCTATGTCCTGTTCCAGGTCATGGTTTACCCATGTGCCAAATATCCTCTCTAGAATAGGGAACGTCGCGGCAGCGTCGAACGATTCGCGTATTGCCTAGTACCTACTACAATCTGTCACCGTACACCTAATTGCTATCTTGTAAGATTTGCTTTTTATACTGCATGTTGACACAATTATTGCATGCCTATTAGGCAGGACATATGGAACCGTAATTTACCTAACATCTGGCTGTATAACCTATGCCCACAATAAAAAGATTTGATTTGCATTTTCATACTCGTGATAACTTCGAAATTAAATGTCCGATTCGAATGAATTAAAAAGTATTTTACTGCTACATAAATACCCTTGATGATAAAACGATTTATTTGAATAAGAATTAATACTACGATACGAATTTAACCAACTTTTGTTTCTACCGGCGATCCAATTACATTTTAGAACACAAAAGCTGCCATTGCGACTTAATTATGATGGTTAGATATATTCCCTCGTCAACTTTTTTGTAGGTAATAATGAGTACTTTAATCATGTGGTAAATAATTTTTATAAATAAAGTATTTTATAGGCAAAATTTTGCTACTTTTGGTTACATTATTGCAATTTTCTTAAGGGTCTCTAACTTTCTTTGAAAATAAATTATAGTCTACTAGCTTCCGCCCGCAGCTTCAACCGCGTGGTATGTCGATAAAAAGTAGCCTATGTCCTTTCTCAAGCTCTAGACTATCTGTGTACCAAATTTCATTTAAATCGGTACAGTAGTTTTGGCGTAAAAGTGCGACAGACAGACAGACACAGTTACTTTCGCATTTATAATATTAGTAAGGATGTTACTTCCTGATAATTTAGCTTTCTATTGGTGAATAAATGGTTAAAATCGGTGTAGTAGTTTCGTAGCCTATTCGTTATAAACAAACAAAAAAATCTTTCCTCTTTATAATATAAATTAGTCAGATACTTATGAAAAGGGTAAAATAGACAAATATACTTAATATTATGCTATAAATGTGAATGGTGTATGTTTGGTTAGTTCTAAAATGACACTGGGGTTGGATTACTTACCTTCTGATCAACATACGTCACAATGACGTTTTCTCTTTGACTATCAACAGTTAGTGCCGACGGAACGCACTGGTACTTGGGTAAACTGACGTAAAACTCAAACTTCTTGCTGTTCTGTGTCCAAACAGCTATGGAGCCAAGACTGTCCGCTACTACTAAATATGTTACCCCCTTCGGACTTCTCTTTGAAATGTAGAGGTGTAATATTGATTTGGCTTTCAGATCTGCAATGTAACAATAGATTGGTGAGAAAAATATTTGTCAAACAGCTCTAAATCTGGATTTCATGAAAGAATCACTACAGAAAGATTACAGTCCTGTCAACCAACTCCTATCCACCATTTTTATGACTTAAATACACACACATACTTAGGAGCTAAATCAGGAACTCCATAGAGGTTCCAGTTCCAAAATCAAATGGCAACCTAAACAATGAAGAAGTGACTTACTTGTGATGTACATATAACGATACATCTCAAAATAAAACAATGATTTTTTAGGGGTATGAGGAACAGCATGTATAGTTCACTCATCCACCATAGAAAAGAGAGGATCCTCCAACCAGACGGGTGTTGTGTCAGGCGGGCAACTGCCCAACGATTGATGTTGGATTCTTGTATATATGTCGCGCGGTAAACTCTAATTGCACGATGTAGGATTTATGTGCCAACAGGATTTTTGTGAGACCTGACGGTCTTTGATGCGAAGTTCGAATGTGGCGATGAAGATACCCCCACAATTTAATTTAAGAACTGAAAAGTAACATTATTACTTACATTTTTCTAAAGAGATAGTCTGCACAGGCGTGGCCCCGGCTTCCGGGTCCACTTGTAGCACATGCAGAGAGCCGGCGTTATGTGCCACCATCGTGTAAGAGTCGTCGGTGAAGGACACGCGGTCGCACCCGCCCTCAGGCAGGCCGTTGATCAGCACTTTAGATAGAGATATGTTGGTCTGATCGTCATCCTGCAATTATATTCGTTATTATTTAAGAGATATGAATAAAGTGTGGATAGTTGGAAAGATGGATGAATTGTGTGCAGAATGATATAAAAGAAAAGGGAGTGAATGACAGCGTGATGGTTGACAGTGGAGAATGTAAGAAAACTTGTTGGCCGACCTCAAGTAACATAGCACATGGGCAGGACGTAACTGGCAAAAATAATATTAGTGTATTATACAACTCTGGCGAGGCCTTCGGGGAACATAGGCGTGATATTAGTAGGTAGCAGTATCGTTAAATAATTATGCAATTGAAGTGCAGGTCAGCAAATTCCTTGTAAAATTAATCCAATGATTGTTATTGATGATCGCCAAAGTACTGTAAGGAGTTCGGATGCGAGGCGCAACCTCGCGTGGTACAGGCTGGCTAGAGGGCAGCCCTGTGTTTCGAACGTTCCAACAATTCAGATTTAAATATGTTAGGAATGCATTTTGTTTTGATTGAAGAGTCTAGCTCAGCTACCGAATAGTGTACGCGTCTCTTATAAATTAAATATTATAATAAACCCCCTTGGAACCCTCGCCGTCTTTGGATTTGCCACCTCACACACACCCTCACACCTAGATAACGCTCCCAAGCGTTACAGTGGTGGAGGCGCCGGGTAGTAGCCTGCGAGATTTTAATATAAAAAAAAGTAAAAGTTCATAAAATTAAAAAATTTGTGAGGGTGATCAAACGGCTGAAAGGTGCGCAAAAATAGTGAAGAAGACGCCACGGCGACGCGACGCCGGAATAAAGCTAAGTAGTGTTTGACTAATTTTTTTTTTAAAGTGCGAGATGGAATACTTCTCTGGCATAGATGGCAAATGCCTAGAACATTTTATAGATGAATTTAAAACCTTGGCCATCTACTACGAATGGCGAGAGAGCGATTGGGCGCTGATTATTAGTGCATATTTTGTGGGTCCCACGAAACATTTCCATAACTATACATACCACGAGGGTATGAGCTTCGAGTCGATGTGTGACGCGCTATGGGCAGAGTTCCCGTGCAAGTGCCACAGAGATTTTCATAAGGTGCAAGTAGAGGAAATTGCACAAGTATTGTCTGATGAAGGCGGACAGCAAAATGTGGCGAGTGTAGATGTTCATGCTGATTTATTTTCTAGCGGAAGACAGGATGACCCGCTAGATGTTGATGTTGATGTTGAGCAAAGCTGCCGGGAGAGCAGAGACGTTGATGATGACGAGCGCAGCCTGGCGCACGATGAGGACGAGCCGATTAATGTGTTCATGGATGAACACGAGGAAAAATTGGATGAATCGGGTCAGTCCAGTCCATTTATTACTTTTTTCAGCATTGTTTCAGACGTTCAGAATATGTCCTGGACAGAGGAAAATGATGATCACGGCGATGAAACTAATAATAATAACATCATCGTAGATCAAATTAGTGAAAATGATTTTTGTAAACATTTCTCGGAAACAAAGGAGAATGATCAGTTCTCGTTACCAACCGAGATAAAGGAGGTTGAGCAGTTATCTTTATCTCCAGTCGAACTTTTTGAGACGAGTGACGATTCAGACATTGATGGTGATGAAGTTTTAGTTAAAAATGATGTAGAGTCATGTCTGGTCGAAGACCAAGAGATTGATATTAAGTTGGTGGTCGTGCTGGACGAATATATTGGCGAACTACAGGCTGTCGAAGCTATAGATTGTAGTTTTGATGTTAATGTGACATATAATAATGTTTACTTTTTTAGGTCCCCCTTAGAAGTAAATTTTCTATTTTTGTTTTTATCTTTTATATTCTATTGTGTTAATTTCACAGTATATCAAAAGCGTGCTATAAACAATTTTATAAAAGCACCATTCAAGGAAAAGGCTTCACGTAATAAAAAGTCTAAATTTAAAAACTTTGAACCGAATATGTTTAAATTTAAAAGAAGGTTCAAATACAATCGGAATTTTATAAAAAAGTTTTCATTTTTAAAATACAAATTTTTCGAAATAAAATAATAGGCAGTTCAGGGATTTTGTACATGTTTTTTTATTAAAACCTTTTCTTAGTAGGATGTAATTAGTTGTCTTTTTTTTAATGTCATTTAATTTAATTGTCATGTCAGTGACACATTGATGTAAACATCGTAAAGATTTGTGATGAATATGGTGTAATATTAATGGATTTTTATTTGTGTTTATTTCATATTGCGGAAAACGAACATCGGACGCGGCCGCCGGCCGGGTGCGAATGGGGCGTCGCCTGCACGCCGCTTCGGAGCGGTTGTGGTGACACTTCCCACTTCGCCGCGAGGCTTGACGGAATGAACAAATGCCTTCGTCTTCAAAAATCTTCGTTAGGCTATTGTAGCATGAATGTGCTCCAGAGAACTTAAGGGGTAAACCAACCAGGGTCTCTCATAGAAAGGGGGGGATGGCACTCTGTCCGAGGTGCTGTCGTGTTGTTACCAACTCCGTTTATAGGCGTAGCTCCTTCGCGGGGGGTATTTGATAAATACTCATGGTACAACTTTTGGTTGAGGACCCACAATTTGGTTTTTAATATGTTAATGGGGTATAGTGTGGTTTTTATATTTTTGTCTCTCTGGAGTGCGAGCATGAATTTAATTTAATTTGTTGAAGGCATTCATCTGAACCTTTCATTCCCTTGGGCTCATTTGCGTCTGATGGTTTAAAAGTTTTTGATGTTGTTTTCATGTTTTTATAAACCCCTTCCGGGTAGATGTGAATTATCACATCGTGTATCCTTCTTGAGGCTTCGTCATATCTTTTTCGCCAGTTTTGGTATGACGAGGTTTAAACATGACGACGTTTGCTATTATGGGTGCATTATGGCACATGTTAACTTTCAATTTAATTGGCACGCGTCGGGGTGTTTATCGTTCGTCCTGAGTTAAGCCTTCTTCTGCAAAAGAAAGACCTCACCCGTGTGTTTTTTCCTGGCGTTAGGTAATTTTTCTGATAGGCATAGGTAGGAAGGGCCTGATTGTTTGAACGTTGTGAATAAAAGTCTTGTTTTTCAGACTACGCCAATCCTTTTATTCAAGGGTGGGCGTAGCTCATGTAAGGAGTTCGGATGCGAGGCGCAACCTCGCGTGGTACAGGCTGGCTAGAGGGCAGCCCTGTGTTTCGAACGTTCCAACAATTCAGATTTAAATATGTTAGGAATGCATTTTGTTTTGATTGAAGAGTCTAGCTCAGCTACCGAATAGTGTACGCGTCTCTTATAAATTAAATATTATAATAAACCCCCTTGGAACCCTCGCCGTCTTTGGATTTGCCACCTCACACACACCCTCACACCTAGATAACGCTCCCAAGCGTTACAGTACCAAAGTAGCGTAGTTATATAAGTATGATTAAAAATATTGTGAATAAATCTGAACTTAAGTCAAATCATAAAATCATAATATCATACATAAATACACAACCACGTACAACTACAAATGAAGTCAAATGATGGTCTGTACACCATAGATTATGGTAGTTATTTTTTTGAATGACTAGGTTGACTAATGGAATGGATTCATGCCATACTTACAGCATCCAATTTGAGCATCCTAACATCACTGGCTGTGGAGTACACGACTAGTTCTCCATTAGGCGACAGTGCACAGCACCGTATTTGCTTCTTCTCTTTAGTTTGAATAGACACTAACTTCACAGGCTTCTCTATCAGTTTCAAACTTTGTTGCTGTGTATTTTCTGCCTTAGCTCTGTTGATTATATCTATTGTAGAATCTTGTTCTAACTCGTTGTTTTCCGTGTGACTGCTATCTAGTTTAGTATTAAAGTTAGTGACCAACACATTACCATTATTGTTGGTTGCATATGAGCCTAGTTTCCATACTTCTAGATGACTGCTGTATCTGGGAATGAGATACACAAAATATTGAATGTTTTATAGACATCTGTAAAGCAAACAAAATAAGTTTTTTTGACTTTAAGTGTTATACTATTCTAAGAAACCCAACCCATTACTCATGAAAAATAAATTACCTTAAAAGTAGTAATTTTTTTCGACTGCAAACCGAAGATCTTGGTGTCGGTATCATGGGTGGCAGCCTCATCACCCACTTTGGAGGGTAGCTTGAGAACGTGAGGTAGCCATCAACACCAATTGAGATTAACTTCTCACCGTGAATGACAAGTCCTCTGAAAATAGTTACAAAACACTTCACAACAAACACTTAACAAATCAAGCCATCAATCTTATTCTTCATTGTGGATTATAGGTATGTAACTAGGTACAGAATACAGGTGTTTTGCAACCTTATGCTAAATATACAGAGTCTCACTAATCCGGCATTATTAAATACATACTCTCGAAAACCAGAGGGTGCCGGATTATTGGAATGTTCGGATTACTGGATTATAGAGAACAAATCATAATAAATAAAATAAACCATTTCATAAAGAGAATATAATGTATGTATGTACATATATATTGCGAGGGAAGCGCGGGCGGAGGTTGCCGGATTATTGGACGTATCGGTCTATTGAAGTGCCAGATTAGTGAGATTAGAGATGGGTTGTAACAGGTTAAACACGATATCAGTTATCACTGTTACTGTGACAAAAAAATAACAGATCCAAATATCTGTTATTAAATCACAGCCTGTTATTTTTGTACGGACGATAAATACGTATTTAAATCTCAATTTGTGTAGTTAGTAAATACATTTACGGTCCAGGTCCAAATCAAAAATTCCGTTGAAGAATACCGCCCTATCGCAATCCTATCTTCCCCGGCGAAGGTCTTCAAGAACATCATCCATAGTGCTATCTATGAGCAAATAAACAAGTATTTTTGTAATGAGCAGCACGGTTTCAGAAGCAAAAGGTCAGTTGACACAAATATCCTGACACTGGTGGATTATATCTCGTCTAGTTTGGACCGCGGGCGTCAGCTAGACGTATTTTACTTCGACTTCCGGAAGGCGTTTGACAGGGTTAACAATGACGCGCTGCTAATGAAGCTTAGCAAAATAGGGTTCTCACCATCTCTCCTCCGTTTCTTCGCAGACTACCTACGTGATAGACAGCAGTTTGTTAGGCTTGGTATGTACGTGTCGGATTCCTATCACACGCGTTCCGGCGTAAGTCAAGGCTCAATTTTGGGGCCTTTATTATTTCTTATCATGGTCAACGATCTTTCTCAAGTTCTGCTTCACGCAAGATATCTCTTGTATGCTGACGACTTGAAACTGTACCTTGAAATAAACTCCGAGCGTGACAGTTTGGCACTGCAGCAAGACATAGATGCCATATACAAGTGGAGCGTAGACAACAAGATGGAGTTTAATTCGTCCAAATGTTTCGTTATGACATTCGGTCGAATGCGGCATCCAGTTAATTTTGAATATAATTTAAATAATAATACCATCACATTTTTATCTGCTATTTTTTAATATCTGTTATTTCTATCTGTGACGATAAATACGCCTCACTCCTAAGTGAGATTCTACTGTAGTAATTTGAAAGGTAAGTGTCAAAGGAACAAAGTTAAGGTCACAAATAGACAAAATAGTTTTGAACTAATAAATCTGTTTCATATGAAGCTGGTAAACTGAAACAAGGAAAGAAGTGATCTTACCTCACATCATGTTCATGAATATTTCTCTGCACATTCTTCACCCACTGAGCCTCAGTCTGCTTTCCATTGTTCTTGTTTACTTTGATGAAGTTCATGATGACAGGGTCCACTCCACTGCAGAACAGACTCTTCTCATCATCTGACACAGCTATTGACAGTATATCAGCTTTGTGAGTGGAGTATGATTCAAGCTGAAATTAATGTACTAGATATAGAATGGTATTCCATTTTGAATTTTTGTTTGTTTTTCCACAGCCTTAAGCAATAAAGGTGTTACCTCAATGTTAGCACATACTAACTAATGTAATGGGTAAATGAGATGTCTCAGCATTCTACTGTTCCACGCCATCCTCCACTCTTGGATCCTGACCCAGTTTTTAACATCAGTTATCCAATTATTTGGTAGTGATTATTAGAATATTTACAAATCACACACAATTATATAGACTGTTGCATTTGAAATTTTACAAGTTTGAATATTAAGTTCTTACCTGATCACCAAGAGTGCTGTCCCAAAATATAAGTCTACCCAGACTGTCTCCAGATACTATAGTGTTATCAGAAAGTATTCCCAGACACCACACTATGACCTCTCTGCCTCGTCGACTCACCGACATCCGGGTTATTGCATGTCCCGTCTCCACATTCCACACACGTATAGTGTTTATTGAGCCTGAAACATATAATAATTTATGATTTATGGAATCGAATTTTACAATTAAGATTTGTTGAATTATTTGGCACTCATTGCCTAATAATTAAGCAAGTTGACAAAGTTTTGTGAAAGGTGATAAAAATGCAGATAACAAATTCATACCTGTAACAAGCATATTGCCTGTGTTGCTAAATTTACAACACAATATTCTGCCTTCCTGTTTATCAAACAGCTTGTTGTAAATGATCTCATCATTATCTACACTGTATAGGTTCACATAACCTTGCTCTGTGCCTACTGCTACAAGACTGTTATCTGGATTCACGTCTAGGCACCATGCTGCATAGCCTGTTAGCAACACTGTCGTTTTAAGGCATATTTTATCTAGATCCCATTCAATCAAGGCACCCCCAAGACCGGTTGACAGCAGTCTATCCTTCACCCAACCAAGTGCTTCCACAGAACCATTCTTCACACCAGGAATGAACTTGACGAGATACGGCGCATAGTTTAAGTCCCATATCTCAATAGAGGCATCTCCTCTGCAATAAACACAAATATTAATATCAATTATTTACAAATGACAACATAAACATTGCACTAATTTCGGTCGAAATATTACCTCGCAACGGCGATGTGTTTGCTTGTTTTATTAAATGAAACACAGTTGATAGGTTGCGGTTTCGGATTATAGTAACGAACTCGGTGCACTTTGCTAGCCATTGCAAGAACTATTTTATTCAAAAAGTAATTAGAAGAATAAAATCACATGCAGAATACACAACACATAACCTCCAACCAACATTACACTCACAGACTAGTTAGTCTTCAGACGGTAATCTCCCATAGAAGAAAAATCGCTTTACGATTTGCAACGTGTCATTGTGACGTTTATTTTATTTTTTTAATTCGACCCCTTCTGTCGCTCGCGGTATTATGAGACCGGGTCTTTTTAGCAAACTTTTCCGAGCCCAGAATATTTTAGAAACTAGCCTTTTAAGCCTTTAACCAACTTCTAAAAAAAGAGGTTCTACTGTAATTCAACCTGTGGTTGTGATTGTGTGTAAACAGGTGTAACTATAGCACACCTGAAGTGTATGTGTAAAAAGGAATATTAGTCATGTGATGAAAATAAAAAACCTACAATATTATTTATAAATATTTTTATTGTTTTATATTTTACAAATGCTTTCTTTTGCATTGGTGGCAAACATTTGTTTTCCAACCTAAATACATCTGTGCCCTTTATAATCTTATTTATCACATTGCACCAATTAAATACTGCTAATTGAAGAATTAATTCTAGAAAGTATTCCTCAACAGCATCCCTGTGTCACATCATCACACAATCTAGGAAATCAAACAATACTTGGATCTTGTTTTATTTTTTATTTCTTTTATAATACCCGTTTGTTGGTTGATTTCCAAGAATTTGTTTGTTTCCTGAATTATATAGCCAAAAGTTCTTACGGCGTTTTCAGAGGGGTAGGTCAATTTTCTCATGTTATATTCTCTTCCAGTTATCCATTTGCTGGCACATTTCGGCGAAAGAGACTTTTTGTTTTGTTTAAGATAACCCGCCTTCTTCGGATACTAAGCCTCGGAGTAGAAGGAATAACTGCATCTGTAAATAAAAATGTATAATATATAAGTCAACAAAATACGAGTGTGCTTTGCAGATTGTAACGTTTCATGCCCTTGTATTTATCGTAGTACCTCTGCAACAAATTTTTTACATTCTTTTTATTTATTGCAATGTTAAATTACTCAATTACTTCACTTTGTACAAATATATAAGGTACCCAAAATATTGTTAACAATGAAGTTGGTTAAAAAAATCGAAATGCAAGTGTCTATGCACTAACTGTTCCATGCTATCCATAACAATATAGTTTACATTATTTAAATTATTAACCATGGTAAAGGGCATTATTTGGTGAATACTTAAATTAAATGATTTAAAATTAAAGCTTCCAAGTGCGAGTCAGACTCGCACACAAAGGGTTCAGTACCACCATACAATATTGAACACTACATATCATTCGTTTTTTATATAATCCATATTAGTAATAGGGTCCCGTTGGAACCCTTTGAGTATGGAATCCTAAATAATAACTGTTTATGCTTTAAAAAATAATAAATGATGATATCAAGTTATTGTCTTATATTACTGGACCAAATAAATGACAATTACAGAATATGAGTTTTTTTACTGAACAATTTTTTAATTTAGTCCGCGTTAGAGCCTACTTTTTCCACATTCAAGACAGCAACTTAGATGGACATAGGATATTTTTTATTTTCTTTAAAATGTATGACTTCAGTGTGAAATTCCACAGGGAAAATTCAAGTTTTGAAATCCAAATAGTACCTAACAATTTTTTTAAAGTGCATGATCCAGTTATTGCAGTTGTTGTTTGAGTACCTATGTGAGGAATGTATCAGAAAATTTATATTTTATTAAGTATAATAATAAGGTACTTACCAGTGATGTGGGCAGTGTCCATAGTTTGAAACCGAGGACTAGGAGTGCCACTGCTGATTTCGCTATCGGAAAACAGCGTGGGATAGGCGCCAACAAGAAGACGAGTCGTCTGTCCTCAGGTTTCGCAATTCTTCACTTGAGTCTTATCTCACACGGTAAATCGAAATAATTTAACGTTTTTTCGTTTACTACCGCAATTCACAATACAGCAACTACGGAACATACTGCACGTTGTAATTTGCTCTATTACAGGTTAAAATTGAGAGGATAAGTTACGAAAATTAATCTTTTAAAGCTATAATGGCGCCGGGCCGGGATGTCACACGGGATGCACACAACCACAGACTACGAACGCTACGTCATAGACTTACACCAAACAAATATGGCGTCGATTGCACGGACGGCAAAGGGGAAAGGGACGAGGGGCAGCTGTCACTGCGACACGTTTCACCCATAGACAAATAAGTCTATTAATACCAGGATTTTTTGTTCTAAGATTACCAGCCGTGATTACACTGATGATTACACATAACAATGACAACGACATTGACAAGACAAGACAAGAGAGATTGACAGTGAACGCTCTAACCAATTGTCAGCATGGAATTAATATGTACTTGATAAGTGTTGTCAACTTGTTAGTCAATAGAGTCCTGTTGTTGGTTGTTGGGTGAGGTGCGTTAGGTATTGAATTATACAGAGTCGCTAGTCGTCAGTTAGAGGCCCTAGACAAAGTGACATTCTATCAGCGATAATGATGATGGAAAAGGCAAAAATATGTAGGACTGACATAAGCTATCGAAAAGCATATGTTAATCCTGTTGAAAGTCCTTGTAGAAATACGAAACGCTTTCGAAGCGATTGTCACTTGTCTAGGCCCTCTGTATGATAGGCGCCGCAAAAAGAAAGACGCGACGAGATTCTGGTAGAATAATTTCCTAGAGTTTCATTAAAATTGTTCTACTAGAATTGCGTCTACGTACTGTCACTTCACGCCTAACTGTGGGCCCCTAACTTGACAGGCATGCCACATGAGGCACCCCATGTATATACTACTTGGTCTGTGCATCCCATGATGGTTTTTACACACATTCAGTATTATGATAATTATGATAATATTCCTATCACTTTACAGCTTGGCAAAAAGGAGTATGATGTGGTGACAAATATTTTACTTAAATTCTTTGACGCATTTCCCATTTGAAGTAACCTATGTTTCGTAGTGGCGCCCTCACTTTTTCCAAACTCTTTTTTGCCAAGCTGCACATTACACAATTTTATTTTTAATTCTTTTCGTGTATGTATACCTAGTATAGTTTATTGCGAACACGAAATGTTTTTTTTTGTGTTGTGGAACAGCATGTTACCTTACTGTGGCTAGAGATGGGTTGTAACAGGTTAAACACGATATCTGTTATCACTGTGACTGTGACAACAAAATAACAGATCCTAATATATATTATTTTTGTACGGACGATAACCGTACAAAAATAACAGGCTGTGAATTAAAAACAGATATTTGAATCTGTTATTTTTTGTTATATGTATTTAAATCTCAATCGAATATCTTCTTTATTTCTAATTATTTAAATCGTATCTATCTGTTATTAAATAACAGCCTGTTATTTTTGTACGGATGATAAATACGTATAAATCTGAATTGAATATCTTCTTTATTTATTTTCATTAAAGTCGAAAATCGTATCCGAAGTTTTAACAATAACAGCCGCGGTAACAGTCTTCAGGATCTGTTATTTTAAGTAACAGATATGTTTTATTGTTAGGAGCAATTGCTATCTGCTATTTTTTAATATCTGTTATTTCTATCTGTGACGATAAATACGCCTTACTCCTAATTACTGTGGCTTTAAATCAGAGTATCCAAGTACGAAATAATAAAAAAAAAAATGTAAAAATCAAGTTTCGAGGATTACAGTACGAGTACATATTTTCGTCTAAAATCGTGATTTAATTATTGGATATTTGCATATTACAGTATCAAAAGATTATTTTTTGTACAATGGGGGACGGTCAAAGTGAAACTAAACCGTTATTAAGGGATGGTAAGTATTTAATTGGTTTATTGTTTTGACAGCTGATGATTCAACTATTACTTCTTGTGATTTTTGTTGCTAAACAATGGAGTAAGATGATTCGAAGCAGCCGCTACGTAGGTCATTGAAATGCCTATGTTGTGCAACGATTTACCAGTTATTACATGATTGGTTATGTATTTCTAACTTCATAGCTAACACGCGAATATGTTTTTGTGTGACAGAGGAGGTAAATGTCAGCACAATATCTCCTATCGGACCTGACGAGCTTCCTCCACCGTACCAGCAGGCGGGCATGCCGATGGTAACATGCCGCGTGTGCCAGGCTATGATCGATATCTCAGGGAAGAGAGAACAGCATGTTGTCAAATGTTCAGAATGCAACGAAGCCACGGTAAGTAGTTGAAGCCAAACTTGTTCGTTGTTTACTGATGAAACTCTTCAAGTCTACAAATATGTTTAGGTCAAAATGTCTCACTTATCGTGACTATCTTATTGATTATATTGTAATTCCTTTCTTTGTTTAGCAAAGGTTTGTTTGTTCTTGTTATTAATCAGTTCACTGACTAATAACACTGCAGATTATACTTTACTTGGTTTATGGATATTTTATTAGATCTGTTTTATTTTTTCAGCCCATAAGGAATGCTCCACCTGGCAAGAAATATGTGCGCTGCCCTTGCAACTGCTTGTTAATTTGCAAGTCATCGTCACAGCGCATTGCATGCCCCCGTGCAGACTGCAAGAGGATCATCAACTTGGCCCCGTCGCCTGTAACTCCACCTGTGGCAACCTTGCCTGGCATGTGCAGGGTCATCTGCGCTCACTGTCAGGACACATTTCTGGTATGTACAATAACAAGAGTAAAAATCGACTTTAGCATAATAATTCAAAGGTAAATTTGCCATAAAGTTCAGCCATTAAAACATTGACATATATAATATAGATAGTGTCTTCCATGAAGATGCGCCCCACTCCGCTCTGCTCCATACTAAAGTACAGTTCAGTAATGGCGGAGGGGGGCTCGTCTTCGTGGATGGCACTATCTGTACAGTCAAACCAAACTAGTTTTTGGTTAAAGGTAAAATATTCTCACTGCACCTCATTATTTCAATTAACTACATTTTAGAATTATTAAACACTAGCTGTTGCCTGCCACTTCGTCTGTGGTCCACGATGAAAAGTAGAGTTTGTCCTTACCCAGGTCATGGTCTATCTGTGTGCCAAATTTCATCCAAATCCGTTAAGCTGTTTCACTGTGAAAGCACAAAGCACAAACAAAAAAACTCACTTACTCATTTATAATATTAGTTATTTAGCCATTTCAAAAGGATGTAAATATTCTTGCTTATGATTTCAATAATAATCATATTAAGCAATTATTATATTATAATTCCAGTGCCAGACCTGAAATATCCTAATAGACTTTAGGTATACAACTTGCATTTTGTTACAATTGTTAGAAAAGATTACAAATAACATAGCAATAATGAATAACTGTATCTAGACTTTAAATAAATAATTAAAGTCACGTCACCGCATTGCATTATCATGTTTTTACATCTACTTTTATTTTTTATGACACCTTTACTGCAACAAAAGAAACATTTGTAATGTGAAGAAAAAGCAATAAATTATTATTTCTATGCATAAAATATTCGAGTCATTAAAATAAACACACAACAACATTGTATCTAATAAATTCAATACACAATAAAATTCTATCTAACAAACTACAGTTCAGTACTTTAAAAATATTTTACCAATGACAATCTAGTCAAGTAGTCACTATAATAATAATAACCTTATCTGGTTACTGACACAAATGCAAAAATACAAGTCTTATTGTGAATATAATCTTACAACAAATAGACTCATTTTAACAACTGTTCTACACTCGGTTGGTAAATATTGATCACTTTTTTTAATGTTTATTTATAAACATTTCAAATTGGTTTGCAATCAGCATTTTTAGTAAAACTTCATCAAATTCGATGAAGTTTTACAAAATAACAGGACAGGAGTAAGGATTTACTCCTGTCCTGTTGTTTTAATCAAACCAATTTCCTTTCAAACTTACTAATATTATAAATGCGAAAGTAACTCTGTCTGTCTGTTTGTCTGTCTGTCGCGCTTTCACGCCAAAACTACTGAACTTATTTAAATGAAATTTGGTACACAGATAGTCTCAACTTTTTATCGACATACCACGCGGGCGAAGCTGCGGGCGGAAGCTAGTAACTTATAATCCTAACTTACCCTAAATAAATGCGAAGTGAGTTTGTTTGTTACGCTTTCACGCTACCGTTTTAGCGTTTGAACGGATTTGGATGAAATTTGGCACAGGGGTAGACCATGACTGGAATAGAACGTAGGATACTTTTTATCCCAATATTCCCACGCGATCGAGACTTATGCGGGTGTAACCGCGAGGCTTAGCTAGTATTAACATAAATAAAATAATAAACTCTAACTACGTGTACTCTACCTAAGTGTGATCTCATTGACACTGTATTAAGTGCATCAATTAACCTACTTATTGATAATAACATTCAACCACAAAATGTCCTTAGCATTTCTATGGCATCATTAAATTGGTTTAGAAATATAAAACCGATACTGTTAACATGTTTCCAAAAAAAAAGATACAACATTCTTTATAATTTATAACAAAGTATCTTGTCTTCGATTATGCATTAGTGTGAGTAATTAATGCGTCATATTTATGTTCCTAGTTTGATACTGGCAAAACATTATTATCTTCAGTACTATGGCATGCATATTTTATTAGATATAGATACGTTTTTGTTCTTTAAGGTCATTGACCTGAGATAAATATTATTTATTTATGTAAGTATTTATATTTAACATACATAAAAAATAGTAAAAACCATACATAAGGTCGAACATAAAAGCTTCTCCTTTTTGGAAGTCGGTTCAAAAGAAAAAGTATGCTTCGATGCTTTGGTCATGTTGAGAGGATGAATGAAAGTCGTCTAACAAAAGGTATTTACAAGGCAGATGTGTGTGGAGATGCTCTAGAAGGACGAGAGGAAGGGGACGCCCTAGAAGGACATTATAGTGACCTTTTTAGTGATGTTCTTCAGAAAGGTCAGGTGCGTAGTCCTCGCAACCGGCGTGAACGTAAACGAAGCAAAAGGAATATGTGAAGATCGTAGCAGGAGGCGTTCTGCAGTTTCTGCCTACCTCCACGGGAAAAAGGCATGAGTTTATGTATTCGTATGTATGTATAACTGTTTTTGTCGGTGGTGTTCCAGTATCAGCTGCTGAAGAACGCGCCGGTGCGATGTCCGCACTGCCGCAAGGTGTCGTCCGTGGGCGCGAGCATGGCCCGCGTGCGCGGCGCCATCTTCGCGGTGTTGTCGCTGGTGTTCCTAGCCATCGCGCTGGGCGTCACGCTGGGCACGCTCTCGGCCGCTAAGAGCCACGGCGGCGGCATCTACGTCGCCTACGTCGGCGGCTTCTTGCTTGCCTTCATCCTCGGCAGTCGAGCTGTCTACTACTTCGCTATGAAAGTAAGCACCATTGAGGGCCCAATGTAAGCCGTCAAGTCACTCGACTTTGTGATAAAATTTGTATGACTAGAAAATATATTATAGAAAATTCTCAATTCCATATAGCATTGTTATAAGAGCTTGGCTTGCCAAGTATATTTAAACCATCTCAATATAGAGCCGAGTTTGTTCTATTTGATGATTAGGTGGCGTTGATATTGTGTTAAATGTACCTACCTAAAATAATCTTGGGAAGAAAATTATGTTATTAAATCGAATAAAGTGTAAGTAAGTTATGCCCTATTCTTAAAGCAGTGGACGTTGCCATTGCCTATGAATAGTTTAATCTTGTTGGATACATATTTGACAAACAGTGTTGTATCTGGGATTCTAGTTCATCTCTTGCAAGAATGTGTTAAATAGTTTGTTGGTATGTATTTATACTGCAATGGATAATAAGGAATCTCAAATCCTTATGCATGTGCTGTAACAGTTTGTTTCTTACTCATCATCTCTAGCATTGCTCTTCAGTGGCAATAATTAATATAATTCACAATATAAAAAGCTATGAGATTATTATAATTTGTATTTACGTTAAATGTTCAAAATTTAGAAAAGGGTATTATTTATACAGGTGATATTATTTTGCCTTCTAGGTTATTTATTTGCAGATTTTTTATAATTGAAGTTGTCATGATATTCAGCTTGCAATTCTATCTATAGATGTGTAACTACTAAATATGTAGCAAATTGTAAATATTTGTATTTTCTAAAAGCCTTCGACATAATTGGACTTGAAAATATGATATATCAGTATTTACTACAGTTTTAATTATTTATTGCGATATATCAGAAATGCTGCTGTAGATAATTCTGGTCTACAGTAAATTTGTCACAACAGGTTAACAAATATTTTTACTCATAGCATGTCTTTGTAATAACCTAAATTGAGATATACATACACCTATTATACAAAATCATGTATCAAAGAAACTCGTTTAAGATATTTCCATATTTAAATGAGCCGAGTTGAAAGATTGTAAAGACTTCCCAAGGCTGGTAGTACCGAATAACGTTATATATAAAAGAAATGCAAATATGTTGCCTAACTTTTAGAATTGTAGACTGACTTCATTGATATATTACTAAATGAATTCTAAATAGCTATCAAACATTCGTCGTCACTCATTAGGTAATTGTTGATTTCATCGCGTCATTCCACCATCAACGCTGTTTATTAAAGCCACTTTGGTGTAGATCCGTTACACGCAGACCAAGGACAACAAGCACACAACAAGCATTGAGCGTGCGGTGAAGTCCCAAACAACCATATTTAGCTACTAAACATCATTACTAATAAAATCACTCATTAACAAAAATTAAGTTAAGATAAATACTGCGAGTACATAATTATTATAATCCACAAAAATAACTTTGGTGCTGAATTTTATAAAGGTTAGGTGAGTGACGGTGAAGCCTTACATTTGCTACAGCATTCCTCATGTTGATAGTACATGGCGTGTGTTCTAAATAAAAATAATAACCCTTCTTTGCAGTCGGGTAAAAAAACAAAGATGTTTATAGTGTACACGACTACCGCGACTTTACTGATTTTTTTTCGAGACAATTGAATATTATAGCCACCATTAATGAAGAAGTAAAAGTTCTTAATAAAACAACGTTTTGAAAAGTATACGCGATAATTATACATAAAATTATGTTCATAGCAATTTGTGATTCATTTTACTAACTTAGTATTACTTTGTCGTGGATCCACAGACGTAGACTATGCTTCCAATGCCGAATGTTCGAGGTGAACTGCCTAGAATTTTTTTTTTTTGCTGCATTGCAAGTGGCTCGAATTAGTATTAACAAGTTCGGGAATAGGTAGATAGAAGAAACCTCGGAAAAGACATTTGGCTTACCTGTCCAATCGTTTGGTTTGTGGGTGCGTAAAACTAGAACTTCGTGGTTATAATAATTATTTTTAATTTGTGTATAATTATGTAAATACTGAACACGATGAACAGGAAAGTCGGGTTTTCGTTTACAGGCTGTATTATGACGTGCACAAGTATCTGTACCTATTATTTAATCTTTTGCATTATATTCTTTGTTTTGTTAATTTTTATTTAAACAATATATTATTATATCGGAAGGTAGTAAGAGCTAGCAGTCAATGTTTGTGTTATTATAATTACATTGTATAGTTTAACTATAATAATCGAACAATATGTGAATTAAGTCTTAGATTATTTGCTTTCAGTAAATAAAAATTTATAGTACCACCATATAATAATACCATGTATAATTGATTAATTATTTCATAAAATGTTAGTGCTTTACACATGTATTTGTAGTTATAAGTCAAATAAATTGTACCAATCGACATCTCATTTGATCTTACCTTTAATGTTATACCACCACAACTGTTGAAGGAAACTACAATAGAATAATGTATGTATTTTATTAATAATGATAACAAAATAAATTTAAGGTAGATACATTACCGTAGGTATATTAAAAGTAGGCGTATTTACCAGTAAGTATTAATATTGAGAACCAATAAGAATCTAAGAACTTATAAATAACCGTGCACTTACGTTATAATTATGACACATTAATATTCTTTCGATAATGTTGTAATATAAGGAGATACCTTCATTATAAGTGGGTACGTTACGTAGGCTGGTACGTACTTTGTACATTAGTATAGTAGACTAGCAGACCCGACTGACGTAGTCCCGTCAAAATTTCAATAGTTCATACAAAATTCCCATAGAAACTGCACTTTCAGTTGTCCCAAAATTTCCAAATTTTTTTTGCGTTATACTTACCGTCGTCTTAAAACAAAAAATAGCCAAATCGGTCCGGCCGATCTCAAGTGATGCGCTTACCAACGAAAAGTATTTAATTTTTATTAAATAGATGTTTTGTACTTTTCAATACATTTTTAGTACTTATGTACTTTAGGAAATACGAGAGATACAATACAAAAAATACCATCATTTTATGACCATTTCAATTTAAAAAATACATTGAAAAATTTAAATAGTTCGTAAAGAATCTAACTCTACACACGACTAGACGAACAGAATAGACAAAAATAGTTAAGTGATAAATATCGGGAAAACGTTCCAACTTACTCTAATTAACGTATAGGTACTTTCTAAGGAAGGAATGTCTTTCGCACAACATACAAAGCTTTAGATTGTTAAATGCATTAAATTTCTAGTACCAAGTACTGAAAACATGTTCAATCATTTCGTACTTATTGCAAAAAGTTTTATTAATGCATAGAGAAGCTTTCAAAAGGTTTTCCTGGGGATAAGCCAACGCTAATTCTTTTTATGTCGTCTAAGAACATTACCCAAGGGTTATGTTCTTAGATGACATCAATAATACAGCCCCGATTACACGAGGAGAGTTATTTGACCCTCTAGAGACGAGAATGTCCATAAGAGAGTGTCTGCGAGAGTCGAAACTCGTGGGTAAGAATCACAGGCGATTGATTGCGCTCATGTGTTTAAATACGATAAAAAGAATGTACCCTATTTACTAGGTACATGAAAACGTAGACATTTCAGTGAGGACGCGAAAACCAAATACGTACAATTATTTTGCTTGCGCCGATTCTCATGGTTAAGAAATTCTCCTAGTGTAAACGAAGCTTAACACTATCCTTGTCTTATTGTATCTGCCTGTCCTGGTCAAAAGAAGTCATCAGGTTTGAGGATTCGGACTCCCGGGTTTATTAAAACGTAAGTGTAAGCCGTGTGAACATGTTGGAGGTTAATGGGACTTGTTGTAAGAATCCTTGTGCTGATAGCCGGACACATAGCCAGAGTTTTCGGCGAGGTCCTTCCTGCCCGCGATTCCCTTGCCTTTGCCTGTTTCGTCGAACCGTTGCCTGTGCGACCCCGTGTACTTGCTGGTGTCCGTCAGACGGTCCACTGCTGCTGCAGCCGCTGGAGATTTGGTCACCTGGAATTTGTTAAATGTCGATAAGTAAGTTAGGACACACACCCAATGGCGGCGGCGGTCTTTACAAACTCGAAACATCCTGCCTAATGAAAGTTATTTCAGCTTTCTATGATGAGACCAATGTGTTCAGCAATGGGGAAATAAAAAATCCCACCAGTTCTATGATACGTAGGTTTCATAGGTTTTGTGAATTATTTATTTTAATTTATAATCAATCATTTATTTCGATTTATGTTAAGTATTTAAATACATGAATTGTTCTCCTCATGATTAACAAATTATGGACCTTAATACCACAAAACCGTGTATAACAGTAATTGTTTAGCCTAAATACCTTACACACGACATTTCTGTATGGAGTTTGACATAAAACTGATAGTAGTCACGCGTTTATCAAGTGTCTAAGTTTTTGTGGTAAGACCGTTAGTCTGGATTAAACGAATTTTATTTTTATTCATTTATAGTATGCAGTCTTAATAAATGACAGTCTGTTTTTTTAATCTCGTAGACTAATTTGATAGGTCAAACTCCAAATTGAAAAAACCGGCCAAGTGCGAGTCGGACTCGCGCACGAACGGTTCTGTACCATTAAGTATAAAAACGGCAAAAAATCATGTCTGTTGTGTGGTAGCCCCCTTAAATATTCATTTTATTCTGTTTTTTAGTATTTATTGTTATAGCGGCAACAGAAATACATCATCTGTGAAAATTTCAACAGTCTAACTATCACGGTTCATGAGATAGCCTGGCGACGGACGGACAGCGGAGTCTTAGTAAGTAATAAGGTCTCGTTTTACCCTTTGGGTACGGAACCCTAAAAACAAAGAACAATCACTTGAAATATCAAATTAGTCTAAAACAGACTTTAGTAGTAATTAGGAGGTAAACAGCTGGTAGGTAGGTACTTTCGCTATATTCAAGAACACAATTTATAAATAAAAGACGCCAGGATCGTTGTGTGTGTCTGTATGTGTGACGTAGAGGAATATTATTTATTTTACATAATTAAACAGCACGTCTGCACCTAACCTATGCCTTGACTTACTTTATGTCGATAAACCTCAAGGATTTTTATCGTTATGGAAGATGCATCGGTTTAAATAAACGTTTCGATAAAAACTTACGTGGGATGTCAAGCCTGGCTGTCCACAGCTTGTGAGCTTCTTCTTAATTTCTTCCAACTCTACCTTTTTACTTTTAGCGAGATCTTCGAGGAATTTCTGATAGTCATCGAAGCCAAGTTTCAGAGTCTTCAGTTTCTTGAAGTGAATCGCGGTATCTGTAGTTGTAATCTTCTTTCCATCAATCACCTTTGCTTGTTTCATCCATTTGTCGCTTTGTGACAGAGTTATCGTTTTGCCATCTGATTTTATATCACCGAATTTGGAGAATGTTTTGAACGCGTCCTGAAAAATAAAGAAATAAGTAGATCAGATCAAAGGCTGGTATCTAGGTGTGGATATGCATGATTGCGTGCATTGCATATGAGAAATAATAGGTTAATGTTACAGTCGTATGGCTTCGGGTTACTAAACTGTTGCTATACCTAACTACTGTAGGAATCTATACCTATTCGTAGGATAGCCATGCACTGATTACATTTAAGAAGGTAGTTAGGTGAAGACGAATATGGGAATTTAACACGGTAAAAAAATCAAAGGTACGTATCTTATAAGAAAAGAGAAGACACCGTCCAGCGGTACCTAGGTGTTTCTAAACGCTGTCCTTTCTACCTTTCCCTCTAACTTTCTACTTTATCAACTGTCACATTAGATTTCGAAGGTGTCTACCTTTATGGCAGGACTTTTTATGTCAGACACTGATATAGCATACATTCAAAACTCATAATTTTGGAAGTCAGAATCATCTTTCGGCATAAATTTCATATCCTTACATAATTATAAAACAAAGTCCTCCGCCGCGTCTGTCTGTCTTCCTGTACGCGATAAACTCAAAAACTACTGCACCGATTTTCATGCTGTTTTCACCAATGGATAGAGTGGTTCTTGAGTAAGTATATAATAACCGACATCCACGCGGGCATCAGCCAGTCCATAATAAATAAAAGCAGAACCATCTTATCGCAGATGTTCGTTTAGAAAATTGTGCCAAATAAATGTCGGAGCATCAAGATTCTGCCAGATAGAGGGAACCCATTTCGAAGAACAGCCTCCACCAAAAGAACACTATCAATCATCCTCTTGTTCTTACCTAAAAAAATAAAATATCTGTGCCTTAAAAATCGAATAGTTCCACTACCTGATATGTAGGTAAATAACAGTGACAAGAAGTTATAATATCATTCACATATAACTGATGGGAAAAATACGTATTATTGAAGCTAACTCAAAATCTAGAAATCCAAGCAAAAAAAAACATACGAACATAGAACCTCCTCCTTTTTTGAAGTCGGTTAAAAATACAGATACCTAGCCTACTTTACCAAACCAAGGGTATTACACCCGTGTGCGTTACCCCAGCAAAATAATGTCGAAAAACTCGAAAATAGTCATTATGTAACTTATTATACTAAATTAACTAAAAAACTTAAACTCAAAGGACTAACTAACTATACCAATAAATATAAAAACAAAGGGACCCTTAGGCGTCGAAGTAAGAATCTATAAGATTTAAATGACTATTTTCGACATTATTTTGCTGGGGTAACGCAAACGTTTTCGACATTATTTTGCTGGGGTAACGTATACCTTACACCCAGTTGCACAAAGACAAATATTAACGCCCCATTAGATACGTAATGGAGCTTTAACGATTTCATTAATTTCATCAAAGAACCATTTACAATCGAGATATGTTGCTTTCTGCAACGAGTTAAAAACAAGTTAACGGAAGATTAGTATTTAATGACAGCTTTAAAGTTAAATTTCTTTTAAAATAATCAAAATCCTTTGATCAATATTACCTTTAGCGAGATTGCTTCAGCTTTGGCCGTTCCGTTGGTCGCACCGGGAGCGGTCCCGTTCTCTAGCTTGACGTCCTTCACTTCCTGCGTCACCTGCTCCACCGCGGCGTCTGCCTGTGCACCTTCCGACATCTTGATTTATTTACTTACTGAAATTAGAAAACAAATAGAAAATTAAATCATTTCACTTAAGGTTTACGATCGGTAAGGTATTGTTGAGAGGGTGAGTTTCTCGATTGCTAGGCCAACTAGACTGTAGGTAGAGTCCGACCGAAAATGAGTTTCTTTTCGACCTAAAATGAAAAATAAATTATGCCTAATTTGCATGTTTGCCAATACAACCGACATCGCCAAACAAATAAAATCTGCTGTTCCTGTTCCCAACATGTATGTTCGCATAACTCGTCAAAATGCAGGGAACACCAGAATCTTTTACTTGATTAGATGTTTGGTCCCACGGTGAAAATTATTCATAATGATGCGTACAATGACCCCTTAAGAAGATGCCCATGAATTCAATTTCACCCTGTAGGTATATTATCCCTTGTACTTTAGTAAAACCTATGACACACCGCTTTGCTAGAGTTGTCATCACATCACTGTTTTATGCAAATAAACCATTGCTCCACTCCAAAGTTATTCAAAGTTGAACCTAGAAATGATCTGTCTGATCTGTCTCCGCTTACTCCTTTAGTATGTAGCTATTAGTAGGTACCTATAGCGTGATATTAGGTAGGTACCTAGGGACCTTACCTATGAAAATCATTGTTAGCCTAGGTCCCCAAGTATCGTATGCATCTACGCAACTAAAACGACTAGGGTCAGTAGGATCCGTGTAGTGAAACGGAAAAAAACATTCATTAAATCTTCGAATAATTATGATGGTCAATTAACACTATTGCAGTGGATGACGGACGAGGATGATGTCATACATAAACATCCAAACATACAGTTCTATATCTATCGCAGTCGCAAAATATCGTAGGATAACGCGACTCGTAGTGGCTCACGTTCGTTTGCTAAAAGCGGCAATTACATCATTGACCTTGCCGACGAAACGATTTGCCGGCAACTTGCTGTAAACATCAGCTGAGATTCCAAACTTGCATTAGGTATGTATGTAAATGCTTAAATAAACTAGTTGCCTCCTACGTCTCTTCAGGTTTGTCGGTAACACAAATAAAAGAATATCACCTAGCCGTTTTATTCAAATAAGGAAATGGCTTAATGCCTGATTTAGCAGTCTGACCTCGGTGGCTGGTATATCTAATCCTGAAGACAATGTGGATATAAACACACAAATTCATTAATCACTCCTTGATAAGCTTGTGGGGGCTCAAGAGGAACAATATGCTATTACACCTCCGTTGATTTGTCACTGTGGGTGCTCGTCTATTATATCAGGACTAAATGATCTGACCTACACATGCTGGAGATCAAGGCTGATCATAAAGTAGGATTTGATTTGTTCCAGGACTCGATGAATCACACAAAATTGAAATAGATCTCTGCGACCCACGAAAGTCAATCGTAATGAATGTCATTAAATAGGTCGACCTAGACGGTTTTTAGCTGATTCCTAACTATCCAACTAAAAACAAAACTGCGTCTACAAATAATATAATAAGCGTTTACCTAGTTATGGGATCGAAGTTTGCATAAATACAAAGGAGCGTCCTTGACTGATATTTAGTTGTGACGCCTTTGTTGATTTTATTGAAAGTTAAAAAGTCGCAGTGCGCATTTCAATACCTATCACAAGGACAAGACGTGTCTATTTGTAGAAATAATACTTTTAATGTTATGGCGATGTGTTAAACTAATGGCGAAGTAGCAAAGAAAGCTATTTGAATAACAAAAGTCGTTTTGTCTGTACCCCAAGGAACATAGCTACTACAAAATACGCACATCGGCTTTATAGATACGGTACTGCATTTATGTCAGCCGTACCTACGTACAATTGAGGTCGACGGCTTGGTGGCACCTCTCCGACCTACTACTTGCTTTAACCCATATGCGCGGTCTGTTTACACCGAGCTCATAGCTGGACCGCCCTATTCATACACAAAGCAGAGACGTTCCTTTTGAAACTGCAACTGCATACACTATCTAGGAAATCCGTCATATAGATATCAGCCGTAATCACTTGCTGATAAAATTAACAACATATATGTAGTGAGTTATCTAATCTTATCAAGGCAAAAAGAAAGGACATCAAAATTATGAGTTATTTGACTTCCACATGTTTTTGAATATTATATCCAGAAATCTACGTGTTTAAAGTACAAAGTAATCACGTAGACGAAACATAATTATGGTTTATCCGGGAACAGGAACACAACTTTGAAAGTAATTACCTCTATGCTACCGCGCGGTACACCTGCGTACCTACTTAGTTACGTAAGTAAGTATATTATGTTCCCGTATAAAATAGCATGTGTCCTAGTGACCGAGGCTGACGTCACCCCCATCACCATTCGCAATAAATGCCCTCCAGCAATGAGTCACTCTTATAAAAATATAATATACCTACCTAAGCATACGCCCCTAAAATAAAAGCTCGCATAATTTAACTTTCCCCTTAGACATCTATGGTTTCTGTTCTGTGGACTTCCTTCGCGTGACTAAAACAAATCAGAATTTATGTTGGAAAATTGTGGAAACGGGTTTTAGAAACTTGGCTATTCACCTTAGAGATAAGCCCTAGGGTCTTATAGACAAGGTACCTATCTACTAGTAGGGCTGTAGGAAATCCTACTTCAATATCGTTTAAAGACAACGTCCTTAACATGCTTTGGTCGAAAACGGCACAATAGGAAGGCAAGTAACGCAATTCATTGCGCTACGTTCATCTTTGGACGTGATTTGTGTGTATAATGAGTTACGACTCACACAACATGATGGAGCTATATTGACTTGAGAATGATGTCATGTTTGAGATGACAGACGTCTAGTGGTCAAGTTGTAAGCAAGCTGCCGACGATGCTTCGTGGTACTCTACCTACTTTGAGATTCTAGGGATCCACTGGGGTTAGTAAATTGGACTGCGGTTACTTCTAATACCCAGTTAATTACCAGGGTCCATATGGGGATCGGCCCGTTATAGGAACCTAAAGGGCTACGTTTGCACCAAACGAGTTCACGGAATTTGAAAACTGTCACTTGTGACCACACCCTGTAGCTAACGGATATTTGATACCTTGAGCGTTTAGCCATGAACTAATAATTGTTTATTGTGTGTCAGGTTTAAAAATGAAAACATTTACGAAGTTAAAAGCTTCAAGGCTTTTATTGACTCAATAATTTAGTAGTTATTTCTAGTGAAACACCTCAAGCGATGGTGCAAGTGGCGGATGGCACTAAAATGACAAGGCCTGGCCTTGCTGCAACTAGGTAGCTATTAAGTTTGGTTGTTTGAACATCTACTTAGTTAGAATTAGTTTGAACATTCAATTAAAAAGAATAGATAGCTTAAGTATTCCAAAATTACTCAGCTTGGTTTCAAGGATTTCTAATAACAAAAATATAAGTCTGTTGGTGTAGGCTAGGTAAAACACGCCGATATGCTAGAGAAAAGACGATTGAAAGTTACTAAGGTTACAATAAAGCGTTCTAAAACTGGAAAAGAAGGGTTCCATTAGGCGTGTCTTGTCGTGACCTTTCTAAATTCCACACGGAGTGCGGCAAATCAGATATCGCCCCCCTGTTAATAGCAAGGAAGCCCTGCCTGGCCGTGGCAATACGAACCATCGAACGAACAAATAAAGATTATATAAAAGGGATTTAGAGCTTCACAAAGCGCATTTTTAGGGTTACTATGTCCGTCTGTCCGCGGCCTAGCTCAGGCACTTTTAGTACTTACTAGAAAGCTGTAATTTGGCATGGGTAGGTATAAATAAATATTAATCACGCCGATAAAGTGGTGAAATAAAATCATTTAGGTAAGTACTTATGTAAAAACTAAAACATTGCAATTCAACGTAAGTAACTAAACAACTGCAATTAATTACCTAATATAAAATAGATAAGAACTTGTTGAGCGCATAGTTTCGACAACTTTATAGCGAACTACCTTCACATTAACTACAAATGGAGGGAAATCGGGAAAGTGAGGTGGCGTGCGAAAAACTAGACAGAATGTGAACGGCCTTGCTAGTTTCTATACTGGAGCTGATAGCTAAATGTTCTGCATAAACTTTCCCTGCTGTCTAGCAATGCTAGGCAAGCTTGTTTTTTCGGTAGGTGCCTACCTAATGGTGGCGGATTTAGCATCAAGTTAGAGCTTCTGCAGATGTATAAAATCGTTTAGATAGATTTAATATGTAGTCATCCTACATCAATTCACGAGTACATACGTAGGTACCTACCTACCTAGGGAAGTATCAAAAACATAAACATAAAAATAATAATAGACGGGGAATAACAGACTATCACAAAAATATTAAATATTTAAGTATAAAGTTTACCTTCACGAAGTAATACTGAAGTTAAACATCCGTGGCATGAAAATATTCAAAGTGCCATCATAATTATTTCTTAGGCAAAAAGTCTGATAGATATGCGCATTTATTTTCTACAGCAACATCGTATTGGTACCTACCTAGTTAGATGATATCATCTCCTAACATAAACTTCAAACTGGCTTTCAATAACGGCTTGGCCGTGTTGTAAAGTCAGCAATATACCCATAACAACTATGTAGACAGACACCTTGCTGGAGGTATTTGCATTTAGAAATCTTTACTTAGTTTCGTACCTCAATATTAATATTTAGGTAGGTACTTACCTACGTAGATAATTGTGTGTTGATGTCATCGAAAGTAGTAGGGGTAATTCAATGTTGAATTATATATATTTATCTACAATATTTTATCACCGTTATAAATACCTACTTAAGTTTATTTATTACTGAAATAGATCGCAAATTAATGCAATCAATTTGGCATCGAAAAACAAGTAGGCAGGTGTTAATCCAGACTATGGATATGACAGATATGATAATGTGGTTACCTTACCACGCACCTATGACAATGTTTGTTACGGAACCTGACAGCTTATTGAGTGATTAACAAAATGTTTGCGTTGTTTAGTGTTGACGAAGGTTGTACCAACTACCGTGACCATTAGTTGTTATCACATAATTGCACGATGAATTTTGAGTGCGCCGATACTACTCCAGATAAAGTGTTTATCGTCAGGAAACTTTTCAGCGTTTAATCACTTATTTAGGTTCGGTTATCGCAGCACAATTACTTAAATACATCCAAATATTTATGAATGTGTTGCAAGAGCTGTGGAAATATTTCTAGTTCTGTCTGATTGATGGATATAGCCTACATATCCGCAATTGTGAAGTTATAAATAGGGCCAGTCTATGAAGAAAATCGTGATAGAATGCTGGAAACCTACATGATGTAAAACCGATATTATTTCCGAAACAGTGGATGAATTGGAGAGGTTGACGTGAAAGGGGATAGATTAACACCCCTCAATATAGCCGAAATATGTCACCCCTAACGCTTTCTTTGTTTTCCTAAAACAATCGGGGCGAGACCGAGATGGACTCTCGTTAACACTCTGAATCCTGTAAGTACAACTAGAGCATATCAATCTATTGGTAAACTGTAGGTAAATATTTATAATACTATAAAAAAGGTCTACAAAAATATCGTAAAATTAGCAAGGATTCTTTTGGATTTCCATCTTCACCGAGAGGAAATCTGCACATACGGGATGTTCCTCTCTCATAAGCGCAACGATTACCCACTGATATAATTTTAGAAGATATTACATCAATAATAAAATAAATATAGACTCACATCAATTTTTCAGGATATGAGTGATATAAATGAGATCACATGAACTAGCGTGTGCGGAGCGAGCGCTATTCGTGACGCGTATCTATCGCGGCTGCACCGATACTGGCGCGAAACAGAGGGGACCGAATGTTGACAAGCCGAGATGCGCGGCGAATTGCGATACTGTACTACGCATGCGCTACAAAACTCCGGTCATACTCATACGATGTCTGCCGTACGGATGCCGTCTCAATGGGCCAAGTCTGTGCAATGGGCTTTGGTCCAAAATACGCCCCATGAAACGAACGCACACAAGTCTTATGATCCCTCATAGCGAGCAGTTACCGCATGAAGTTATCTTGTCCCAAATTCATTTGTGGCCTGGCGTTCTAATTTAAGCCGTGTATCTTATGTGCCTACCTAGGTACCTACTACAAGAGTTAGCAATTCCTATGAAAATAGATAAGTACGTACAGTCAGCAACAACAGTCGATTCAAATTTTACTGTTTTACCCGACTACGGCGAAGAAAAAAGGAGGGTTATGATTTTGACCGGTATGTATGTATGTAAGTATGTTCATCTGTTCCCTCCTATCTTCTAAACCACTTATCACAATTTGAACAATGAGGTATCGTTAGAAGCGTCTTGATCGTCCGCTGGTTATAGGCTATGTGACTTCACATTAAATTAAAAATGGCGCCCTCTAAAGGACATAAAGCCAGGAATCATTGTTTAGTCGTACCATGTTGGGTATCAAATGAAAGGGCTTAATGAGCACATTCCAAAAATATACATATATATTATAAACCCAAAAGAATTAAAAATAAAATAAAGTAATAAAAACTAAAACCTTACCTACCGTACCTTTGTACTCATATTATAATTATGTTGTATCTCTATGTATTTTACTGTGTGTACATAAATAATAAAATAAATAAAACCCAACTACGACTAAAAAGGTATAAACAAGGCACCACAGACAGACAAATTAAAAAGCCGGAGTCACACTTGTTAGGGCATAAATCGAACAGATTACGAGTGACTCCGACTCCGAGTCCGAGTGACTGACAACTTTCGTTATCAGTCGGGTCAGTACCGTATCTACCGAGAATTATAGAGAAGACTATGATTCAAAGATTCTGTCTTCGACATTTGCTGCGCTGAGCTGTTGTGAGCTAAGTAGGTACATAGTGTCTAGTGTCCTCAATAAAACTTTCATGAACGATGTAAATATTATATTAAAAGCAACATTGTACATAATATATTCCACAACTGTAATAAAATATTAATTTATCTGTATACGAATGAACACATATAGTGATGAGTCAACAAAGCCATTTTAAATAAAAATATAAAACTTATAAATAAATTAGGTTTCGTTATATTCCGGTATGATAAATATTCATACAAGCATATATTATTTTAATCCCTTTAAATATTATTTTTCTACAGATAGGCATTGAAGGATGCCTTCATATTCGATTTAAGGGGATGCGCTAAGGTAGCCCGCGAAATTCAAATTTTCTTACGTTTTTTGCAATTTGCAGGTCAGTATCAGGTTCATGTAAGTGCATTGAATGACTACTTCATGAAATTATGACATTTGGCACTTTCATGAACTTAGAGAGTTGTATTGCTGATTCTAATGTTTATAATTCTGTAAATCCATATTTGTTACGGGCGCAAATCATATTTAGATCAACATACAACCTGACACCGACCTGCAAATTGCAAAAAACTTAAGAAAATTTGAATTTCGCGGGCTACCTTGGCGCATCCACCTTAAGTTCTAACAATCTTCACCTCAAGGATAGGGAAAACATAAGGAAAGATGAATCATTAAAATTATAATAATGTCACTGGGACTATGAATGGGGAAATAAAGATGTATTAACTTTGCCGATGCGTTATGTAAATAAATAGTACTACTACACACTTGGAAATATCATATAGATAATTATATAGATATTGTACGCTAATACTAATATTTGCAGTAGGTAAATTAATGTTGTTAGTATATTAATCAAGATAAAAAATGAAAGATAGGAACATAAATTTAATGACTGCCGCAATCTAGATAATTCGATTTAAAATGACTTGTTATGTGCCTCGTAAGTTGCAGTAGTGTTCCAAGACCTTTCGACTCACAAATCATGTAAAAGGAGTATTTAGTTATTTGAATAGAGTCACGAGGGGCGTCGCTCTCAGATCCAAGTTACATGTCGAAGTCAAAGAAAATCAATTGGGGATATTCTCCCTAAAACGGCAAGACTAAGTATCGGCAGTAGCAACTGATCCCTATTGATTGGTCGCGCCGTAATAACGAACACCCTTGCAAATGGATTTTTATCTGCGCAATTTTTTTTTTTTAAAGACCCACAACTGATGCTCCTAATATTTTAGAGTTTTGAGATAAACCGCAATCTTTCACAATGTTGAGTCCATGTGCACCGCGCCTTTGGAAAAGCTTAATACATATCCAGAAAGATCAAAATTAAAACGAATTCCTCTGTAGGCGTTACGGAATTAGGATGCAATAAGAACCGAAACGAAAATAATTGGGAAGTTGGGAAATTTGGGAGATGAGTATTATACTTATTAGTATCGTAAATAAGGTCTCTAAAGGCTAAGGTGCTGCTAACGTGGTGCTACATTCAGCTGTTGATGGATTTTAGTGTAGTAGATGATAATGATGTTCTAGTAAACTACATACTTTATAACGAACGTAAATTAAGGTAGGTGGGCCCCATTAATATTGCTCTGCTTATTAAAATGTACCTATAACTATGTAAAAAAATCACAGATTAATAAAACACAGTAAGCGCGCTGGTAACGACATGAGTTAAGTTAAGCTAGATAATAAAATATAAAACAAATCTCTTATCAGATTGTGCTGGTCAAATATTGTACTTATCTAATGCATTTTTTATTTTTAATAGTATTTTGTAACTAGTAATACATGTGTGAGTACACTGCTTATGAATAACTACCCTTGCTGTAGAATTGACCTATGCTTTGAACATTCTACTATAATTGTCTACGGTTTTGTCTATGTGTTGTACTATGGTATAAGAGATAGCAGGTCGCCTAGCTTAGGTAGGACGACGTCGGGTAGAGGTGGAGTCTTGTCTGTGCGCAGTTTCTCCAGTTCCATGGTGTTAGTGACGCCGGACATGACTAACAGCGTCTGGAAGCCACAGCGCACGCCCAGCTCGATGTCAGTGTTACACCTGAAGCGCATTAAAAAAAAACTAGGTTAGTTTATTCAAAGTTTTATACGCAAATGCGGTATAAAACTTTTTATTATCATTCTAATTAAATTTTATCTCAATACACACTTGCTTTTCCAACTCACTTTAGACATTGGTAGAATGGTCGACATCGGCTTTGCTTGCCATAATAAAGAATAGAATAGAGTACAACTTTTATTTTTATTAATTGAACTTTAATTTTACTAAGTACTACACATGAAGCTATACATTTCCAGTATAAGCTGACCCCGCATTGTACAGAAATCCCACACAGTGCGAGATGAGCATAAACTGGAAATGTATAGCTTGATGTGTAGCCGTGTGTACATACATAGTTCAAATATGTTTGCAGTTACAAGGGAAAGAATAGCAAGCAAAAAGTACGGCTACATGTAGTCTCGCGATAGCGCAGGCGTTGGCGTGATTTCAATAAACTACTTGTGAAAATGACGACTTATGGTTTATAGCTGAATCAATGTTAAATGATTTTTCCGACATCATGGTAGGTATAATAGGAATACACTTGGACTAAAAAAAAAAACACAAAAAAGTGAAGAATAACTTTAATTCGGAAGTCGGTGTCTGCACTTTTCAGTTTACGTTTTTTAGCACCAACTTCCGAAATTAAAGTTATTTTTCACTTTTTTGTGTTTTTTTTTGGAAGTCGGTTGTTTTTCTTTTTCACGTTTTAGTTGCGGTACCTACCCGTCACAAATTCGAATATCACTACCTGCTATGTAAATAACAGTGACGGAGTCACATAGAACATCGTCTACATAAACTCAGTGGGAAAAATACGTAATATTGAAGCTAATTCAAAAACTATGCAAGCAAAGTTAATAAAATTTATATGGGACCACCTCTGAAGCATGACCTACCAAACAAAAAAAGAATCATCAAAATCGATTCATATATGGAGGAGTAATCGAGTAAAATACATACAAAAAAAAAAAACACGAATTAAGAACCTCCTCCTTTTTAAAGAAGTCAGTTAAAAATAGAAATTTATGCTACAATAAAATGTCATACCTATCTCCAATCATCAATGTCCTCGCAGGATTCAGTCCACAAGACTCAAGATACTTCCTCACATAGCTATGAGGTTTCCCAAGAACCAGAGCTTTTCTCTCTGAACAGGTTTCAACAGCTCTGACCAATGTGCCGGTACCAGGTACTACAATAGAGCCCGCTCTAGGAAACCTTTCATCAGTATTTGTTGCTATAAACAAACACTCTTCAGATGCAAGGTAAGAGGCAGCCTTCATGAATTTTGGGTAACTGACGTGTTCATCAAAGCCCACAACCACGGCGCCAACCTCAGAATCTAATTCTGACGGCTCCATTGATTTGAACTCTGGTTTCACATGGTCTGGCTGCAATACAAAAATATTTAATTATTTTGAATTAATTTTAAAGAAATGAAGTTTTTAAACACATTAATTAATTTATCCCCTCAAAATAGGGTGGATAAATTAAATATGTCTACATACCACTACTGTTTATAAAGTTTTAATAAATAAATGCACATGTGGTATAGGCATAAAACAATAAAATAAAGGTTGACCCATTTGATACCACTCCTTTCTCGAATTAATGTGACAGTTTACGCATGCTTGACAATTTGTCACTTTAATTATGCAATCATTTTTATTCAAGACAGTTACTCACCCCAATACCAATATGTCTAATGCCAACAGCTTTCAATTCTTCTCCAATGCCATTGGATCCCAGTAAATATACCTTCTTGGTGAACCCAATACCTTTCAGGTAATGAGCTACTAAATAAGCAGTTGAGAGGATTTCTTCCTGCAACATTGCATTGCATTTTGCTTTAAAATTGAATTCTTTATAGTGTTTTACTGTAAAGAATTCAATTGTAAAGTAAATTAAAAATAAAATGATTCTATGACTTGTAGCTTAGAATACTGCTACACTTGCTTTTAAGTATTTTGGGTTACTTTTACAAAAACAAGGAGGCCCTCTATCTACATGTTTTACTGTGGGCTCTTTAGCCCAGAGGTGTAGGTGGCCTATTTTATTTTATACTTCAGCAATACAGAAGTTAATTATTTTACTACATAATATTATGAAGAGAAAATAATTGTATTTTTGTTTGTAATGAATAAACCCAAAAATCAATTTTAAAATATTTCACCAGTAGAATCTTATATTATCACTGAGTAACATAGGCTATAATTTATAAAGCTATTGTGCCCGGCGAAGCCACTGACGGAAGTTAGTTTTAGTTTTTAATATTGATGAAAATGTTAATTATTCTATTGGCTTCCATATAATTTTAAAGCTTTTAATAACATAAAATAAAATAACTTGAAAACTTTACCTGGCTGGCAATAAAGCCCAGTTGTGTAGCTTTGCTAGCAAACTCACTGCGGATTTTGGTAGAATTGTTTGTCACATAAAATATTTTCTTTCCTAAGTTTCTGAAATGGTTCATAGCTTCTGCTGCACCAGCGATAGCATTGTTATCTATCCATAGTACACCTAGAACAATAATGATTGGTAAAGAGATAAAGAACTCATTATTGCAAAGTGAACTGCATTATGGCCTGAGTTGATTGGTTTGTCTAAACATTAATTGGTTTATGTAGCAATTACATGTTTCTTACGAAAATAGCAGTTTTACCATTACTGAACATTTGTTTGAGGCGAAACCAAAATGAAGCTAGCATATTGACATACTTATCATTAAAAACAGTAGCAAATAGATATATCTTACCATCACAATCAGTTAAAACTGTATCAAAGGAGTCTAAGAACTCTTGAACTTGATCTTTCGATGCTTCTTGAAGATTGAATACCGCTGACTTAAACATGGTGCCACTTGTACTGAAATCTCTAAGTTTATGCGGCACTATTCCTTTACCATATAGTTTAAAACAATTCAAGCTGTTAATTTTAAGAATTTGACTAAGCAATTTATGCATTACCGTTCGCTTGTAAGTCTACAGTACAGAGGGCTAGGCTAGGTCAAATATGTCAGCCCTTCCCTCATTTGACTTGACAATTGACATTGACAAGTAGTCTTTGTTTACGTTTGTCTGAAACGACGTCATTGGTCTGAAATGATAATAGTGTCACTGTATCACAGACTCAGACATAGAGTATTACATTTTTATTGGTCAGTATGACACTGATGATTATTACCGTTTAACGGATACTTCGGCGCCCAAGTGTCTTTTTGTTTTTACCCTACTACGGTGAAGAAAAAAGGAGGGTTATCATTTTGACCGGTATGTATGTATGTATGTGTGTAAGTATGTTCATCTATTCCCTCCTTAATTAAACCACTTATCACAATTTGACAAATGAGGTATCGTTAGAAGCGTCTTGATCGTCCGCTGGTTATAGGCTATGTGACGTCACATTAAATATATATTTTAACCCAAAGATAATTTAAAAAAATTAAAGTAATAAAAACTAACCGTGCGTTTGCACTGGCGAAACATTTAATACAAAACATGTTGAAATCTCTAGTTCCTGTCAAAAATTGTATGCAACATTGACAGGAACTAGAGATTTAAACATGTTTTGTCTCGAATGTTTCGCCAGTGCAAACGCACGGTAAAACCCACGTGTTAGGGCCATATATCGAACAGTTACGTGTGACTTCGGATTTTTAATTTGTCTGTCTGTGGTGTCTTGTTTATACCTTTTTAGTCGTAGTTGGGTTTTAGTTTTTATTACTTTAATTTTTATATTAATTGGTATAGTTAGTAAGTCTCTTTAGTTTTTTAGTTTACCCAATGTATAAAGAAAATATAAAATATAAAGAAAAACAACAATAAATTTGAACGCATTCCTCAATTCATCTGTGACTCATCAGTCAAGTAAACTGTCAATATATGAATTGACATTGACAGATACGAGTTACGATCAATGACAACTGTGAAAGACAAAGATCTGGGTAACCAAGAAATATATCTGTGAGGCCAACTACCGCTTTCAGGTTTTGTTTATTTTCATTTCAACGCAAAATAAAAGAATATTATTGTGAAAAGTTAAATGAACTGCGGTACACACACGGAAATTTTAGAACAATCCTAATCCTTACTAATATTAAAAATGCGAAAGTGTGTTTGTTTGTTTATTTGTTACGCTTTCACTCTAAAACGGCTGAACGGATTTGGATGAAATTTGGCACAGGGGTAGACCATGACCTGGAATAGGACATAGGATACTTTTTATCCCGATTTTCCAACGGGATTGAAACTTACGCGGGTGAAACCGCGGGGCGCTGCTAGTTGACTAGTTGACCTATAAAATCGCCACGAAGCGAAAGTGAACGTTTCAAAATAATTCTTCACATCAACCTTGGTAGGAAATTAAGAATTTGTTATAAATCTGTTTGGATTTTGAACACAAAGCTTTGGATCTACTAAATATCAAGATGGATATCAAAGATACTATTGTTGAAACTTACCAAGGAGGTATTAAAATTGTTCAATACAATAAGCCTAACAAGAAAAATGCCATAGACAATGTGATGTACAAGCGAGTGATAAGCATACTGAATGATGCAGCGACTGATGATGATATTTCTGTGATGGTACTCACGGGTACAGGAGATTTTTACAGCAGTGGGAATGATTTCTCTAATCCACCAGACTCCAGTACAGGCAACCACTTGAGTATTCTCAAAGACTACATCACCGCTTTTATCATGTTTCCAAAATTACTGATTGCAATTGTTAATGGACCAGCTATTGGCATAGCGGCAACCACTTTAGCACTTTGTGACCTTGTTTTTGCTTCAGAGAATGTAAGTTTAATAACCATTATTGGAACTAAATAGTAGATACATTTTTACTTTTAATCAATTTTCTGTTTCAGTCATACTTCTACACTCCATTCTCAAAGCTGGGCCTTGTAGCTGAAGGGTGTTCGACATTTACATTTCCTAGAATCCTTGGAGAAAGAAAGGTAAATGAAACTATCTAGTCATTAAAGTAAAATTACGTCAGAATATTTCTTTAATAATAATGTATAACTGTAGAAAGGCCAGCAAAAAAAAAAGATTTATCTAGCCTGTTCCACTATGTTTTACTTACTTATTAATATTTAGTTTAAAATTCCAGGCCCTTGAAATGTTACTATGTAACTACAGGATGCCTGCCTCAGAAGCACTGCAGTATGGGTTTGTGAATTATATTTATAAACCAGATGAGTTACAAAGTACAGTTTGGGAAAAAATTGTAGAGGTGTCAAAGCTTCCCAACTACTGTGTGACAGCCACTAAGAAACTCTTGAGGGATGCTGTGAGACGAGAACTGCTGAAAGCCAATGATAAAGAGATGGATGAGCTCAATACTATTTGGTTGAGAAATATGAAAAGCAAAATATAAGTTTTCTAAATTGAAGTGGTTGTGCCTTGTCCCTAAGGCAAACTAGGCACGTGTCTAGGGGCGCAAGGTTAGAAAGGGGCGCGCGCACGGAATATTTTAAACAAATAAAAATAATAACCGGCCAAGTGCGAGTCGGACTCGCGCACGAAGGGTTCCGTACCAATATCTATAAAAATGTCAAAAAAATCACATTTGTTGTATGGGAGCCCCCTTAAATATTTATTTTATTGTTTTTTACCATTCGTTGTTATAGCGGCAACAGAAATACATCATCTATGAAAATTTCAACTGTCTAACTATCAGGGTTCATGAGATACATGAGATACAGCCTGGTGACAGACTGACATACAGTGGAGTCTAAGCAATAGGGTCCCGTTTTACCCTTTGGGTACAGAACCCTAAAAAGCTGCATAATTTGACTTGAGTTAACTAAAAATTAAATATTTAATTAATTATGTGATCTGATTATAAATTCTAGTCTCTAATCTAATGAGATGTTGCATTTCACGAAAGCGCGACAATCATTCCAATTTATGCCATATTACGATGACATAAGAATCATCTGAAAGAATCTGAAAGAATCTCATGAACAGTATTTTCTATAGTATTTGATTATTAACACTGCGGACACTAAACGCCCCCAGACGTAATATTGTGTCTCGTTCAGTCTTTCAACCGATTAATCTAATAACTATTCACTGTTTTATTTTTATGATTTTTATGACTCATAGGTATTTACATAACTTTAAAAGGTTTATTTGAAAAGTCATTCCCAGTGTTACAATCAAGATATTATAGTAGTTACTTATCTAGATTTATTTTATTAACTTGTTGGTCTGTAGTGTCTGCCTAACCCCATGGGAAACAGGTGTGAGCATATTGTATGTAAGTAGGTTGTATGTAGATATTTATTACGAATATTCCCGATCAGTAATACCTTGTCGTCAACACTTTGTATAGTAGATAATACTTATAATATTGGATTGTTATATTTAGTTAAATACCAATAAAAAAAAACAATCAAAATACAAAAGTAATTATTTAATAATTGTAAGGAGGGACCCCCTTTTTTTTGCATAATATTTTTTTTCCTAATCTATAGCATAACGATTTTGGTTTTTTTTTTGATCTAATAATTCTTTGCCATAATTTTTTTTTGCATAATTTTTTTTTTGTCATAATTGTCTTGTTTTATAATTTGTTTTGCCATAATTTTAATTCGCATAATGTTATTAGGCGTAATTACAGTTAGAATAACAGCGTCAAGGCATAAAAAAATATGGGAATGACGGAGATGCAAAACCGACTCCACGTAGTCTTGTTTGCCCTACCCCTAGAGTGTTATTTAAAATCGCGTAGGGGCGAGGCGGCCTGCGAGCTGAGGAGCAGGTGGTTTTAACACTCCCCGCCGCTTGCCGGCCAGCAAGCCGAAGCCGTGGTGGTGAGCGTGAAACACATCTGCGACGATAAGCTCGCATGGGACTGCCGGAGCCCCGCAGCGCCGGAGCCGTGACAGAAACTATGCCTACTGCATTTTACATGCTTGCTGCATGCTTGTTTGCATGCTGCATGTATGGTGTATGCTTGTTTGCATGCCTGCTGCATGTATGGTGTATCCTTGTTTGCATGTTTTTTACCTGCAATGTAAAGCGCCTGTAAATTTCATTAGAGCAATGTTGTATGAAAATGTGTTGTAGTGTCTAATTTTGTTGGGAGTTAATTATTATGCGTATCTCTTATGCGTATTAAAAATTATGGTTTAATGTCATTATGCGAAAATATATTTATGCTTTTGATTGTTATGCTTATACACTATTATGATTGGAGCAATTATGCTTAAAATAATTATGCGTTTCCTGATATGCGAAAATAATATTATGCGTAAATATTGTTCGGCTAAACAAAAGTATGCCATGTTATATTATGTCTTAAAATTTTATGCAAATGGATAGGGAACCTTGTAAGGATAGTAGCAGGTGGAGTTCTATAGTTTCTGCCTACGCCCTTGAGAAAAAGACGTTAGTTTATGTAGTAAGTTAAAAATAATATTTGTCAAAGAAGGAGGTTCTATGTTCGTCTGCATGTACGTAGTCTGGTCATAAATTTTGTCACATATGGAAAGTTAAATAAAAGACATAATGAGTTACGCACTACAACCATTTGTATATCAAATGAAAGGGTATAAAATACAGATTTATACCACATTAAAATTATTCGAAATGTCCTCCTCTTGCTTCGATACAAGCCTTCAATCTGCAAGGCCAGCCATAAATCGACGCACGCACGACGTGCATGTCAATATTGGCGACTGCTTTTAATCAGGGATGCTTTAAGTAACTCCAAACTGCGATGGGGTTTAGCACAGACCTTCTCCTCTAAGTGCTGCCATATTTTGTAATCCGAGGGATTCAAGTTTGGACTGGATGAGGGCCAATCCTCATGCCTGATAAAGTCGATTCCACGGGTCATGAGCCAGTTTTGGGTACTTTTCGCCTTATGAGCCGGCGCAGAATCCTGCTGGAATACCCAGTGCCTGTTTTCGAACATTGTTTGTGAAAGAGGTTCCACAATGTTTGTTGGCACTGGTTTTCACTCCTTTTTTACAAAAAAAAACACCTCAATTGGACCCAAATAGGACACCCCAAGCCAAACCATGAATGCCGAAGGGTGATGACCACGCTGAACACTTGGCACACGTCTGCTCGCTTCTTCACTAGTGTGCATACACTTTATCATTTTGTTTGTTGAAATTCTCGTCAACATTAAAAAAAAATCGTCCGAAAGTATTTCGGGGTATTTTTTCCCGCGTAAAGTCTTAACAAAACTCGGCTTCTTTCGAGTCTGATTTTCTTCAGCCGTGTGTTAAGAAGATATTATGCTGTATTTTTCTATAAGCACGCAGTCCTAGGTCTTCATTTCAACCCTTTTAACAGTAGGTCTTTTAAGGTCAGTAGGTTTTTTGCTTGCGGACAGGATTTCATTGGATTCGCGCCTTCACTGCTTTGATGACCGCTGGAGTCCGAACAGTACGAGGTCGACCGCTTTTGTCTATCTTCTAATCTTGAATATTCCCTGAATCGTTTGATAGTACGATAAATAAATCTCAGTGGAATTTTCAAATTTTTCAGCAGTTTGAAAATCTCAGTTGGCGCGTGACCGCAACGATGCAATGCAATTACTGCGACTGTCTTCTTTGCGCTTCCACTCCATTTTATGATTTTAGAAAATGAGCAAAATTCCAGTAACCCTTTGTTTTTATTTTCTTTAAATATTCAAATTTGGAATGCCCATAATATTTTCCTCGGCTTGCATTCTAAATTCGAAATTTTACCTATGTGACAGAACTTATGGCCCGACCACATTTTTTTTTTTTGATGTTCGTCGATATTTTCGCCAATTGTGAACCGATAAAAAAAAATATTTTTTAATTCGAAAGAGTATCCGCCCGATGTGGTCTCATATACATTTTATTAACTTTGCTTGCGTATTTTTTGAGTTAGCTTCAATAATACGTATTTTTTCCCACTTAGTATATGTAGACGATGTTCTATGTGACTCCGTCACTTGGTTAAGTGCCACAGCTGAAAAGTGAAAAATAAAAACTTTTACAAAAAATAACAACCAACAAGAAATTGGAGTACTTATGTTCAATAAAGAAACTTGTTTTATCCATTTTGTGATTTTATTTCAACCTTTGTGCAGTTATTTCGTAGCAGTATGTAATGGGCGGTTATCGTAATGCAAAGGGTAAAGTAAGGTATACGTACACCTGTTTAGTAGGTAATTTAGTCAAATACCTATAAGTTCCTACCTAACCAGAACAAATGATACATAAAATATAACTCTAAAGAGAGATCACAATGATTAGATTATTGGAATTCACTTACCTACCTCCTACCGCCGTGTCAATATGCTGAACCAACTTGATTGTATCTGAAAAACTAAAGGCGTTTGATGTCTTACTCGTAAGTGCATGTTCACTCTTATCAATTAGTATACTTATAAATAATTCCAAAAATGTCTTCGGTAAGTTCGAGTACCGCTTCGTTATCGGAATTCTTTCGTCCGATCAGACCGAAAGGTTTGAGATCAAGGGATCTGAGTAGCACGCGGCTAAATCTACTGAAGAAAGAAATACATACAGACTTGCACCTGATACCGATAAGTAAGCAGACAGGATAGTAGCTGAGAGCTTGAGTAGTCCTATAGATTCGTTTCCCAGATCCTTAAGAAAATTCCCAGCAGAAGTCCAGATGGTTCATATTTATTGTATTATTGTTACTAGTAAAAGTAAACGAGCCTCTTGAGGAGACCATTCCGAGGTTCAGAAGAAGCTATAATTATGTCGAAGCCAAGAGATAGCAATAGCTCAGAGTAGTTTCTTAACTAGGCTACTTACATATGTATTTTGAAAAGGTAATGGATGAAGTGTTACACAAGATTAGCAACTCGATTACGTCCATTATCACTAGCGGTGATTTTAATGTTAATTTGTTAGAAAATTCAGGTTCTTGTAGTAAAATAATAAGTTTGTTTCAGTCCTACAATCTTTTAAAAACCTATTTTTGGAGCCCACACGAATAATCCCTACTAGTGTAACTTGCCTAGATAATATTTATACAGATGTTATACCAAGCCACAAAGAAATTATAAATTTACTAGATTCTGATCATTGCGGGCAAAGGATTACTATCACAGACTACTTAGAAAACTAACGTGGTACTATCCCAATCCAAAACAACAAAGTGGCTAAAAAGGATATCACATTTAACCCCAAAACTGCAAGTCGCTTGGAACTTTTTAAAGAAGAACTAATTAATAAATTACCAGTTTTGACAAATCATGCTGATCCTATTCATCCATATGATGATTTTTTAAATTTATACTGTAAACAATTTAATTCCACCTTTATTCCCAAGACTATCTCGGTCAATAGTAACGCATCTTTCAGTGATTGAGCTACCATTGGTATTCATAGAAGTAGAACACGGCTTTATGAGCTATACAGTTTTAAGGACTTATGTAAACACTGCTGAATTTAATTAATATGTTAAAAATTATTCAAAATTATTTAAAAAAAGTTAGTTGTACGGCCAAGTCTCGTTATTAGAGTTCGAAGATTAAAAACAGTAGTAATGTAATTAAAACGACTTGGAATATTATTAATAGTGAAACGGGAAGGTCTACTAACCGAAATACTGACTACAGCCTGTCTATTAATGACAACATAATAAAATCAGACACACAAGTCGCCGAGGCCTTTGAGAATTTTTCAGATATTCTCGTTTCAACTACTAAATCCCTAAACTCATCACCTTCTGTTGCTGAGTCTTTGCTTAAGGAAAATGTTAATGTTTGCGATTCGGAATTCCATTTTGAACATGTTACCTGTAGAGACATAATTAAAACCTTTCACACTTTAAATGTAAAAAAGACTGCAGATCTGTGGGGTAATTCTGTAGAAATTGCTAAGTCTATTATTGACATTGTGTAGCACCTACTTTAGCTCTTATTTTTAATATTTGTATCGACTGTAAGGAGTTTCCTGACCTTATGAAAAATAGTAAAATATTACCTCTGTTTAAATCAGCTAGTACATCAGACCCCACAAATTATAGACATATTTCAGTACTACCTACCTACCTTTAGTAAAATTTTTGAGAAGTTAATTTTAGAGCAATTGCAAAGATTTTTTAATAGACATAAATTGTTACATAGCAAACCGTTCGGTTTCACAAGGGGTCGTTCAACTACTGATGCTGGTGTTGAACTTAGGATATATTTATAATGCATGGGAAGATAAATGCGATGCCTTGGGCATCTTTTGTGATTTGTCTAAGGCATTCGAATACGTTCTTCATGAAACGTTAATCCGGAAACTCCGTCACTACGGAATCCGGAACACCGCACTGGATCTTCTTACTTCATACTTGAGTAATAGGATTCAGAGCGTTGACGTTAATGGGAAAAGATCTCCCGGATCTATAGTAACAATGGGAGTCCCACAGGGCTCAATTCTTGGTCCTTTCTTGTTTCTTATTTATATTAATGACTTGCCTTACCTCATAAAGGGTAATCATGAGATAGTGTTGTTTGCAGATGACACTTCCCTTTTGTTTAAACTTAAACGTCAGCAGCTGGTTACTGACGATGTAAATAGCGCGATCTCAAAAGTAGTTCACTGGTTTAATGTTAACAATTTACTTCTTAATGAAAAAAAAACCAAGTGCATTAAGTTTACGCTACCTCACGTTAGGCAGGTGAAAACTAATGTGTTGATAAAGGGCGAAGAATTGAATCTCGAAGATAGCACAGTATTCTTGGGCTTAACTTTGGATGCTAAGCTTCAGTGGGGCCCACATATAGATAAATTGTCAAAAAAACTAAGCTCCGCAGCATACGCTGTTAGAAAAATTCGTAATTTAACTGACATAGAGACAGCACGTTTAGTGTACTTTAGCTATTTTCATAGTGTAATGTCGTACAGTATTCTGTTGTGGGGAAATGCCGCCGACATTCAGACTATCTTTGTTTTGCAGAAAAGAGCTATACGATCAATTTATAAATTAAGTCCGAGACACTCTCTCAGAGAGAAATGTAATGACTGTGACTTCTCAGTATATTTTTGAAAAAAAATTATATGCCCATAAAAATATTTAATTGTTTAAAAAATACAGTGATATCCATAATATAAATACTAGGAACAAACACAAATTTGTTATAACTACAACAAGGCTTAAGAAAATAGGTGGCTCGCTCAGATGTCAATGTATACGCTTTTACAATAAGCTTCCAAGCCACGTACAAGATCTAAGCCTTAATAAATTCAAAACATTTATTAAAATGTAAGTTGTGCCAAAAAGCGTTTTATACCATTAAAGATTACATTGAGGACAAAAAGGCTTGGGATTGAGCTGCTCCAATTTCTCCTATTTTTTTTAACTTATTGAATTTTGTTATTTTTAGTAACTTTTTTATTTGACATATCTCGGGACCCTGGGGTCCAGGACCTTTGGAAGGCGTGCGAGGGGCCAAAGCCAACTCGCAGAGGCCCCTTAGACAATTTTAAATGGAATGAGGCACCAACCGTCGATTATCCCTGTTCGCACTTTTTAAAGTGCAGCCAAGGACAACCCCCGGTTGGTGTAGGACTATTGCAGAACATGGAAACAAAGATATTGGGCTATGGGTTTGGGTGGATTAGTGAACTGGTAATTTTCAAATATGGAAGGACTATGGCCCCTGCCTGATCAATGTTATTGTATACACGGGTAAAATGGCAGGGGGTGACTTGCACTCTCAATAATGGGCCCCCCAAAAATAGTCGCTAGCACATTGTCGTAGCGAAAAGGGGGCAACATGTCCTGAGGTGCTTGAGAGGAGTGGAGAGGTATTCCACGGCTATCAGGACAATCCCGGAAGTACGGTCAAGATCTTATCTTATCCTACCAGCATCTTACTGGAATACTTCCTTCCTCCGAGCACGTTTGCTCTTGCGAATCTCCACTCAAGCCGGCCAATAAAGGCAAGAATGAGGTGGGAGCTCTGTTCCTCGTCAGTGTTCACTCTAGCCGGCCAATAAAGGCAAGCCAGAGGTGAGGAACAAGACTTCTCCCGGGAGGTAGGGTCCGTGGGGTCGCTACTGCCCAACAGCTCGCCACATGCTGCCCTGCGGGTTTTTGTATCTCTCTTGGTCTGGCTTCTCATCCTAGACCTGTTCCGGCAAAGTAAACTCTACCGGTACAGACCTAGAGTTCGGAACACGCAAGCCCCACCACGACGTCAACGTAGAGATACGGCGATGGGGTTATTATTTTAATCATTGTGAATTTGAGGACTATGTGGATCATATTTTTTATTTATCTGGCAGTTTGAGTACTATAGGCGGCCTACCCAAATGTCCTTTCGTTGGTATTGTTCGTCGAGTCGTTGAGCTCCTTAGATTTGGAGTTAAGCTGCACGATTACTGACAAATGCGTGCACTAACTGGACAGGTCCACTCAATCTGTGTGGTTCTTTCCTCAAAAGACCATTTCAGACACCAATCTACATGGTCTTCACATGATCTGACCAAGATTATGTCTGGACTTTAAAAGAGACTGTGACCTCTGAGTTTGTTTCGGCCTTTCTTCTCAGAGTAGTCAGATAGGAAACGCCGACCTCATTTAGTTTTAAAAATGTGATTGACGTGTAAAAGTGTTTGTACAAACCTACTTACAGAAATAAAATTATTTGTCATTTATCAATTTGCAGACAAAATTATGACTTATTTCCGAGCTGTTCTTGAGTCTGATTGCATTTTGTAGATGAATTATACGAGCAGCTGCAGACCGACCCTGTGAATGGGTTGACGACGGCGAAAGCTCACGATTTGCTAGAATACTATGGTCCAAATACTCTCACACCTGCTACGGAAAATGGATGGCCAATAGTGCTATTCAATTCGCTATGCACAGGTACGTATGCTCCTGCATCAGAAATAAACATGATAATTGAACATTGCAGTGCGCGTGTTTTGTTTGTTCAAACATTTAGAAGCACGCTTCTTAATTCTTCTTACCGTGCGTTTGCACTGGCGAAACATTTAAGACAAAACATGTTAAAATCTCTACTTCCTGTCAAAAATTGTATGGAACATTGACAGAAAATAGAGATTTCAACATGTTTTGTCTTGAATGTTTCGCCAGTGCAAACGTACGGTTAGGAAAACATGTTATGGTCTATTTCAAGCAAAAATATTTTTACATAAGTAAGTATTATAAAACAAAGCCCTCTGCCGCGTCTGTCTGTCGTCCTGTACGCGATAAACTCAAAAAATACTGCATCGATTTTCATGCTGTCTTCACCAATGGATAGGTAAAGTGGTTCTCGAGTAAGGTTTTAGTATACAGGGTGAAATTGAATTCATGGGTATCCACATACGGGGTCATTGTACTCATCATTATGAACAACTTTCACTAAGGGAACAACGCTGAAATCGCGAAAAAAAATCAACTGTTCCCTACATTTATTGTTCGCATAGCTCGTCAAAATGTAGGGAACAGCAGATTTTGTTTTCGCGATTTCAGAGTTGGTCCCATAGTGAAAGTTGTTCATAATGATTAGTATAATGACCCTTTAAAAGGATGCCCATGAATTCAATTTCACCCTGTATAATACCCGACATCTATGCACGCGGGCATCAGCTAGTGATATATAAAAACCTATCACAGCTCGCAGATCCGGCTTTAGAGCCTACTCACCTACGGTTAATTAAACGAACGTCAACAGTAGATACTATAAACTTAGGTACCTACCTAGTGCTACGAAATAAAGGCACTATCATGTCAAACTGTTTCTTTCTTTCCTACCTAGGGTTTTCCATACTAATCTGGTTGGGCGCACTGTTATGTTTGTTGGCGTACGTCATAGAATCGTCAACAAAAGCGGACCCTGCCACTGACAACCTTTATCTCGGCTGCGTGTTAATTGCCGTCGACGTCGTATGTGGGCTCTTCAGTTTCTATCACAACTTTAAAAGTTCTAAGGTTCGCGTTCGGTATTATTATTAGTCAGTTATTATTAGTCATCTAATGACTGAGAGTTCTGTTAAGACATTTTAGTTCTGTTCCAATTATAATAAAATATTTTGTTCGATAATTAAGATTTAAACTAAAGTGCTAATCGGCCTTTGTTACCGACTTTACGAAAAGGTCCATAAAAGTCTTACGTCTTAGGTTGAAACAAAAAAAATACATTCGTAGTTCTATTTTTAGTCACAGGCTCACAGCATAGATTACTTAGGATATATAAAGTATCTACCTACTAGCAATTAGAACGTAGTCTAAGTGAAGACACCAATTGTTGCCGCCCACGTTAGTCTCTGGAGTAGTTTCATATCCTGTATGCATGCCTGTAACGTACCTACCTATCATAATCATGCGGCTAAATTATTCTACGTTCAATTTCAGATAATGAAGACGTTCAATAGTATGATACCAACTTACGCGAGCTGTGTTCGAGACGGAGTGCTGAACTCTGAGACACCAGTATGTGACATCGTCAAGGGCGATATCGTGCACGTTCAGGCGGGAGATATTGTGCCTGCAGACATACGCATTATCGACAGCAAGGGATTCAAAGTAACTACGCATCGTCATCGTCTAAGCATTATCTCTGTAACAGGCACGTGCACATTCTGTGTGAGGATGCACGTGTTCTGGTCTAGTTCATAGTATTGTAAAGGTTATCTATTCGTAGGTTGATAACTCCTCGTTGACTGGTGAGTCTGTGGCAGTAACTCGAAGTAATACTGACGGACATCAGAATATCCATGAATCGGGAAATGTTGCTTTCTTCTCTACCCAATGTGTGGAAGGCTGGGCGTTGGGTACCTAAACTTTTTGTATCCTATTACAACATATACCTACGTACTTACAAACTTTTAGTGCAGTTTAAAACTGCTTACTGCATGACAGTTGTTAGTTGCAGTAGCACATACCTACGCAACGAATAAGATTAGGAAACTTGCGAATTCATGTCTTCCGTCTTTCGGCTTAAGTACTTAGGCACAGGTAGGCATAATTTACTTGCTAAATGTATGAGAATGAAAGCAGGGTTGGGCATCTGCGCAGATGCCTACAACTCGGTACGCCTATGGTTTATGAACCACTTGTGTAGTGTAATAATGTTGCAGGTGTCGTATTATGCTGCGGTGACCTGACTGCACTGGGTCGTGTGGCCGGCTTGGCAGCGAGACTGACACCGAACCCCTCCCCACTAACGAGAGAGCTACGTCGCTTCATGCGTTACATGTCCATATGGGCCCTAGGACTCGGCGTGTTCATAGCTACGGCCTCCCTTACTCTCGGTTATCCTTTTATGCAGACTATCATATTCGTGATCGGAATAGTTGTCGCCAATATACCTGAAGGTAGGTGCCTAATTGAAGCGGTTATAATATTATAGCATCTATAAGGAATATTTTTTCTGTGAACTGTTTTTTTCAACTGGGATGAATCGGGATCGCTGTATTGATTTTGTTGATATTTTAGGTTTGCAACCAACAGTAACAGCATCCCTAACGATAACTGCTCAGCGCATGGTGAAGAAAAACTGCCTGGTAAAGAACTTAGAGGCCATAGAGGCGTTGGGCGCCTGCACCATTATTTGTTCCGACAAAACTGGCACACTCACGGAGAATAAAATGATCGTGCAACACATATGGACATGGAACAGAGTCTTCTATGTGCAAGACTCTGATTTTAATAGTAAGGCGACATTATTTAAAAATATCGTATTCTGTCATTAGTTATCTGGTACATACCTAATTTTAATATTAGTTAATTTACCAGTATGCACATAATTAGTATCTAACCCGTATAGTTAAGGCAAATCTCTTATGCCTTAATTAGGCTTCTGAACTGATAAAGTGTTAATACTCGCTTTGCAGGTGCAGTACAGAACAATCATGGTAAGACAAAATAATTATAATCCTAACTAATATTATAAATGCGAAAGTGAGTTCGTTTGTTTGTTACATTTTCACGCTAAAACGACTGAACGGAATAGAACATAGGATACTTTTTATCCCGATATTCCCACGGGATCGAGACTTACGGGCGAAATCGCGGCGCACAAGGTATATACTCTAATCCGTAGTACAGATACGACTAATGATTAGGGACTAAGAAGGGTTACAAAAACGTTTGGTTCTGTATCAGATTGTGTAGCTCGCTTCAACGTCGTCTAAGCCTCAATCTTAATATTCAGACGAAATGACGTGTCTTTTCAGCCTACGACTATTTGAAAATATGTGGTGCATTGTGCAGTAACGCAGACGTTAAGGTTGGTGGCGGAATTCGCGGGGACGCGTCAGAAGCTGCCATTTTAAACTTCCTATTGAAATACAACGACCCTATAGGCATCAGGAAGAATTTTCCCAAAGTAGCAGAAATACCCTTTAATTCTGTTAATAAGTATCAAGTAAGAGATATCGATCATACCTATGCAATTCGAAAATACAAACTTTTCATCCATTAAGTATAACTATAGCTGTACTTGGCTGTACCTGTACAAACGTTTCATCCATTCTATCAGACTATCAACTGTAGGTACCTGTAAGTATGAAACATGTTCCCGTGATAGTCAGCCCCGTAATTTTCTGCCAATGCTCTATTTTGAATTCCGTAAATTCGCAATACCATCCACCTTCATCAAGGAGTTTCCCCATTCGGAAAACCCAGCAAGACTGCACTTCCAATAAGAACCCAGAATCTCTTGCGGTTTTCCTTATTAATAGGAAGGTTGTTAAACATAATTCCGTACTTCGATTTATATAGCTGGTTGACGGTAATCTAGATAAAAATAGATACTCTAATTTTGGATGACGCATTTAAATATTTATACAAAAATATAGGTCAGTGTGCACCTCGATACTTCGTCGGCGCAATTTATAGTGGTGATGAAAGGTGCGCCGGAGATTATATTCACTCGCTGTCTCACCGTGGCTACCGATACCAAAGATATAAAATTGACGAACGATATGAAAAAGACTGCTGACATGGTTACTGAAAATTTAGCCAACACTGGTCAGTATCTACGTCTGAGATTGTACTGTCCGTTGATTTTCGTATAAATTAATGTGCTGCCTACCGTAATAAATTGATTCCCGCTATGAATCTTTCCTGTCACTATTAATTTGTAATAGATTCAATTTAGTATGTGTTTTGGTTGATCTCACACATTAACAGTGCGTATTCACAGAATGGCTACAAGTAGCTAGGTCCTACCTACTTCGTACCTAACAGCATCCTGGGTACAATACTGAGTTCAGGCTGTGGAGCCATATGGAATGTGTCTATCTAAATTTGAGACTTCATGTTCGTGAACGGGCGCCGTCAGTTGAGACTGGTCAAGTGGTCATCTCTTAACTGGAAGGGCTTATTTTTAATCTTATACGTATTATGAATTGTTTTTCTACATTTTTGTAATATCTTGATGTCAAAGAGTGTCCTTGGAGTTTCTTGCCGTTCTTCTCCATAGAGATCTCCGTTTTGCAATGGGCAACTAGCTCCAACTTTCTGACTAACTGACCGACTCTTTGACAATTCAAAAGTGCCTGTAATTGGTTTAATAGAACTAAATGCTTTGAGTGTGAGTTTTACTTCATTTTACCCACTGTTTAAAAAATAACATTCGAATAACATTTCACGCTTAATTTGAAGGTGAAAGAATTATGGCTTTTGCTGATTTTATCCTGGATTCAAAGCAATACCCTTTACACTTTCCATTCGATACGGATAATATTAATTTTCCCGTGACGAACTTACGTCTGCTTGGAGTAATGGGTCTCATGGACCCACCACGAGGGGAGGTTAGTTACGATCGATTTGTAGTAGAATATAGAATAGAATATTTAGAATAGAATAGAATATTTAGAATAGAGTAGGTATTGTTACGTTACTCCCTGGATTTACCAACATGTGCAGATATACATAGATTAGGTACTTAATTACTTTAACGGATAACCCATCACTGACCAACAGGCGTTCCGTAGCGCTAAGCCATCGATATTCAAGGATCAAGTTCGTACCTACTAATTATGTGGCTTGTCTTTATCAGGTGCGTACAGCAATAGGGCGTGTGCGAGATGCCGGGGTACGGGTGATGATGGTCACCGGTGATCACCCAGCAACCGCGCGCGCTGTGGCGCTGAAGGTCGGTATCGCCACCAGCGAGAAATGTCATGTTGTCACTGGCAGCGAACTAAGAAGCATGACCCCAGAATTGTTACATTGGACGCTTGATAAACATTATGAAATTGGTAAGTCAAGAATATAATCGGTCGGTAGCTACATACATACATCAGTCAATACAAATCCTGACTCACTGCCTGACTCATCACTGCCCAGTCCAAACCCTTGGACCTAGAAAGCTGAGAGGTTCCCCTTTATGATGAAGATTGTAGACAATGAATAAGGACAGATTTTTCGAAATTCCCATGGGTTAGGAAATTCACGGACGGACGAAGCCGCTAGCAGTGCTACTGGAGAATAATTATTCAAATAAGTAGGTACTCACACAAAACATCCTGTATCTTCAAATCATCTGTGGTATAAAGTGTTTGCAATCAAATCATCTATGGTATAAAGTGTTTGCAAGAACTTCTCCGACGCAAAAGCTTCAAATAGTGGAGGCTTGTCAGCGAGAAGGTGGCGTGGTGGCGGTGACCGGAGACGGTGTCAACGACGCGCCCGCGCTCAAACGAGCAGATATCGGCATCTCCATGGGTATTACTGGATCTCAGGTACCTAACTTCTAATCAAATTCAAATTGTTTATTTGCAAGAAAATACATTATTTACAACTGTTAATGCAAGATATGTTATGGTGGGTAGTTAGGTACTCAATATCATTCACCTTTCTTTACAGGTGTCCAGACAAACAGCAGACATAATTTTAATGGACGATAATTTTGCTACGATCGTGGTAGGTATCGAAGAGGGAAGGAGGATCTACGACAACCTGAAAAAATCAGTTTGCTACATACTCATTTCTAATGTACCCGAAGTTGCCCCTGTTTTAATGTTTATCTTGTTTTCTATTCCTTTACCGTTGGGTAAGTGTATCTACCTACTAAGTATGTCTGTGTTTGCTAACTTTTTTATTGAATGCAATCGAGTCTTAAAAATATTATTTATTTTAAAGGTGTAATGACCATATTGTGCGTAGACCTGGGCACGGACATGTGGCCGGCTGTGGCACTGTCTTACGAACGCGCCGAATCTGACGTCATGACGCGATCTGTGCGCACCCGTGACCCCCTCGTCTCCGCACGAATGTTAAGATTAGTGTACGGACACTTGGGTCTCATTGAATTCGCTGCTGGTATGTACGCCTACTTCGTTGTCATGGCTGAACATGGCTTCTATCCTGCCGATTTATTTGGTAAGACGTAATAATGGTTAAAGCCTCGTGCAAACTGGCGCGATATCGCGCCTGTTTGTGGGAGCCTTATAACAGACTTTTTCGATTAAAATATACGAATAAGTAAGTACCTATAGATTAAACCCTACTTGGTGACCCAGGTGTGAGGCAAAGGTGGGACAATGAAGCAGTGAGCGACTTACCAGATTCCTTCGGTCAGGAGTGGACTTACGTGGAACGTAAAGAGATAGAGCGAGCTTCTCAAGCGGCGTACTTCGTCGCCGTGGTACTTACTCAAATGATAAATGGCGTCATTTGCAAGACCAGATATAACTCTTTGTTTCATGTCGGTAAGAGTAATGGAACTTCTATAGTTAAATGTTGGGCCCCTGCCAATGTTAAAGCTCAATAATTCTTAGATAAAGCAATCAAAAAGAATATTTTGTCGGTGATTTCCAGGAATGAAGAATAAAGTATTGAATATGGGACTTGTATTTGAGCTATTACTTTCATGCGCTATTTGCTACACACCTGGATTAAATAAATTTTTCCAAACCTATCCTCTCCGACTAAGATGGTACTGCCAGTTATTCTAGTTTATATTGAATATTTCGGTTTTGCCTATATTGTTATTGAAACAGAGTTTGCTTACAGGTGGTTCCTGGCATTACCATTCTGTTGTTTCATGTTTGCTTTCGATGAATTTAGAAAGTACTGTATTAGAAGAAGACTTTTTGGTGGATGGTACAATAAATTAACGTTTTATTAATGTTGTTGTTATACCTACATAATATTAAATACCTAATGATTCAGTTTGCTGTTCTAATTTAAGGAACAACAATACGTAGATACCATGACTACGCTGCATCCGCTGATAACTGATATATTTTTAGTTTACGATAGTTATGAGTAGGTACTATTATATAGCCTATAACTTGTATGTTTGGTGTCTTATACTGTCAGTGCAAGTTGGTGATTAATAAATAAATAAATTATGTTTATTACTAGCTTACTTATCGATCGGTACAATATAAAGCGTTATAGAAAACATAACTATATTCTAATCCTAACTAATATTATAAAGCGAGTGAGTTTGTTTGTTACGCTTTCACGCTAAAACGGCGGAAAAGATTTTGATGAAATTTGGCACATGGATAGACCATTACCTGAATTTCGCACAGGGGTAGACCTTGACCTTGAGCAGGACATAGGCTACTTTTCATCCTGGATCGCAGATGAAGTCGCGGGCAACAGCTAGTTCTAAATTTGAAATAAAACAAAAGAATCCAGATTTAGGAGTTTACTGGATTTTTCACTTTACATTTTGATCCCACACATAGTCAGATCTCCAAATAATACGAGTTAAACAGTTAAGTACCTAATTTAATGAGCAAACATAATAATATGACATATCAGGATCAGGTCACATTAACAACATCACAATAGTTTAAGGTCAGTGCACGACTACGGACCTGGGTTCAGGAAGTGAGCGGACGCTACCTACCTTATGCTCTTAAGTTACATAAAAATAATAAAATTAACAAATTGTAATGCCACTTCGCATGATTCAAGATAATTTTTAACTCGTAAAATCTCGTTAAAAAGCGCTTACAAAGTATTTGTGCCGCATTTTCACTTCCCGAATAGGAATGTTGTTTTTAATTCCTCTAAAGTGATCGATTGGTCCAAGCAGTACCTAAGTAGGAATAATACCTTTCAATCGCTTTCAGAGACATTAAAAGCTTTGGTTTGGTACACGGTAATGGTAATTATCATCATTATTAAAAACGATTTATATTCAACATTGACATTATTTTACCGTCGACATGAAATGCGCTTGTAGACATAGGAATGATTTGACTTTTCTTATATTATGCAAGTACCCATTCAGATAAGGCACGAGTAAATAAAACTATTTGAATCCCTTTTTAAGTCATGATTCTAAACTAGTAAGCATGTAGTTGAATTCTTAATAATAACATATAAATAAAGAGTAACAGATCATTTATACTTAATTTTAAAATATTTTGTTCTAACACATCACCATTCTTATAATTACTGCTTTGATGGTTTGATAATAGCTAAAGTGGTGACAATATACCTAATACCTACCACAGCGTTACTATTCACTCCAAACAGTTGTTTAATTTTTGCATGATATATCGGTAAACAGATCTTTAAAATATTTACAGGCTCGTCACATGACAAACTGAAAAGTTATGAAACAAAGTTCTCGAGCAGAACCTGTATACAGTTTCAACTGTTTCAGCCTGAATTTTTGGCCGAACTGCTGACCTGCTGCTCGTAGTCTATAATACCTCAGCTCAAATTCACTCCATATCTCGCTCGCACGATACTGCTCGCGGTCTGAGTGGAAGGGAGAAGGCTCCAAGGCGCCAAATTCTTTTTACGGCAAAAATAATGGAAAAAAAAAAAGAAAAAAGTAGTATCTGCTTTATAGTTAGTTCAGTTATTATGTAAAGTTTCATGATCGAATTTGATTGTTGGGTTTGGAGTTAGGTACGTAACTTTGTTTTTTTTTTCTGTCGATGAAATTCTATCGAGTCGTGTGTTCGTGAAACATAGTATTTAACATTAATCCTCAACTTTACCAAAATTATATTTATTTCAAAATTAATGCTGCAGTATTTTCGATATAGCGGAGGGTCATGCTGAGCAATTCGAGGTATTATAGACTCTTATTTAAGGCCCGTCGTTTTCTCCAGCTATAATTTTGTACCAAAAGGTCTCGATAATCTACTGTTTGAAGTAGGACAGACATCCATTGCTCATCTACTTATGTATATTATATATTTTACGTACGAAACAATTTTCAGTTTACTTTACAAATACAAAAACAAATACTTAGGTACAGTTTAGCAAAAGACATTAGTAAAATTTTGAGAGATAAAATTCCATCCTAAAGACGACAAAACGTATTTTTATTAAAAACTCTACAGTAGACAAAATGCATGATCAATCAATTAAATTAATGCTAAAACTCATTATTAATAACACATCTGCGTCTTAATTAGAATATGGAAAGTAGATACCTAATCAACAAATATCATTATAATATGAAAATATAACACGTATTTACAATACTATCATAATAACACTTTTAGATAAACGATTTGCTTTCTATCCTTAATGTCAGGCAAGTTTGATATGACCCATAAGTATCTAAGATATTTATAAACAAGCAATAATAATTATTATGTTAGTAGTCTTTGAACTAAATTATTTCAAACGATAAGTACATAGTCCACAATCATTCATAGGTACTTTCACATGTACATAATTTGGCTCAATTTTACGTATTTTCTAAAAGTACTTAATACGTTTAAAAGTTGTAGATTTCAAAATTGTTTACAATAAGCTCCGATATACCTACTTAGAGAAAATTCAAACAATATAAGATTCACGAATCAAAGATCTCTAACATTTACAATAGTCTTATATACAGAGAATTTACTGCCTTTTAAGATTTTTCGTGACTACTAATAGATTTTAGAATAATGGAGGAGGCACCCTCTGTAATTAAATTGCCTTAGCTAGCTATTTAAAACGTGTCAAAAATCATCATTTTAAATCCATAATTATGAATAACAAGAAATATATTCGAATCTGATTATTATTTCAAAATCTCGGAATTTTAACGTTACGATTAAGATTATTATTCTGGAGATTAAACATTGTGATTTAGTTTGTGATTAACAATACATATTACTATTTAATTGATCCATTCCATGGTATTATGTATAGTCTTTTCTTATAATAATATAACTTAAAAAATCCCTTCACCAATTACATTTGAGCGTAGAATTTTGAGCTAACTTGGGAATTACATTGCATAAATTACATTACTTAGTTAACAACGAAATTAATGTAGGTCATCAAACCATAATAATATTATTTACACCGTTCGAGAATTAAATAATGACCCTATAATTCGGATATGTTCGTAATTGCTGTTTAAACATAAGTGAGGTCATTTGTTAGTTTTTGCACATACGCGCGGCGAGGATTGCATTTAGGTTAGGCTGAGTTCGCATGTCAGCTATAGAATGTCTGGCCTTTATGAACGCCTCTTCACGAATAACTTCATCTTGAAGAATGCATCCAATTATTTTAGCTACAATTGTCGACGGTGGAACATGAGGATTCCCTGAAATCGCACAAACTGAACTGAAGATATCTTCGATCTTATTATAGAGGTAAACATAAAAACAAAAAGTACGGTATAGCTATGCGTTTATACCTATACTTCAGCGTATATGTTTATTAAGCACAATGGTACCTATCTTCCTCTCAAAGATTTAGGTGGGCTACCTACTAGAATAATAAAAATATTTTCCCGCTTTTAAACGAGACAAGTTAAGGGGTAAGTAAACACCAGATAAGACACACAGTTTTAAAGTACCACATTCACAATCATTTGGCAAGATCAGCTAGCGTGGCGTCCTGCTAAAAAATGATCGTGAATATCGAATCATGAAGAAAAATTTCGGCGTCACGCCAGTCCACGGGTCTGCCCTAGGTAATACACGGCCACATGATATCATTTCAATGTATACCTAATAACAATGACATAGCAGTCATATTGCAAGGACTTCACTATTTAGAGTGATGCCATAAGGAATGAAGCCATGAGTGGCCTAAGTACGTTTTTGATGTAAGCCGATTGGATTCACGTCAAAAATAATCATGCCAACTGACCATGAATTATATTTTAGTAACCAATTCCAATAAAAATAGGGTAGGTATTCGACGAATTTGGTGATGATGAGTTTATTTTAAGTAGGTTACATAAAAACAAGAAATACTGGTATTTCTAAATGTTTTTAGCACAATCTTAATAAAACCTAATCAAATACGTACCCTATATTTTACTTTTTTCTACAGCCAAAGTTGAAGAACTAAAATATTCTCAAACTTTCGCTCTACACTACTCACTATACGACACAGACTCCACAATAATGTTAGGTACTTACTGCACTGCAATCTCAGGAACTTGATATGACCTATGACAACTCGAAGAAACGGGTTTCATAAAGCGGCATACAGGCGTGCAGTGTTCTGTTAGTAATTTTATTAAAATTGTTACTGTTGTTAGTTTCAATTCCTTCACCAAATATACCTACCACGTCAATGAATAATAACAAGGTTAGTAACTAAATCAATGATCGGTATTATGTGAGCTATTTTGGGACGCAATTGTCGTTTTTAGGGTTCCGTACCTAAAGGGTGAAACGGGACCCTATTACTAAGACTCCGCTGTCCGTCCATCCGTCTGTCACCAGGCTGTATCTCATGAACCGTGATAGTTAGACAGTTGAAATTTATACAGATGATGTATTTCTGTTGCTGCTATAACAAAAAACAGAATAAAATAAATATTAAGGGGCTCCCATACAACAAACGTGATTTTTTTGCCGTTTTTATAGATAATGGTACGGAACCCTTCGTGCGCGAGTCTGACTCGCACTTCGCCGGGTTTTTTTTCTATTGACAACAAGCAGACCCGCGCCCGTGTCCGGTCTATTTTAAAGTAGGTATTTATTAAAAGATTTTATAATTTTTGAAAATTTTACTATTCCGTTAGAACTAGCATGAAGCATCGCGAGTCAGTTCTTTCGTCATTTTAAAATAAATCTTGATAATTAATTATGGACCTATTTTACCAGATTATTTCCGATATGAACCCATAGAAAATACTTTAAATAGCTCACATAATTAGAATCGCTGTTAATAATATAAGTAAGTAGTTAATTTATAAATAAATAAAATATGATAATATTACGAGACACAATGCAATGTGTTCCAAAGTCAGTAAGGTTAAATAATGTTTTTCCCTGTGAAATCTAAAAATAAATTTGTTAAGCTAATTATAAACTATTCAAATGTGTTGTTTTTGTTAATATGCGTCATTCCATGGAGAATTCTAACTACTTAACTAAATACGCATACCTACTTATAATAACATCATGAACCCGGAATTAGGCTAATAGGTCTATATTATGGCAGTTTTTAGATGCGCGACACTAGGTACGTCACTTCGGATTTGTATTCAGATTATTATAATTCATATTAAAAATAATACCTACATTATATCTACTTTTTACATTAAATTTTACCAATTTTAATTATTGAATATATTTTAATTCTTATTTTTATATATGTTTACATATATCGGGACCATGGAGTCCCGGTCTTTTGTTAGGCGTAAGAGGGGCTGAAGCCAACTCGCAGAGGCCCGTTAGATGTTTTTAATGGAATGAGGCACCAACCGACGATTATCCCTGTTCGCACTAGACAAGTGCAGCCAAGGACAATCCCCGGTTGGAGTAGGACTATTGCAGGATAGGGAAACAAAGATATTGGATTATGAGTTTAGGTGGGTAAAATGGACTGGTAACCTGGAACTATGGACGGACTATGGCCCCTGCCTGATCAATGTTTTATGTATACACAGATAAAATGGCAGGGGGTGACTTGTACACTCAATAATGGGCCCCCGAATACAGTCGCTAGCACATAGTGACGTAGCGACAAGGGGGCAACACTTCCTGAGGTGCTTGAGGAGTGGAGAGGTATTCCACGGCTTTCAGAACAATCCCAGAGCCCGGAAGATGGTCAAGATCCCTTCGAGCACTTACTGGAATACTTCCTCCCTCCGAGCACGTTTACTCTTGCAAGTCTCTACTCAAGCCAGCCAATGAAGGCAAGAATGAGATGGGAGCTCTGTTCCTCGTTAGTCTTCACTCCAGCCGGCCAATAAAGGCAAGCCAGAGGTGAGGAACAAGACTTCTCCCGGGAGATAGGGTCCATGGGGTCGCTACTGCCCAACAGCTCGCCACATGCTGCCCTGCTGGTTTCTGTATCTTTCTTGGTCTGGCTCCTCATCCTAGACCCGTCCCGACAAAGTAAACTCTAACGGCACAGACCTAGAGTTCGGAGCGCGCAAGCCCCACCACGACGTCAACGTAGAGATACGGCGGTGGGGTTATTATTATTATTCATCATAGCAGTACCTAGAGATGTTTGTATTAGGTATAAATAATAGTAAAAGAGGAAGGAAGTATTTCAGTAAGATGCTGGTAGGGATCTTGACCGTACTTCCGGGATTGTCCTGATAGCCGTGGAATACCTCTCCACTCCTCTTAAGCACCTCAGGACATGTTGCCCCCTTGTCACTACGACACTGTGCTAGCGACCATTTTTGGGGGGCCCATTATTGAGTGTGCAAGTCACCCCCTGCCATTTTATCTATGTATTTTATATTAAAAACATTGGTCAGGCAGGGTCCATAGTCTTCCCATAGTTCAAAATAACCAGACCACCAACCCACCCAAAACCATAGTCCAATATCTTTGTTTCCATGTTCTGCAATAGTCCTACACCAACGGGGGGTTGTCCTTGGCTGCACTTGCATAGTGCGAACAGGGATAATCGTCGGTTGGTGCCCCATTTCATTATGGATGTCTAACGGGCCTCTGCGAGTTGGCTTCGGCCCCTCGTACGCCTTCCAAAGGTCCGGGACCCCATGGTCCCGAGATATGTAAACATATGTAAAAATATTAGGGCCTATTGTTTTTATTGGATTCTAGCAATATTTCAATAATAAAGCGTAAGAATTCTTTTATATTTAAATGTCATAATCTCTCATGCCAGACCTTAATATCTGTTTGTACAATGTTACAATTTTCTTGTTTGATCGTTTTAATTTCCAACTCATATAAATTGTTTTGTGTTAATTGTGCACACATTACGATTATGTTATTCTTCATTATCATTGCTTTTTCGTTATTTTTCACTATGACATAACCTTTTCTAGTGGCAGCTCCTTCAGAAAACAGGTTTCTTCGTAAGTCTGGCACATACAGGATATTCTCAAGTTTATATTGTTCCCATTTTCCTTTTACTAGTTTATTTATCAAAATGGTACCTTCTCCACATACTTTAATGTTTTGTTTATTCCCTAATTTAACCACCTTATTTATGTCATATCCTTGAGACTGATTCAGTTCATAGAAATAGTCATGTCTGAATGACATATACATGGACGCTCCACTATCCAATATCCAAGCTTCTTCACCATGTTCAGATAAAAAATATCCTTCCGCACTGAATGGTAACAAATTGTGAGGCTTCTGACTTTTATTGTATGTTTTCTTTGGCATTCTGCAGTCCTTTGCAAAATGTCCTCTTTTATTGCAATTTGCAATTGTAACATACAATCCATGATTAGAACTTCTTTGTTCATGATTACTTCCAATTCTTGGTTTGGAATTCCCTTTAGTGGTTACTAATGCAGTCTCATTACATGTTGTCTCATTGGCAAGACTCGCTTCCTCATCTACTAAACGTGATGTGAGATTTTGTATTGTTTGACTATCTTCATCGAGTGACAACCAAGCTTGTCTAAACGAACGGTATGTTGATGGAAGTGTGCTTAGAATCTTTGTCATTATTGCTGTGTCACTGATTTTCTCACCAGTTTCTCGCAGCTGCTTTGCCAAACTTTCCACTTTGGACACATGTTGTCCCATAGTATCACTAGCACAATAAGCATATTGGTAAAATTTCTCATGAATCATCATTTTACTATATTCAGATTTTTGCTCATAGATGGCTTCTAATTTTTTCATGACCTCCTTCGCAGTCTCGCAATTTTCTATCAATGATATCTGGTTCAAATCCATTGACGACGTCAAGATGAACATGGCCATACCATCATCTTTATCCCATTGCACTTGCGACCTGGATTCGTTAGGTCTTACCGAATCTATGTTTAACCCTTTTGCTCTTAATGCACATTTAACTTGAAACTTCCATTGCTTAAAGTTTCTGCCATCAAATTTTTCCATTTTTATCGCATTGGTAACCTCCATATTGTTAATTTGGTTGGTTGATTTTACACCGGTAATAATCTTGCTCTTTACTCAACTTTATACTGAAATTATCAATTGTCGCAATGCCTGGGCGCATAACCTATTGGATTCTAGCAATATTTCAATAAAAAAGCGTAAGAATTCTTGAAAAAGGAAAAATATATTTTTATTCCGTTACTACATGACTTTCTAGTTTAAATGTTGACATTACAAGAGAACAAAACAACGCCACCCACGGCTAAATACGAACCTAACTTATGCTTTTACAAATATATCTAAAGCTGGGTTATTTCATAAAGACACCTTTAAATTTAATTATTCAACACATAAAATAAATTAAAAACATGAGCATAAATGGTGCAATTCCAGTTAAACTGACTGGGAATGAGAATTTTATTTGTGAAGAGTGCCAATATCGTAAGCAAGCAAGATTTCGCTTTGTGAAATCTACTAGAGGCCCGTCACAACCTGGTGAAATTGTGTACAGTGATGTATGTGGCCCTATTGAAGAACCTTCTGTGTCAGGTATGAAGTACTTTGTTTTATTTAAAGATGGAGCAACAAGTTATCGTCATGTTTACTTTATGAGGAATAAGAGCGAAGTGTTAAGCTATTTCATAAAGTAGAATGCCATTGTGAAAAATAGATTTCAACATGATGTGAACTTTCTTCATACAGATAATGGCTGTGAATATGTAAACCAAGAATTTAAGACATTTTTAGAAGGTAATGGAATAACTCATGACCGTACGGCCCCATATACCCCACAACAAATTGGGAGGGCAGAAAGAGAACGGCGTACTATCATGGAAAGTGCAAGAACAATGTTATATGCGAAAGACATTCCTTTAAACTTGTGGGCAGAAGCTGTCAATTGTGCAGTATACTTATTGAATTATTAACACATCAAGTCAAACGGGAAATGTCACATCATTTGAACTCTGGTATGGTGAAAAACCTAACCTTCAACATATAAGAATATTTGGTTCCATTGAATATGTTCACCTTCCAAAAGAAAAGAAATTGGATAAGAAAAGTGTGAAGTTGTTGTTGGGTATGATCGTGATAATTACCGAATGTATGATCAGAATAAAAGAAGAATTACAGTATCACGGGATGTGAAATTTGAAGAATGCAGTATACCAGAAGAAAGACACAACTATACAGAAATAGAGTTAGATAAAGAAGAAAAAGAACAGTTGATATCACTATCCCCACAAACTGAGGTTCAGGACCAATATAATGTATATAAAGAAATCTCTTCTGACGAAGATAGTATGAAGAGTACTATAGACACAGATGACACCTATCACCCTCAAAGAGGTATTCGTTTAGAGCAAGAAGAACAGAGAAATATCACATTACGTCCTCGACGGAATAATAAACTGGAAGTGAATTTAACTGAAATAGAAATACCCAATACTTATGAAGAGGCCATAAATAGTGTAAATTGTCATCAATGGAAGAAAGCTATAGCTATAACAAAACTTGGATAATAACTGATAGAACTGAGAAGAAGCCTATTACTTCTAAATAGGTGTTCAGCACAAAGAAGAATACAAGTGCAGAAATTGAAAGATACAAGGCAAGACTTTGTGCTCGAGGTTTTACCCAAGTAAAAGGTTTGGACTATCATGAGACTTTTTCACCCACTAGCAGGTATGACACCATCAGGTTAATACTTAGTATAGCTGCAAGAGATGACCTACAAGTAGAGCAGTTCGATGTGAAGACAGCCTTTTTGTATGGTGAGCTATCTGAAGAGCTATACATGGAGGTGCCAGAGGGGGTGGAACTGTGGAAGCCAAGCCTTCGAAAGTATGTAAGTTAATAAAATCTATTTATGGACTTAAACAAGCTTCTAGATGTTGGAACAAGAAAATTTGTTCATTTTTGACTACTTATGGGTTTAAACCTTGTCCATCTGATAGTTGTGTATTTGTGGGATATTTTAATGATATCAAAGTAATATTAATTCTTTATGTTGATGATGGATTATTACTGGCTAAAAGTTAAATTGTTTTAAATACCATATTAAATGATTTGAAAGAAAACTTTGAGATAAAGATTTTAAAGTTTAATTCATATGTTGGAATGGAAATAAATAAAACAGAAGGATGTATAAGTAAAAGTCAGAAACAGTATATTAAAACATTAATAGATAAATTTAATTTGTCGGATGCTAAAAGTAGCAGTACTCCTGCCGGTGTAAATGTACATTTATCGAAAAATGTAAATAATGTACCTGTTAATTTCCCATATAGAGAGGCAGTGGGAGCATTATTATTCTTAACTACTGTATCTAGACCCGACATACCATATGCTGTGAATTTGCAAGTAGATATGTTAATGATCCAGGTCCTTCACATGTGACTGCAGTGAAAAGGATTTTGCGCTACTTGATTGATACAAAAGAAATATCTATTGTGTATAAAGGTAATTTAGAATTAGTTGGTTACTCTGATTCTGATTTTGCAGGTGATTTGGATAGTAGGAAATCGAATATGGGTTACATATTTTTAATGAATGGGGTCCCATCACTTGGTCAAGTCTTAAACAAAACACTGTGGCATTGTCCACAACTGAATCTGAGTATATGGCTGCCAGTGAAGCATCAAAAGAAATATTATGGCTTAGACATTTTTTGTATGATATTGGGGAGCCACAAAACTCTGTTACTTTGAACGTAGATAATCAGAGTGCAATTAAATTAATTAATAATCCAGTATATCATAAAAGGAGCAAGCATATTGATATAAAATATAACTTTATAAGAGAGAATGTTGAAAAGAAAACAGTTAATATTAAATATGTGGAAAGTTCATGCCAACTGGCAGATTTTCTGATGAAAGCTCTGCCTGTAGGGAAGTTTATTGGTATTAGAGATAAGATCTTGAATTGTACTTAGATTCTTATGTATCTTATAGTTAATGATTGAGTTGATTCATAAAGTTAGGTTTCTGAATGTAATACCTAGATTTAAAGTAAATAATGATGTCACCTTGTAAATATAAGTGGGAGTGTTGAATAATTAAATTTAAAGGTGTCTTTATGAACTAACCCAGCTTTAGATATATTTGTAAACGCATAAGTTAGTTTCGTTTTTAGCCGTGGGTGGTGTTGTTTTGTTCTCTTGTAATGTCAACATTTAAACTAGAAAAGTCATGTAGTAATGGAATAAAAATATTTTTTTCCTTTTTCAAGAATTTTTATGCTTTATTATTGAAATATTGCTAGAATCCAAGTTTTAAGGTTGTTTAACTAAGAATAGGTACGGGAAATTAATTTGAGGTGACTTAAAGAAATAATTTCTACTTTATCTTACAAGAAAACAGTTTTTTTTTAATTCTCCATGAATAGACTTCAACGCAATGGCAAGTTAATTATTATCAACCAATTGACCCATTCTGAATCGTAACAGACACCACTTACCTGTAAGACCTCTGTATCCAAATATACCGCAGTCATGCATACGCATTGAATGCTGCTCGTTTTTAATGAAATCTTCCGTGCTTATGCCTTTGAGCTAAAAAAAAAGATTTTAAATCTTAGTAAAAAAAATAAGCAATACCAGTACAATCATAATCTGTCATTGTGTCTATTCTTACTTCAACAAAACCCGTTTCTACGGTGGTCATGCTTCGCATGCAGTTAATCAACAGAAGTGTTTTATCAGAAGTGGTTACAAAATATTACAATTTAATGAAGAGATAAAACTAACTTTAGATGGAGCTAAAAATCTGTCAGGTATCCTTTGTAATTTCTGCTGCTTTTCACTTGGCCCAAAGCCCAGAGCAAGCAAAACTGACTCAGCATCAACTTTTCGAGCACCCAACACATTTAAAACTGAGCTGCCACTAGATCCACTATTATCAGACTGAAAAAAAATTTACATGAAATAAATTGTAATACATTAGCTGCTATAAAATGGCATAATCATGAACAATCAGGTTCAGTGATTCTAGTATAATATACAGGTGACAGTTACCTGGAGAGAATGATCTCTAAACAATGGGTTTTTAAACTTTGGAGAATATCCTTCTGACTGTATGGAGTGGTCCCGCTGCAGTCTCTTTACATTTGGTCTCTGGGGAGTGCTAGTCAGTAGTGCACTATCAAGTGATTTCCTCTTCCATGCTTCTTTTAAAGGAACTTCTAAGTTTTGATCATCTTCCACCTTTTCTTTGATAGGTTCTATGACTGTGTTTTCAGTCACTGATTCTTCTGCCTTGCTATCATCAGACCTGGGTTCAGTAATCTTCACCTCTTCACTAGTGTTTTCAGTCTCAGCTGCTGCGTCAGCTGGCAAAGAATCCAGCCACTGTTGTACTGGACTACTGCGCCACATGTCGTCAATCACTCCACTCAACCAACCTCTAACTTTCCTTTCTATTATTGTTGATACAGACTCATTAAATGTATCTACAAAAACAATTATTGTATTATAACACCAAAATTTTGTTAAAATCTTGTTATCGGTGGTATTTGCACACTTATTTTAAAGGTAGATAAATGCATCTAGAATTTATTCAATTGATTATTAAAAATAAATTTACTACAGAATGGTAAACACCATCTTTATTGTAAACCTTTATACAATACCTGTAAAATTTGGTTTCAACAATAATAACATATTCAGGTCTGGCCTTATATAAAACAAACAATAAACAGCTGCCTAATCAAAGTGAATTATAATATTTTTATATTCTTTATTCATAATATACATATACAATATGTACAACTATGTAATTGATATATTTAGATATTACAATAAAAAAGTGTTATTAAGTTTAAGGAAATATAAGTTAATTTGAATATCTAATTAAGCACATAACTTTAAGAACATAATATACAATAGGTACTCACACCAAAATTTGCATTAATTTATTACTTACATACAAAAGTACGTAGAAATGGCAAAAAGCAGTGACTTGCGTTATAGTTGAATTTAATATTTGGAAATGAACATTAGTGTGTGTTTATGACATCTATAACAAGAAAAATACTACGGTAATGTAGCTGGTGAAACCAACCTTGCTTAGGATCCATCTCCAGTCAAGGTAACGCTGCATGCAATACGAGGAAGTTCATGAATTAACGTGCAAGATGCGTTCGATGGTCACAAATACTCTTTTAATACCTACAATATTTTCCAGAAACGAAAATACTACGTGAAATATATTCATGACTTACCTTGAATTAGACAAATATGTTTTTGAATCCTTCAACGATTAAACACTGGTTACATAAAATTGATTTCCAATAATAATTTTAGAGAAACCACTTTTTGTGTTAATTTACGTCTAATTTAATAATTTACTCAATTTATTAAAAGAATACGTATTTACATTGCAGTCCGCTGATTCTGATTTCTGCTATCATCTGCTATCAACAGTGACATTGACATCAAACTGAGACTGACAGCAGACGTTCACGAATCTGACGTTTCCAATTCCATGACATGACACTGACGCCACATTGACAAGGAGAATCTCGGGATACCGTATGAAAAATAGTAAAAATAATCAGCTATGGAATTATTAAGTACTATCAGAATCAGCATTGACATTCAACGTGGCAATATGCTAGGGCAGTGCTGGCAGCATTGCCTCGAAAATATATCTAAGTAAGAACTATGTGGTTACCTATATTGTTACCGTTGCGAATCAACACACAAGTTACAATTTACAACCTGATACTGAGATGCAAATTGCAATTGTATTTGAAGTTCGCGGGCTACCATAACGTATCCCACTTAAGATTGTGTTTTCTCCACCATCATCATCCCCCTGCTGACTGCTTGTTTATTGTTTCACTGTAAGCAAAAACTAAATTCAAGAATATTCATGGCTTGATTTATTTGGACATTTTTTTCTTGCGTTGTTCAAGATAGATTAGTTCAGGATGTGATAAAAGCGTGATGTCACTGAGGACACTTTTTATCGAAAATCACAAAATTTCAGACGGGCTGTCTGTAAACTATGGATAACACCTTTACATAATCCATAGTGCTTGCGCTCATGACCTCAGACATGAGTGTGGCCGAAACATTCTAGCATCTCACGTTTATAACCGATAAACTATATTGCGATCTGCGATCGTAAACCCTCTAACAGTCTTGTGCATAATTACCTATTACGCTAGGAGGTAGATACCTACACTCATTATCTGTCTGTGTCTAAAGTCTGTTTTTTAATCTCGTAGACTAATTTGACAACTGCAAACGCCAGTCTCCAAATTGAAATAACAAACAACAATCACTTGAAATTTCAAATTAGTCTATGAGATTAAAAAACAGACTTTAGCACGGCGAACAGTAAATACGAAAGACACGGGTCAAACTATGATAAGAAGACAGATTAAATAGTAGAGATGTACCACTGCTTCATAAGCTAACTGCTTAATACCACTTTAATTAAACTGCAACGATTGTAGAGATGGGTAGCACACCTTTTTAAAATGAGGATCGTGCGAGGCACTCTTTTTACAAAGTGTGCTACCACGAATGAGGCGAGGCTGCGGTGGCTTGAGAGCACGAACGTGCTGTGAGTAGTGTGTGTGCCAGTGAGTCGCGTGCGTCGCCGACTTGTCGAGTCGCGTGTGTGCTGCAATCTCTAAGTAGTCTGTGGTGTGCTGTGTGGTGTGTAGTGAGTAGTGACGATAGAGTAGACACACGCGCGGTGAGTTCTGTGGTGTGTGTTTGTGCTAACTACATCAATGATCAAAATACGTGTACGAGTGAGTGATACGATCGACTGACTCATTTCGTTCAAAACTCACAAGTACTAATGTTCTGTGTGTAGCTAATCTGTGCCAGTACCCCTGGCTGGAGGCCCTGAGTGTAGAAGCTTAAGGCAGCCACAGGAATCCGTTTAAGAAGTCATGATTTCAGTAATCAACATCAAGATAGTCTTCATAGTAGTAAAAAAAAATAAAAAAAATAATCTGTGCCAGTGTGGTGTGTGCTAGCACATCAAAATAAAAAGAGTGAGTGACTGTTTTCATCCAAGTGAGTAGCTACAACTGTGCTAGCACGTGTGCCGAGTTACCCAACACTGAACGATTGGCGCATAATTCGTGGCAGTTGTGTTCTTTTAACTAAGTGGATAAAATAAAATTTCGTCTAATTGGAGCCACCTTTTGAGGCATGCATTCACATCAAATAGAGGTTGAGCAGCGCTAATGTGTGTTAAATTGGGTAAAATTCCGAACTACGGTTAGTTATTGAGAATAAACCTACTACGGCCGTAGGTATTTCTCGAAGTCTTTTCGAAGCGGTAGGCTACACAGAGACTGTGCGGATCGCCCGGAGGACACGGTGGAGCATACGGTGTAGGTATGCCTTGCTTGGGCGGAGCACCGCCGTGTCCTCGCGGAGGCGATTGGCGGCAATGACCTCTCGCGTCCGGCCCTGGTCCAGGCCATGGTACGGAGCGAGAGGGCATGGGAAGCCGTCACCTCTTTCTGCGAAGCAGTAATGCTCGCGAAGGAGGAGGCGGAACGCGTGAGGGAAAGGCAAAGTTTGCGCCCTCACGCCCCTAACCGCCGCCGTTGGAGACGCCCTGGGCGTCGGGAATCCCAGGCGGATTCCCGGCCACCATAGGCGCGGGCTTGCGGACGGCGAGCAACGGGCAGCTCGCCGTCCGATAAGGACCAGGCCCGGGTCGATGGCGCATCGTGTTCCACGCGCGCCTCAAAGAGATGTCAGCACAATTAGCGGGGTCCGCTAGGACCGATGCCTGCCAGGGTTGCGGGAAAGTCCGAAAGGGATACCGGGACCTTGGCAACAGGCAAATGAAGGAACACGGGTGGGTTTTAGTCAGTAAAAGTCTGACACGCCCTTCCGCTCCGCCCAGAGCGGGAGAAGTCATTGGATGATTTCCCACCATCAAAAAAAAAGGCTACACAGAGGCGTAATAGTAGGTACATTTCGCCAACCGCAAGTTTACAAATAAAATAAATAAAATTTAAAAAACCCCCGACACAAACAAAAACCTCTAAAAAGAAAAAAATAATATATAAAACTTAAACAGGTCAATCCCTTAAAGTTTTATACAAGATGTTGGTAATATTTTGTTCCAAGCGTCGCCGTCATCGCGTCGGGGGACGGCTAAGTAGTATATAAACTAGGTGGGTAGATAATGAATGAAACTAGTTTTAAAACCCTGTTTAAGTTTTATATATTATTTTTTTCTTTTTAGAGGTTTTTGTTTGTGTCGGGGGTTTTTTAAATATTTAATTTAAGTTTTATATACTGCTTTTTAAACTTGAGATACTTTTAAAAATTGTGATTTGTTTTATTTCCTGTTTTTTAAACTTTATAAGTACAAGCTTTTAAAATTTAAGTTTTATTTCCTGCTTTTTAAACTTTATACACTTTAGGGAGTTATTACGCTATTATTGATAATAAGTATAAGTGTAGTAGAAGTAATAACAATATAAAGTTGTTTAATCCAATTTGATAGATTTTCGTGAGTATTAGTGACGGTTTTTTTTAAGGTGGTAGGTAATTTTATCATTCCACGGCATTAAAATGGGTAATTTCAAATCAATTGAACGATTGAAATTCAATAAAAGCTCTTTCCTACTCCATCATTAGACCCGTTCACGATCTATCTATAACCTATTTATTGAGACCATTCCAATGAGCCCAAAAACACGATACCGGTGCTGTAAGTTATTGAGGGAGTTGGGTATCCTGCGAATTCCAGGTGTTGCTGCAGCATCAGTTCATGGTTACTATGTTCTTCATTGAAGTAACAGAATACTAAATTTCGAATCGATCAGACCTGTGGAAGATGCACACATTCATTCAGCAACTAGAAAACAGCTGATAATCTTCAAACGGCTGAGCCGATTTTCTTATATTGTAGCAAAGAACACTCTCGATCAAGACACCTTTCATACAAAAAAATAATAATCAAAATCGGTTCCGCCGTTTGGGAGCTACAATGGAACAGACAGACACACAGATACACAGATACACAGATACACACGTTAAACTTATAACACCCCTCTGTTTCCGTCGGGGGTTAAAAAATAAAATTCAAAGGCCTGTTGCCATCACCCGCGAAACAGTACCTATCCAGGCGCTCCTGAAAAAAATTAATCTTCAACTAAACCTCTGGTTATTCCTAGAACACCCTGACCAGTTTTTTCTTTTAAGAACTGAATTTAAATACATATCTATCTTATCTTATTATATATCCTTACATATTATAAAACAAAGTCCTCCGCCGCGTCTGTCTGTCGTCCTGTACGTGATAAACTCAAAAACTACTGCACCGATTTTCATGACCGATATCGACGTGGGCGAAGTCGCGGGCATCAGCTAGTGTATATAAAACAACGTCGGGTTTGTTCAAGCACTTTTAACTCGAGAACTGCTGGACTGATTTTGATGATCTCGGATTTGTTGAATTTGTCTCTACCCAGAATAGCATTATAACTATTAAAACATCCGCCCAGAACAGCAGAAAAACTATTGAAACATCGGAAAAATTCAGGTAAAAAATAAAAAAGAAGAAAATTAGTTTTCTCATACATTCTGTATGGAATGGCTTTTTTGATGATATCTCGGTAGGTAGATAGGTAGGTAGGTATGTATGTAGGTAGGTAGATATGTATGTATGTAGGTAGGTATGTATGTAGGTAGGTAGGTAGGTAGGTAGGTATGGTAGGTAGGTAGGTAGGGTAGGCAGGTATCTAGGGTAGGGTAGGTATTTAGGGTAGGGTAGGTAGGTAGGGTAGGTAAGTAGGGTAGGTAGGGTAGGTAGGGTAGGAAGGGTAGGTAGGGTAGGTAGGGTAGGTAGTGTTTTTAGGGTAGGTAGGGTAGGTAGGGTAGGTAGGGTAGGTAGGGTAGGTAGGGTAGGTAGGGTAGGTAGGGTAGGTAGGGTAGGTAGGGTAGGTAGGGTAGGTAGGGTAGGTAGGGTAGGTAGGGTAGGTAGGGTAGGTAGGGTAGGTAGGGTAGGTAGGGTAGGTAGGGTAGGTAGGGTAGGTAGGGTAGGTAGGGTAGGTAGGGTAGGTAGGGTAGGTAGGGTAGGTAGGGTAGGTAGGGTAGGTAGGGTAGGTAGGGTAGGTAGGGTAGGTAGGGTAGGTAGGGTAGGTAGGGTAGGTAGGGTAGGTAGGGTAGGTAGGGTAGGTAGGGTAGGTAGGGTAGGTAGGGTAGGTAGGGTAGGTAGGGTAGGTAGGGTAGGTAGGGTAGGTAGGGTAGGTAGGGTAGGTAGGGTAGGTAGGGTAGGTAGGGTAGGTAGGGTAGGTAGGGTAGGTAGGGTAGGTAGGGTAGGTAGGGTAGGTGCGCCGTAGATAAGTACTTAGTGCTACCCGTGCGAAGCCGGGGCGGGCAGCTAGTTATTAATAAAAATAACGTATTATAAATAAAGAATATTTATTTTTCTATAAACACATTATCCTTTTATATCATCAATTGCTGACATCATTATAAATCGCGGATCGCATTGGGCTTTCGTCAACGAAGTCGAGTGCATGGATGGAGAAGAGTTCAGCGGACTTGCCGCGGCCGACGCGCGACGCCGAGACGAAGCGCCCAGCGCGCGCGGCTCCTTAGCTAAACAATTTGTGCATCGAGGTTCAGGTAGAGATTACTTTAATCGCTAAATCACATTTGGACACTAATATACATGTATAACTACGTTCAACAAGTGTCAATATTGAGCAGTACGAGGGGGGCCGCGGGAGCGCGCGGCTCGGAGCCTGCGTCACGCCGGCCCGTACACGCAGTCGCCGCGGCGCGCACCCGCCGTCTCCTCACCCGGAAGCACGGCGGCGCGACGCCACTGGTCACGCACGCGCTCTACGTGTTGCAGCACGCGCACCACGTTCATGCCGGCCAGCTTGCGCACGTCCTCCTCGCTCCAGTCTGGGTCGCGCAGCAGCTCGGCTAGCAGGTGCGGGTAGCGCGACACGTCTTCCAGCCCCTCGGGCGGTGCGTCGATGCCGTCGTAGCCCGCGCCCAGCCCCACGTGCTCCACGCCGGCGACCCTCCGCACGTGGTTGATGTGCGCCACCACGTCTTCTAGCGTGGCACGCTCCCCACACGTTACTAGTTTGGCATAGAAATTTATCATGACAACGCCACCATTCGCAGCAATCATGCGAAGTAAGTCGTCAGGAACATTTCTACTCGAGTTGCATAGTGCTGCAGCTCCTGAATGCGAAAATACTACAGGCGCCTGTGACATTTCTAAAGCGTCTCGTGCTGTCTCTTCTCCCGCATGTGACAGATCTACAATCATGCCGAGCCGATTCATTTCACGGACGACAGCTCTTCCAAATTCGCTGAGTCCTCCTGCGGTGCCCGCAGCTCGTGCCCATCTGGTATCACACGTGTGTGTTACTGTTAGATATCGAGCACCGAGTTGGTAGAACGCCCGAAGTACTGCTAGCGAATCTCCAAGAGCGTGCCCGCCCTCCACGCCAATAAGGGAAGCGATGCGCCCGTCACGATGTGCATCCAGAAGTTCCCCTGCATCGGTCACTAGCGCTAAGTGCGCCGCATTCAATTCTACTATACGCTTGATAACGTCCATCTGTTCGAGAGCTAGCTGAACTGCGTCGCGATCTCTCGCACCACATGGCACGTACGCTGACCAAAATTGAGCACCGACCTGGCCGAGTCTCAAGCGTGGGATATCCGTGTGCGACCAGCGCGACCGCGCCCAAGGTTCAATCCCGTCGAGGCCGGCACTCAAATTGAAATCACCAATTTTATTATGTAAAAACTTTCGTACGTTCCACGCTAAGTCATTGTGACCGTCAACCAGTGGCGAGTCTCGTAGCATGCGACGAATAGTAGTGAGTCGTTGTTCTGGAGTAGCGCGTCCACCACCGCCGAGCGCGAGGGGCAGCGCCAGCGCGGCGCCGAGCGCAGCCAGCACGACAAGCGCCGCGAGCGCGATGCGCCAGCGCGGCCGGCGCGGTACCGTCTTCTCGTCCGAGCTGCCCGACGCCGACGCAGAGAGCGAGTCTGGCGCCCAGCGCCCACACCGCTCGGCCACATCCGGCAGCGGGCCCGGAAATGTCATACCTTCTGGCACTGCAGCCTGTAACCAGAAAAACATAATGTTACCAATTTTGAAAGGAGAGTTACAAAAGGGGGTTAATATTTTATAATCTGTTCACCCGTGTATTGAACTGTCAATCTTCCACTATTTTTAATGTTTTTATTTACTGAACCTATTTAAAATTATCTATTAATCTAGGTACATACCTACATATGTTGCAACGTCGAAACTGCGCCAACATTGGCTAATATGTACATAAGCATCTCATTTAACTTTGGCCTAATTGTGGGACTCAGTAAGGTTCCAATTATTATTAGGTAGGCAATCGTATGTTAACCTTATATTTTCCTTCTTTTCAACACAAATAAGTAATGTCTGTTCCAAAAGTATTTAATAAAAGTGTAAACAAAGGGTTGTTCAGGTTAAATTTCCCTTTAGTGAATGGTTGCATTCACTAATCATACAAACATCTGTATTTGGAAGGATTGAATTTTAACCTCACCACTTTTTCCAACAATTATTGTTTTATTAACATTGAAATTGAAAAATTATCGACGAGAATTGACGTTATGAAATTATACAACTGCACACTTGACAATTGTTAAACGAAAAAATCTTTATGTAAATTGATTTAAAATTAGAATCAAATAATCAAATCATAGGACTCAATTTATAAGTAGCACTACAAATTGGCATCCACAGTTATGTACATTTATTTTCTGATTGATTTGTTTACTTTTTTTCAGATACAGGAAGATACCAAGACCTGCACCCTAATTGCTTAATACACGATCAATCACAATCTGAATCGGTTTGAAACAAATTGCTAATCTATTGCTACATAAGTTCGAAAAAAAATCTGCTCAACAACGTAAATAACCCAATGAATGTTGTTGAACTGTCAAAATGAAACAGGCAGTTAGATAACTGTTCAGCAGTAGTTATAGCAGAGCAATCTTGTAGCAATTCACTCCGCGGTATTTAGTTGCTTTTGCTTGCAAAAGACCTAAAATATGCCATGCTGGGGAAGTGAGCAGATTTTTACCCGACTGCCACAGAAGGAGGGTAATGTTTTTCGAGAGTATGTATGTATGTTTGTTTGCATGATTGTATGTTTGTATGTGTGTTTGTATGTTTGTGTGTATGTATGTAAGTATGTCTATTTCTTTGGCACGCTCTGTAGCCTAAACGGCTTGATGGATTTTAACATACGAGGTGTCGTTAGGTTTTTCTTAATTGCGGGAGGGAAATAGGCTATAAAAAAAAAAAAATTCATCTGCAAATACAAAAAAAAAGGGCGGGGAACATTGATTTAAATAGTTAATATAAATGTCAATGGCGGGGAAGGTTTTTTTTCAAATTACAACAACATTGGTATCAAATAAAAGCTAGTATATTCCAATACGTAGATTAATAAAACTAAAAAGCTTGAAATAAAACAAATTATTTAAAAAACAAAAAAACCCGACTTCAAAAACCTTTATCTGAAAAGAGAAAAACAAGAATTGAACTTTATTTTTGTAAGGTATTGCAGGCGGGGAAAAACCAATAACCTGAAATATGGTGAAACTTTTGATTGTCCCCGCCTGCAATACCTTACAAAAAACAAAGTTCAATGGTTGTTTTTCTCTTTTCAGTTATAGGTTTTTGCAGTCGGGTTTTTTGTATTTTAAACAACTTATTCAGCTATAACAGATTTATGTACCCAAAAACAATATTAATACTATGTGGGACCTGGGGTTGATATACCCGAGCATGACAAGTGTCCTCTCACCACAAAGAATAACCCTTTTGAATAAGTACAAATACCTACACGCGCTTCTTTGCCAAACTTCCTTTATAAATGATTCAGAGATTCAGAGATCTCCTTGTGTTCATGCAAATATCAAAGTTTTTCTACACATTAAACAAATACATAAATATTCTGCAGCTAATCATGTAATAGAATGTTTTTGTAAATCTTTATTATACATATTTAGGTAGCTAAAACAATACGATAAAATAGGCATAATACAACATACTTTGCTACATTATACAGCAAACAAACCTAGGCAAATTCAACAAGTAGGTATGAAAATACCTTACATAGGTGACTTATTACGACGCGACCCGCCAGCTTTATCCCACATCATGTTTCCTGATTAAATATAATCTTGCAGACGCGAGGCGGTTAAAGTACAATGGATTTAAATGACTGACACATTTACGTTGCTACGGCACGCGACTTAACTAAGCGTTAACATATACATGCTGTATATTCATGGACGCCGTAATTAATTTATGGCTAACTGCTGAAAAACACGTTACGCGCATTTACGTGACTGTTTCTTTGTATTATTCGTTTCATCACGATAGTGGCAATGGTACGCGATAAACAACAAAAGGAAATCCGACTCGCAATTTACGAATTTTGGAAGGAGAATATTGTAAGCGTTCATATCAGTCGATTCAGGCGTGACAATAATTTGCCGCGTGTTCAATTATGCAAGGGGCACACACGGTTAGGGGACGAGACCGGGGAAGGGGCGCAGGGTGAGCCTGAATACCTTCTGACCCATTTACAGACAGAACTGGCGCGAAGGCCCCCAGTCGCCTGGATTTCAGTCTTAACTGAAAACCTCTTTTTTAATTACGATGCCCATTTTTCGCATTCTACGAGTATCTTGTACTCGTATTTAAGTTAGATATTGTTTGCTGGCAGTTTAGTGAAAGTGGACTTTTTTAAGTGTAAACCGTACTAATAACATTGATAAATGACTATTACTAATAATATTTTTAATACATACATGTCTATTAGTAAAATACACGCCAGTTTTTGTGATATTGTAGCTTTCTAGCAAGTTTGCCACTAACGCAGAGCTTTTACATTGGAATTGAAATTATGGATTGGATGCAATCCGTATAATCCTTGTTCTACCACATGTAAAGCGCTCTTACCGACCATTTTGCTACGTAAACAAGTCGTCTGCCACAGTGATCTATCAACGTGATTCGTGCGTAAGATGTGCCAATTTCAGGCATTTATTTCCAACATCCACATTAATTGCACTATGCCAAGTGCTATTGCTACATCAAACTACATTCCGCTATTTGTATTCAAGATGAGGCCAATGAAATCTGTTAGGTATCTATACGATGACAGAGGAATCTATTTAAACATATAGATTGGATAAATAAAGATAAAATAATATTTCGTTCGTCTACAATAGATTTATAATAGTAAGAGGCATGGTGGGATACGAAACAGCTTTCTTAATCCAATAAATCTGTGTAACTGTCCAAGTGCCCAAGTGAGCATTTAGCAAATTAACGATTGTCCTTATTATCGGATATTATTTAGTGGGCACGGATACTATCAGAGTTCTTAATTGATTAGATTTATTTGTAAACGCAAAGTTATGCGAGTCAATTTCAAGTGGAATATTATAGCTCGGGGGATCGTAGCATACCCGACTATCGTCGAGACTCAAAGTGAGACTTAACTTTTATAGTTTCGCTTACCCTAAAGGATTAGACGTTTACTTGCAGCTAATGAATACCCGAATACACAAATTGGACTAACTACCCGAATACCTTTAGTCAGATGTTCTAATTCCTGGAACAGTCTATTTGAGACTATGACTAGCGCTATGTTCAATTATTAGTATAACTTTACACTGGTTTTCTGAATTATTAGATCTTGAGAAAAAACCAAATATCGAGATTCAAAGTCATTGACCGGGTTCATGAGAACCAATGCTAAACGAAGGACAAAGGTCTTCAAAGTAGATTAGCGTTCAAAAATCCGAATAAAATCATTATACACATTAAAATTATGCCGCATAATTAATTATCATGTAGTATAAATAACATCAAAGTAATGTTTACTAGGAAATTACGAGGAAAATCGCGAAAACATAATAGTCGGCGGGGCGAGGCAGGTGCGGGGGCGGAGCTGCATCGATTCACTGCATGCCAGACAGCGGGATCGCGGGACCCGTAGCAAGGCCCGGCCGCGGCCACGGCTCACAGGCCATGGCCCACCGCCGCGGCTGCTGTGCCCCCACTGGCCCCCGCAAAGACATAATGTTGCGTGAAATTTGCGGCCCGATTGTAACCTTACCTACAACTAGCCGTCGCGTCGGTCCGTAAAGTCTTTATGGAGTAAGGACCTGGATTCTATATATATGGCCCGAGTGTGAATCACACACGTGACGTGCCGTGATCCAATACGTTTTATTTTGTTTTTTATTGTTATTGTTTCCTATTCTTCTATTAAAAAGATGTTAATTGCTGATTTCATGCTGATCTACATATATATCTACAACTTTAATTAACCTCGAAAATATAATCTATAACACGCCATGTGGTCATGTGGATCTGTACCTTAGGTTTTGGAATGAAGGAAACGACAACCTGAAACCATGCATTAATTTCCCATAACCATTAATTTCTGATGTTTCTTCAGTGCCCATGTAGGTTTGTGAAAAGTACAATATTTTTGAAACTGAATAAATATTGTATGATGGTGGAATGACATATGAATGACACTCCTGTTTTTCCTGTTTGTTTTTTTTCGCGGATCACGCGATGTCATAATTTAACGGATGGATTCTGATTTACTACTATGCTCAAAATTTAAATTACAACCAAATCAAGGCATGACTTGAGGAAAACATTGTATGATGCACCTTGACCGTTATTGTAGTACCTATTACTGTCAGACACAAGGCAAAGTTCATAATAAACTTGTTGGTTCACGCAGACGAAGCCGCGGTCTGTCGTAACGCGATTTAAAGTAAAACTGCATTATTGTAGCGAGGCACAGGTATGACAGGCATGCTTGTGTAAAATCAGTTAATTAAGTTGTAGGATTTTGTGAAAGTTAAGTAAGCGCTTATAAAAGGCTTGAATATTATATGTTCTTGTTATTTGGAGAGTAACAACTTGTATCTTTTTCTATTGAGATTGCCTTAACATCTCTTCCCTATTAGAATTAAACAATTTTAAACCGTCATCACTATCATAACTCTCGTGTAAAGTTTTACGGCTAACATGGTCTTGCTATTCTCCGAGCGGATGTTTGATTAGTAGCCTCGCTCATATATCAGTATCTACATAGTTAATTTCAATAAAGTCCATTAATTGTTGATTGTTCCAAACTAAGTGCTTTGTGGCTTCCGCTATACATACGTATCAGTGTAAGCAGCTTGATCTTCATTCGGTTTTATTGTTTCAAGATATGGATCATATAATGGTCATGGTATAAATCGATGATTATTATTAAGTCAACAACTAGACAGAAAGGTCCACTAAGGTCCACTATCCAACGGTCCGTTTGAAGTACCTGTCAAAAGTAGGACATAATAATTAATCCAAGAGGATTACTTAATATTTTTATGTCCTAACTTCCTAACATAAATTAAACTTTTTTTTTTCCTGACTAGAAAATTCTCTTGGATGTCCTCCGCCCTGGGGCGGAGTCTGTCAGACTCTTACTGAGTAAAAACCACCCCGGTGTTCCCTTCTCACACTTGGACCGGGGATCATGAGATCTTGTATGCTTTCCGCGATCCCCGGCTGGTTGGGGGGAGTGAGGCGAAAGACTCCCCCCGCGACGTCCAATAGGGGCGGGCGTGGAACACTACGCGCCGCCGAACCTAACCTAACCCAACCCTTTGGGGAATACAGGCGTGATGTTATGTTATGTGTTAATCCAACAAGTCCGAATTTGAAATGTGTATATTTAATCAAGCAACAACAAACTATGCTCCACTGTACTTTAACACCCGCGCATGCGAAGCTTCACAATTTTATAGCGTATAGATGTCTTCATATAGAGCGCTTTTGAGGAAAAAGCTCCAAAAGTTTCAAAAGATGTCGTTTTACCACAGATAATGTACGAATTTCACTCCTAGTGTGTTCCATTTTACGTTCAGAGAAAGTGCCAGCGGATTTTAATCGATTTTAATATTAATATTATAAGTATTTGACATATCTCGGGACCTTGGGGTCCCGGGCCTTTGGAAGGCGTACGAGGGGCCGAAGCCAACTCGCAGAGGCCCGTTAGACATCCATAATGAAATGGGGCACCAACCGACGATTATCCCTGTTCGCACTATGCAAGTGCAGCCAAGGACAACCCCCCGTTGGTGTAGGACTATTGCAGAACATGGAAACAAAGATATTGGACTATGGGTTTGGGTGGGTTGGTGGACTGGTTATTTTGAACTATGGAAAGACTATGGCCCCTGTCTGACCAATGTTTTTTATAAGTATTATTATTGTCTTACCTTTCATTCATTTTGCGACCGCAGTGAACTCAAATAAGAAGTGAATAATATAATTAATTAATTAAATTAAAAAATGCTTAACCTGATGGATTAAGCATTTTTTTATTAAATTAATTAAATTAAAAAATAATAAAGCTTTATTTGTGCTTTTATAAAATCATGGGTAACGTAACGTAATCCAATGTAAGTGAAGCTAACGTTTGGCAGTTGTCACTCATCGTATGAGAACTTAGGATGTAAGAGCGAGCTAAGCGAGCTCGGGACTTGGGGCACCCCGGCTTGGACAGGTTAGGTCCGAAGGGAATGGTGGAGTCTAGTGAGCGAGCGAAGCGAGCGGACATTCCAAGATTTTAGCATATTTAGGTTTGACATAGGCTTTTGAGGTGTTCGACTTTGACTTTTGGGGTGTTGTGTTGACCTTGACCTTGAAGATGTCATTGACCTTATTATTGCTTGGAAACGAATTTAGACCCGCCACATGATCTTCCCCACCCTTAATACTCCCACTATCCCACCAATTCCGAAAGAAACTTAGGCGATTTTATTTCTCGGCTCTTATGGATTTGCGCACTTTGGGGTTTTCAAAAATAAACTAACAGGGGCCTATTTTACCCAAAAAAAAATTGCTACTATAAAAAAGCGCCGGGTGATAAAGTACAGTGGTTCCAAAAACTAAAACCTATGACTATATATACAGGGTTACTGGTAACTCGACGTATTCCTTGCAGGACGTCATAGTAGGGTTAAAATGCAACAAATTAAGCCACCAAATGTTCTACCGAAATTCAGTAGTTTTTGAATTAGTTAAGAGTTATAGTTTTATGAAGTAATAGCAAAAATTACAAAAAATTAAATGTTTGGTTAGTGATATTTGCCAAAGTTTTAGGCATTATTGAACTTTTAATTATTAACAAAGGTCTGCTACGGCGTCAACTATGATAATAACTTAAATTTCACTACAGTCGCGCCGTAAATCATTTTTAAATTGGTTTCAAATGATTTAATCTGGGATTTTTCATAAAAAAGCTAAAACTCTTAACTAATTCAAAAACTACTGAATTTCGGTAAAACATTTGGTGGCTTAATTTGTTGCATTTTAACCCTACTATGACGTCCTGCAAGGAATACGTCGAGTTACCAGTAACCCCGTATAATTATCAATTATTAAAATTAAACTGTTCAGTTACGATATGATTGTTCAAAAACTATCAAATCATTATTGATACAAACAACGAACTTTTTATTAATTGTTTAGCTCGTTAGGCTGTTAACAAAGCAGATTAAGTTTTATCAAAGTAAATTTCGAAACGATGATATGTAGATATCTCAACATCTCGGTGACGCGTATTTTGTACAAATACACTTAAAAAAATCAATCTGCCTAGCCTTTTCCCAACTATATTGAGGTCGGCTTCCAGTCTAACCGGATGCAGCTGAATACCAGTATTTTACATGGAGCGACTGCCTATCTGACCTCAACAACCCAGTAACTGGGTAATACGATACCCGTTGGCAAGACTGGTTGTCAGACTTTCGGGCTTCTGACGACCCGTAACGACTGTCAAAGATTCACAAATGACAGCCGGGACCAACGGTTTAACGTGCTTTCCGAGGTACGGAGGAGTCTCGGTATGTAAAGATGGTCACCCATCCACGGACCAACCCCGGCAAGCGTAGCTTAACCTAAAGGATCGACCCGTGCGGCTGTTATTACTTAGCCACGAGCTCCTCAAATACACTTAAATACCACTAAATGGAAAGACGATCGGATACTGAGGAAGAAAAAATCAAGATCGCTTCAACAAATTTCCACTGATACAAATCACATTTCCGAAATAAACATGGCGGAGTCGGAGCGAGAAGTATCGAGTGTCGAGTGATATCTGCATTACTGATGAGAGGAATGAACTTCACTTTCTACAAGTACCTACGCTTATTTGATTTCTTTAAAAAAGATACAATCATTTTTTTTTTGTCCCTTCTTGTTTACAATCTGTCTATACAGTGATAAGTAATTTTATGACGTGTTAAATATATCTATAAACAAAGGCGCTTTTCGTGTCTGTTTGTATGACCAGGTTGTTATGAGAGTTTAAAAATAATCATAATCTAAAAATATTAAATTCTTCCTAAATTGTGCGAAGCAGGGGCGCGTTGCTTGTATATAATAATGATGTCGTGGTGGTCCACAGCTAGTTCTTGAGCACCAGGTTGTGAGGTTTGAAAACCGACAAGTACCAATTTAACTGTTTGAATATATTTCATTATCTACTTTTTCTGTTACCCTGCGACTCAACAGATTTGGGTGAAACATGGGACATGTCATGAGGCATTACAAGAGGCACATTAAGTAACCAAATAACTCATCGGTATCTACATACGAAACCTTAAAAAAAAAAAACAATTATTATTTTTCTGTGGATTTATAGGGATTGTGTTCGTATTTAACGTATAATTTGTGTTTAAATAGATTATTTAAAATAAAGTTCCAATTCTATCTTTACATGTGCTTTAAATACCACAGCGAATGACCGTTTATTAATCACTAGCTGATGCTCGCGTCTTCGCCCGCGTGGATGTCGGTTATTATATACTAAAACCTTTCTCGACAATCACTCTATCCATTGGTGAAAACAGCATGATAATCGGTGCAGTAGTTTTTGAGTTTATCCTGAACAGACAGACAGACAGACGCGGCGGAGGACTTTGATTTATAATATGTATTGGTATATTAACGGATGAACACAACCGACTATTAAATTATTAAAATAACTCTTGATATTTAATGGTGGTCAGCTCAAAACTTCATGGACATCAATATTGTGGTTAACACCAATTCACACTCGCATTTAATCAGTTACCACCGCAAACACTATTAATAATATTCATAGTAAGCAAATTAAACAATAATATTTGAATTTTCGTAGCACTTTTGTAGACTCCCTACGAAATCGTAGCACTTTCGTAGACGTCCTACGAATTGTAGGACTTTCGTAGACCCACTACGGAATCGTAGCACTTTCTTAGACGCACTACGAAATCGTAGCACATTCGTAGATGCATTACGAATACGCAGCACTTTCAGAGACGCGCTACGAAATCGTAGCACTTTCGTACCTGCACTACGAAATCGTAGTTCTTTCGTAGACGCACTACGAAATCGTAGCACTTACCTAGACGCACTACTAAATCGCAGCAGCTCTTTCGTAGAAGCGCTACGAAATGGTATGAAACTTAGGAAACTACATGCTTTATTTGATTTTCTTTTTTTGTAGCTCTTTCCTAGACGTGCTACGTGGCTTGAAGTAACCTAGTTTACTCCGATTTAGTGCTACCTTTTTATAATAGTTTACTTCTGTTTATTGCTACGTTTTAAAATACAGTGTTTGTTAACTACATGTCATGTTTTCACTGACATTTTATTTTTCGTACCTAGTTCTTTCGTAAACACGCTACGAAAGCGTAGCATATGGTACGTCGTCATTACGTCAATTTATTGCTAGGGTTTAAAAACCGACGAAATTAAAAATTTTAGTTCACGTCATATCGTGATAGCAATTTCTCTACCGTCGATACATGATGCATCACTTGGCAAAGACACAATTCATTACAAAATATAGGGTATTTCCACGAAAATTATTTGTATAACGCATAAAATTTTCCTGAAAGTAACATACTTCAGAACAAAGCAGCTGCTTATTGTCCAAGTCACATTTTCGCCTTCCGTAGACATCAAAAGCGACGTTAAATTTAATACATCCCAAGCGCGTGCTATACGTGTAGATAAGGTATAAGTATAACATCACATTCTTGTATGGCGTCATTGTTTTAAGTAAATTCTCTTTTGGCTGACCGAATTTTTCAACTAGGTCATCCCTTAAAATTAGATGGTCCACGCGGACCCTTATGAGCACACCGCTGCTCTAATGTTCACAAAGATAGCTCAGATCGATATCTCAATATGGACCGTCTGTTCCGAACAGTGCAAATAGCGAGTTGACAAGGGGAAAGATAAAACTTCTAAGTAAACCACGAGACTACTTTGATGTCGGCTATACATAAACAGTGATGCGTGAACAAGGCGATATTTTCAACGTCAAGTTTTCCCTAATACCTAAGTACACCGAAAGGAACTCATAAAAAGGTTCCAGGAAAATATTTGTTAAAAACGGTGAGCGCGGTGCGCCGTTTACCCGCCATGATTAAGGAAGAGATATCTGATGCTTTCCTTCCCTTTGGACCTACCTGTACGACTATGTAAACGTTTCTCTTCACCAACATAATTTATTAGGATAGGTAGGCAAACGAAAGCTGTCTACTTTAACGAAAACTAAGTCTTGGTAATTGCTAACTAGCTATACATATATTTGTACTTAGGTACAATTAAGTAAATATGTAGTACAGTATAGTTACCGGCAGACAGTTGCCGATTTTGTATATATATATATATATATAAAATCGGCAACTGTCTGTATTATGATAAAGTTTTAGATTCTATAAGTTTGGATACAAAACTATCCTTATCAAGTATTACGTTTAGATTCGACGAAATAGTTATTCCTTAAAACAGTTTAATTTAAGTGACCTTGGGCTGTAAGAAAAAGATTTTTATTAGAAATTATTTGCCATCTCGTTCGATTGAACCATTCGTTCGTTCCACCTGCTGAAGATCACCCACCTGGCCATGAGTGGCCTTAGGTAACCTGGAAGTCTATAAACAGACTCTCGACCCAGGTTGGCCGAAGTAAGTACAATCTGTTCAGGTGGAGATTCATAGACAACTCCAACTTGGAGTGTAATATGGTGCTGTTCCACAAACGATGTCGTGTCCTGTGTGTCCTGTCAGCTGCACGTTTCAGGAACTGATGGACGCTAGTGATGGCGCCAAACATGTGGCCGAATTCTGGGCCGAGTCTATTTAGATTACCATCGACACGCTAAGAAGAAGACTGTCATAACTTTATCCTAACATACGCTAACTACAAACAGCTCTAAGTAGTTCGATTCATGGCGTTACCATGAAGTGATACATTATCGAGCCAAACACAACATCTTGGCGTCGATTCTGTTGTGCAACAGCTAAACTTAATTTAGGTTATTTCTATCTTTTTCTCTCTATTAAATCAAGAAAGTGACTTCCATGCATGTATTGTTGAAAAATCAGTACGCATAGACTAAAAACACAGCGAAGTTCAGTGCATAAACTAATATTTTTTATTTATTTCAAAATCTGTATTAACAATAACAGTTTGTCAGCAGTTGTTTTCGTCTAGCAATTGATTACAAATTTTGAATTTTGGAAATTAATGTGCAAATAATTAATTAATGCTAAGTAAACTGTACAATAATATACCTACAGTCGAGATCAAAAATCTCACTTTTTCCAAGAAGGCATTTTCGCAAACGTGAGGTTTGTTTGATTTGACATCTCTAATAAATGAGCATATCTTATAAACTTGTCAGTGGGTTCTAATCTGTCGTAGTCTATCGTAGACATACTGTATCGTCCTTTTCTCGGGCTGTCTGATGGCTGTCAATTATCTAATTTAAGTTCGTGTAAACAAAGGAATCGTTGCTAACCTTAAGTAATTCAGTCTGACACTAGATTGAACCATTAGAATAGTTTGGAAGTACAATCGAGATAAGTCTGATTGTAATGTATATACGATGATGTTTAATAAGCATACATTTCTTCACACATTATGCTAATGAAAGAAACAACTCGGGAGAAGTCTCTAAATAAACCATCTGCCGTTTAGTCATGATTCATGTCTCGGGATTCAAAGTATCATGCATGGCCACTTGTGCCCAGGTGTGAAGGAGGCTTTACGACACAAGTCTGAGGGAATACGCTCGTTAACTATTAGCCTTCCTATTAGCTAGCATATTAAAGTTGACAAGACATTGTATTATTCTGAGTACCTGCACCAAACTGTTATGCGCAATTATGATTTAGGAATCGTCCGTGTGTGGGCGAGGACTGTTAAGCTGTTAAGCTGCTAAGCTTCGTGCAAACTATCACGCGATATCGCGTCTGTTTGTAGGAGCCTTTATTCATAAAAGGAGAAGTGAAATAACTGCAAAACAAAGTGGAGCTGGGAAGTCTAATGTGAATGGTAATAATTATGTTTATTTTGTCTTTCATTACTTTGTTAGAGTATTATTAAATAGTTTAGTTTTATTTTCTTTGATTTATTTTGATCCTCATACATATTTGGTTTTAAAACCCAGTTAATCTGTTCACTTTGGAATACTGTATTTCCGTGACCAATTTAATCAGATGTTTCGATACCCGCTCACCGGAAATGAGACCGAGTAACCGATTAAAATAAAGCTTTCGAGTTTAAATGGAAAATACCAAACTGTATCTGTTCGAAGTTTAACGCCACTACACCACATTAAGTTCAGACAATATAGAAATAAGTTCGATGGAGCTAAGTAAAATTCATAACTAAATTGCTACTTGCAAGTCACAAATATTTATATGATTTTATGGTAGAGGAATCGCAACGTACTTGTTTTACAAACTCTATATCACGCCCTCCAATCTATTCACTTTTATGCTTATGCTCCATCTCGCGTGTAATTCGTAGGAATAAAATAGGGGAACTTGGAAAGAATTGTGGCGGTAAATCTTTTTAGTGCAATAAAATTGAATGCCGACTGAATTGAGATGTAAAGTAGAAAAGTGTCCTGGTGGGCTGAAACGAACACGTGACAAGTTTATGACCCCACAACCTTGTTGCAATAAAATGTACAAATAGGCCATTGTTTTTATAATGCTTTTGCTTATTCAATTTTTATTTAAGTCCGTTGCACGACCTAAGGAAGTAACTCGTGACTATTAGTTATAGTCTTATATTAGCTAGTAATTTTCAGTAACATATCAAGTCAGCCTTCGCATCTACCGTATGCGTTCTTCTGAAGTATTTGCTGCTTTAACGCCCCATAAACGCGATGTTAGTTTCGATACAATGACATCTACGTGATGTTAGCACAGCATTAACGCGACGACAGCCTACGACAACATGCGTTTTAATTTAAAATTTGGGTACTATAGAAATATTCAAAAGCGGCGCCATCTTATTAAAAAATTCAAAGTAATGACTAGAGAAACTGTCGAAAGAAAATCCATTTAGATAGGTACAAGCATTGACTAACTATGTATAATAATGTAACAAAATAAATATGGAGAACGGATTACATTCTGAATGGCGTTTAAAAGACGAAGGATTTGATAATTAATGAACATAATGAAACCAAGTTAGGTTAATCGGTATGAGGACGCACTGACTGAAAACAACGCATAACCGAAGACAGATTGCGGTGAAGAATGTCTGCGCTGCCGTCACGCGGTACCTCCAACGTTACGCATTGCTGCGAATTGTTTGTGTTACCTTTACAGAGACCTATTTATAATGAGGTATTTACGGTATACATAATTATGTAGATCCTACCTTATGCCAAAGCATAATTAGATTTGCTATAAATGAACATAGAGACCTTTCGTGCGTTAGGCGTGAATATCACATATATAAAAAGGTACACAATTTTCTGAACGGACTAACATTTAATATTTTCATAGGTACATAGTTATTGAAAAAATACGATTCCAAGAAGAATCCTGGAGCACAGAAAAATAAACCAGTATGAACAATATGTGGTCTGAATAACAATGTTGGATGTAGTTTTCCAAACTTCGATACTTTTACTTTATCCATACTAATGTTATAAATGAGAAAGTCTGTCTGGCTGTGTACTTTTTCAAACCTAAAACACTGAACCGATCGTTATGTAGCCTGGGACTTGGGGAAGGACATCGGATATTTTACATCCTAGAAATTCACAAAAAATTATAAACAAAATCCCTCTACAGTGGGAGCCCACCCTGATGCTGCTAATTTATGTATTCACCACGCGGCGTCCAATTTAGTAATTTAAGCAAATTGGATAAAAAGCAAGCCTTTTTGCGCAAACCCGTTACTTACACGCTCTTTGTGCGTCGCAGGGTGAGTTGGGCTGCGAGCAGTATTCAGTTTAATATAAACGTCAAGTGCACCGCTTGAAGCCCTATTAGAAAGTTATATAATTCTGAGTAAAGATCAAAGTGAGTAAATAAATTTTCCTTTGAAGACTCGCGTAAAGCATGTAAACCTTTACTTTGTTATGTAATTTTTTTACTTTTTGTATTTTTACAATTCAATTTTAACATTATTTTTTTAATCCTTACTATCCTTGCTTATATTATAAATGTGAAAGTAACTCTGTCTGTCTGTCTGTCTGTCGCGCTTTCACGCCAAAATTACTGAACCGATTTAAATGAAATTTGGTACACAGATATTCTAGAGCCTGAGAAAGGACATAGGCTACTTCTTATCGACATACCACGCGGGTGAAGCCGCGGGCAGAAGCTAGTAATGTATAAAAGTAAAAATGTTCCCAAAAGCATATAATTTGGCCACTTATTCTTGCTGCCACATAAATCTTAAAACCTATATAAAATAAACGTTTTTATATAAAAGACATATGTGGAAAAATCTCTAGATACTATAATATAATGTTATTTGTAGATACTATAATATAATGTTATTTGTAGTTAGATTGCGGCTTACCTCCGGAAGAGAACGTCAGCTCCAAGGGAAATTAGGAATACAACCGATGTTTGCGAAGCCTCAGGAAAAGATAATATTTTTAGAGAAAAGAAGTCTGTGTTTTGAAAATGTTAGCGTTACTTCAGAGATAGAGAAACTCATAGGTGATGAATTAGACAAGTATTGGTTGGTTTTGTTGATTTTTAGTACCTAGTGTAAATAGTTAGCTGAGTTTATATTGTAAAAGATATATTAGATACAAATAAATAAAATTGCTTTCCAGTAGTCATCTACGATTTTGTTGATCAAGGTTGAAGAAGATGTAAGTTGAGAATAAGAAGATGGCTATTTCGACCTAAAATTGTATCTGTCTACCTATTTATTATATACATGTCCATGAGAAGACCCTATTTACCTGTGAAAGTTTACGGGCTGACTTAACTAAGTAACGATACAAACTAATAAAAACATTGAATTTGTGTAAAACTACAAAAAAACATGCAAGCTCATTAAAATTATTAATCTCATCAAGATTATTAAAAGTTTGCACTACTTTATTTTGCGAGATATTGGAACTAAGTAACATGAAACATGGGTATGAATGAATAACATAAACACGAGAATGATTGCAAAATAATGATACGACTTGAGTGTAGTAAGTAGAGGAACACAACAGTCAAAGTGCTGCGAACCTTGTTGAAGTAAGAGCGTACATAGAGAGTTTACCGTTCTCTTTCCATTTTATTTTGGGACTAGTTTAAGTTAGGAGTTTTAACATAAACTCTTAGAGTATTAATGTTCACACCACATTATCTGAATCTACGTTAAACAAAAATCTTAGCGTGAAATCGAATTAAAAATAAAACGAGATGAATGAGTAAATTATATTATGATAACTTCACTTTAACAAACATCAATGTTACATAAATCACAGGTACAAACCGAGCACTACGTTATGCAGTTGAAATGACATAATACGAGCACTACAAACAAATCAGCGTGAAGACGATCCCTAACGGACCGCGGCAAGATCATGCGGGAGTGGGCTGAAGGATGCAAGCGAGCAGCGCGCACGGGCGAGCGGCGCGGGTGAACACGTACGTGGGCGTGCGGAGAGGTGAGCGCGCGGCACAGGCAGGCGTGCGCTGCCGGCGCCACCTGGTAGTCCATATAGTTCCCGTAGCCCATGTGGTCGCAGGTGCATTGACAGGTCTCGATGTGCCGTCGCAACTCCAGCTCGATCTCCCACGGCGGCTCCATGAGCGCGTTGAGGCGGGCGGGCGCGCGCCGCGGCGTGCCCGCGCCTCCGCGCGCTGCGAATGCGGCCCCGGGCCGGGCGCGGGCCGCACCTGCGCGACGCCACCTGCCTCCCCGCCCCCCACCTGGCGCGCTCCACCATACACCGGGGCTAGCGCGCGGAGGCGCCGGCGACGCGGCCCTCGCAGCGAGCTTGGGGCCCTACCCCCGATAAGCGGCGAACCGCGGCTCGCGCGGACTGTCGCGTGTCGGCGCGCATAGCTTGGCGGCCGCCTGCCGGCTGGGGAATGCCGCGCCGAGCTCGGCCGGGCGCGAGGCCCGGGCGGCCCGGTCGCGCCGGCGCCCCGAGCTCCACGTGACAGCCCGCGCGCCCCTCCCTCCCGCCCCGTGGCCCCCCCGGCCCGGCCGCGACTCTCACCGCCGGACACGTCTTTCAGATGCACAATCGTCAACCATCAATTAACTCTGGGAAGTAGGTACATTACACGGATATTGAATTGCAGATTAAAAGGAAAACCGACTCACAGTCTCGAACGCCGGAAACCGATTCACGGAATTAGCGGAATAGTTTTCAGAAGCGTTTAAAAATTCAAAACATTGCACCTACTGTTGGAAATAAGAATATCGGCTTTGACCGAATTTTACGGGGTCGCTTAGAAATTTAGGTTTAGTATTGGGTGGTAAGAATAAGTAATCAAACATGGGCGTAGGGGGGAGGCAAAATCTAGAATTCCCTATGATCAACACAATCTCTGTTCTAGCAAAGAGTGGGACCTACTGCTCTTCTATCAGGGAGGGAGACTAAATTCACCACTGGATGGAAGAGGGCTGCCAATTATGATGATGTTTTTCGAATTATTCTTATTTTTAGACACAGTTTTCACATCCTGACTCTTTAAAGTAGAATTTCAGAAGAGCAAAAATATCAGTGTTTTTTTTATTTTTAGTGTTTCAGTTAATTTGGTGTGTTCAGAAGCTTACAATGAATTTAGGTTTTCGAGAACTCAAAGCCATTTTTTCTTTAATATAATATGTAGCACATAATCCTACAAGTACTTCATAAAAATTTATAATGGCAAAACATAGTACCTACCACTTCAGTTTTCCCATTTGTATACAATTAAGTGTCATCTGCCAGTTTACGTATGAATTTGGTTCTAAAGTTAAATGTGAATCTCGTGTCGCGGTTTAGTTCGCAAGCATTTGACGCACGCAACTCAACATTCCCACAAATCATGTTACAATTTCATAACTGAAATTAGTTTTATGTTAGAACGCCTGATACGAGTGTATGTAACTTATAATATGATAACTGGCTGTGTTATAAAATAGCAATTTGCACAGAATGTCACAGAATGTATTTTACCAGATGTATTAATGTAAACGAAGCAAAAGATCATAGCAGATGGCGTTCTGTAGTTTCTTGCCTACCCCCATGGCCCATGGGAAGAAGACATGAGTTTATGTATGTTTATGTGTGTACATTATTTTACCTACTCGTACATCTTTTGTGATTACTGATAAGAAACTATACTAATAACTAATTTTAATGCTTCATTTTAAACTAAAATCTGCAATAACACGCAAAATAAATTTTCGGAGTTTTTCTAATCGAATATTTCCAATAGAAATTGGAATAATATCTACCTAAAATCAAATTATTTAAGCAATTCAACGACTGGACTGATGCATGCTATCAGACAAAAGAAGCTATCATTTATGTAGGTACTTTTTAGCCAATTATAACCAAAACTTAAGTACTGGCTGGTTGTCAAACCACAGCAATTGCGAGTGACGAGAGCCTATTAGCCTATATGGTTATGTTCCAAACATATCGAATAACCGTTCGGTTGGAACATAACAGTCCAATACTACAACTGTTAATAAAGTGTAGGTAGCTATACCAGGAGAACCCTAGGTACCGTCTCGGCTGAAAGTAAGCTTTCAGTATCCGTACTGATTTTAAGTTAGCATCTGATTCTGTATGTTACATTATTGCTAATAAAGGCAGTAAAGGTAATATAAACGAAAAGCATTTTTTCTTACAACAGACTCTTATACATACAACAACTGAAAATAATTTCTACAAAAAATTATTGAAACTTTATTTCAAGAGCTCTTTTGTATAGTTGTTATGATATAATTATAAATTCAATACATTCTGAATCGCAGCCTACCTACAGGCGTCATCTCCATAATCGTTAATCATTCGTCTCTACGAACCCCGTTCGACTGAAGCATCATCTGTACAATTCTTAAGCATCGTAATTTTTATTAACGGAATTAGGACGCAGGTGGAGACTGGAACTGAGAGGCTGCATGCGTGCGCAGCGGCCGCGGCTGGGGGCGCCGCCGCGCGCGGCAGTCGGCATGAGGCGCGCGCGGAGTGTCACCGGGCCTTTGCGCCGCGCCCACCCGGCCTCGGGCGCCACCTGGAACGTCCAGGTACCTCCAGCCTCCACCAACTAACCTATCCCGCCGTCTGCTAACAGACCCCGTCCCGTGCTACATTCATGTAACCTCAGATAGCCCTGACCCCTGGGACAGATAGGCTCTGAGTCAGTGTACTGTATGATTACAGTACCTCGTGAGTATGATCGTTGGAAGCTGGAACTCAACAGTTGGCCGAGGACTTGTTGCACGATGAACTCTGATCTTTGAATACATTAAAATGATTACCATCTACTTAAATATCGTTTAGAATAAGAAAAACATTACTTTTCGCAGAAAACTAAAAATATAAATAAACATCGTTATTTATATATAGTTGACAATAATCCACTAAGTTTATATAAATAAATAATCATATACAACAAATTATGTAAATGTGTTCATAGAGATATACATTATGTAGTCAGTCATGTATGTTTGGATCATAAAGTTAGTTGATTTGCTCGTTTATGACCATGTCCACTGATCACAACATTACAATGGCTTCAATCTACATTTGGATAATACTCTAATATGTATACATATTTATTTTGGTGAGTCGTGAGACTACGTCGTCGGCGTTGAATATGTGTCGAGTACGTGACAGCCGCGCGTGAAATCCGCGCGCTCTCACATATTGTTTTCAGTTTCAGTACGCCAATACTTTTACCTAAAGTGAAACCAAATATATTTTGTCGTATGAACAAGAATTGTATAGCCGTACTCACAATAAATAAATAATGTAACTACTCGAAATGCTACAAAATCAATGCCAATTTTATTATTTTGGCTAACAAACAATCCTACAATCTGTGTTAATAATTCGCACACGCAGTTTTATTATTGTCTAATTAATGCTGACAAGACGATTTAATTTTAAAATGAGAGAGTATCCGTATGAGACGTTTATTTTTACATTTGTTCGTGTTCAGGTGGTGAAGGGCAAGATGAGTTCCACATGTTTATGGCACGCTTGTCGAGCGCTGTCAGCTGGCTTGTTGCTGATGCTGCTGGGAGCTGCAATGGCTGTAATAGGTAACAACATCTCTCATTTCTCTATACAAATTATGGAAAATTAAATACCGCGCCAAAAGCTCCTAAATTAGACATCACTTAAACTTATTTATTTGTATAGGTACCGTCGATGTTTTGATTTAAAGTGCTCGAAAACAAACAACTGGCTTGGCTGTCGGAGCGGAAAAGTTAAGAAAATAGAAATCAATAGTTGAACTCGAACTAAACCTATTATGCAAACCATGTCAATAAACAGAACTTGCTGTTCGTGGTCTCGCGTAGATTTTTTCTTGTTTGCATGCAAATTACATGTAACACTTGCATAATGTGCTTTTATTGAAATAAAAACTGCTAGAAGAACATTGTTGTGTAATTTTTAGACAAAGCTGACCACTGACACTGCTAGAAGGACTATTATTAACGTTAAAACCTAAGCAGAGGGAAAATTGCACACGGTCTGTGTGCAATTTTCTCACGTATAAAACGAATATCTTCCCCCTGAATTCTGTTGCTTATTTCATAAAGTAATCAAGGTAAATCTCGATCTTAATCAATTTCAGGGGAATTTATTTGCCTCTATCATTACATTTATTTACCGCGTCGTGAAATCGCAAAATCGCAAAGCATTGTCTGGACACCGCGTTGCATTTTTCGTTCTACTCTCGTATTGGTAAAGTACCTAATATGAAAAATTCTCGACACTAAGAATTGACACACTTCACTCCATGACGGTAACCGACCGCAGCGCGCAAGGCGCAAAGAAGCAAGTTCTCAGAAGTTATGTTACAGCATTCAAATCCTCATGTTATTACAAGAGTAACATTTATTATAAAAAAAAACCGGTAAAGAGCGAGTCGGACTTGCCCACCGAGCGTTCCGTACCTTGGTAGGAAAAATGTTTCTTCCGTTTTCAAAGATTACATATTTATTGTTTAGAACCGAAAACTAAGTTTGTTTATAAAGGGTTTTTGCCAATTACTATAAAAGATTTTTCGCTTAGCAAACTTCAGAGGCTAGGCAGAGGAAAAGGCTAGGCAGATGATGAAACTTCAGAGATATGGAAGAGCATGCATATTACCAAGCATATTTACCAACATATTATTTCGTCACAAACCAAAAACTATGAGGCATACTTACCTAAATTATGAAAATAAAAATATGTTTTATTAATGTGCAAATAAATTGTGTATACGTCAGACCTAGTTATCCTACTTAATAATGTCTATCCCTCATTTTGGCTCCTGTTGCCATGAAACTAACAATATTTTTTCAATTCTATCACTTGATATATAATAAAAGGATGGATAATTATTGATAACCGTTCCCAATTTCTTAATAGCATTAGCAGGTTCTGAAATAAACAAGTGAGACAGACAGACAGACGAAGTCGCACCAAAAGGGTTCCTTTTATATCATTTTGGTTAGGAACCCTAAAAAATAGATACACGTTTGCAGTGTCAAGTTTTCAATACGTGCCTTTTTACCGCTCCGGGCGACGTAACACGTCAATAGCAAAGCGGCAGAGGTTGCAAACATACATGTGTACAGTTTATACGTGATGCAATGTATGTGTTGCGGGTAGGCAGCGCTTCCGGCCGTGCACGTGACGGCTGACGCTTCCGGCTGGAGCCCCGGCCTCTCGCGTTGTCCGCACTTATTGACGGGACCTCCTTACAACCGTCCCGGCTATTGTTGCTGCTGCGATCCATTTTCTGATTGCTGTACGCTTACAGTCTCTGTAACGCTTTGACAATGATATGGGAATTATTGTAATTCAATTGTTTTAGTATTGGATAAGTTTTTTATGGGACTTAAATATACTAAGTAATCCGCCACGAGGGCCCAGTGCGGGTTGGTGGATGTCACATATCTTTAGGAATTTTTCAGTAGCAGCCCGGAGTCTGGATTTGTGTCCGGTAAGGTGGCAATAGGCTCGCACCCTATTACATGGGACTTAAACATAACTGACGAAATGTGGGTTTACTGGTCAGCTCTGCCACACCCTTCGGGTAAAACAGACGTGTTGTTATATGTGAAATAAAGTAGGTTGTCCACTGTTACAGGCTACTACGCCGACACGCTGTCGGTGGCGCAAGAGGTACGCGGCAACTCCACCGTGTCCGTGAAGGACGAGGCGCGTGGCTTTCACCTCAATAACCTGTCCTACGCCGGACCTATCGTCATGGGCTTCGGAGGTAAGCCCACCAAACACTTGTGAGCATGCCTTATTTAATAACGACACTGCGACTCAGGCTACACTATCGTTTTTAGCTCAGTAAAATAAGTTCAATTAAAGGTAAGTCTGCGATAGTTCAGATTAGGTGTAAGAAGTTCAAGATATCTTTCTTTCGCTCATGTTAGCGCAATCGACTTTTTACACATTATTTCTATTGACTAAATAAAGATAATCCCAGTGAGAATTCCTCACTACGATTTTTTTCACAGAAAATATCTTATTTACCTTGGCTATTTGGAATAATTTAGTAATTAATGTTTTATTGTTTCCGTCATTTGGGTGAAGATGCAATGAAAGACAAGTGGGGCAAAAATAAAACCTTAATTCAGTCCTAATTCATGCAATATTAATAATTAGATCGTGCGTGACTACGTAGTCGCTACGGTACACTGCACTGTTGCTACTTGCTACGGCGTAGTCACTTGCTACTATAGCAGCGGCAGCGGCTGCTGCTACGGGGCTCCTTCTTTTCGCATAATATTTTTTTGCAATTTTGCCATATTTTGTTTAGCAATTGTTTGTGAATGAATAGGGAACCTTTTACAATAGATCGGCAACCTGAAAGTAAAAAAAAGATATGATGAATAATTTGCGTATCCTAAGAGCACGTCACAAACCTCGTGTCCAAATATTTTGTTAAGTCTTTTACTCACATTTTTTTATAAGTTCTGTTTGCAACTAGTCTTAATTTGTTATAAGTAGGTGTAAAGGATAAACGAAACCAGTAGACACAACATGTAGACTATATGTTTTATACATTGATGTTGATTCTCAATTTATCCCTACATGACAAAATTGAATCTGCCCACTATCACAAGGGTTGGACTTGTCATAATAATAGGACAATCACGATCATGAATGACGTAAAATTATTAAAAAGTAATTTCGATCTCATTGTAATAAAAGCCATGCGATTTTTTAATCTTTTCTCAAGACCATATTGAAATTTTGAGAGGACGTCTATTGGGTTAGCTAGTAAACTAAAAATTAGAATGGTTGCCATAACTCACGGCAATCATTTATACACTACCCTACCGAACTAGAGAAGGGAAGCACACCTTTTAAAATGAGGATCGTGCGGGGCACTCTTTTTACAAAGTGTGGTAGAACACTGTGCTGCCACGAATGAGGCGAGGCTGCGGTGGCTTGTTAGCATGAACGTGCTATGAGCGTGTCAGTGAGTCGCGTGCTCGCCGACGCACCATGTCGCCGCGCGAATCACGTGTGTGCTGTGTGTGCTGTGTGGTGTGTAGTGAGTAGTGACGACAACGCGACACGACGCGGCACACATACGCAGTTAAGTAGGCACACGCGCGGTGAGTTCTGTGGTGTGTTTGTGCTAGCAACAGTGAACGAAGACATCAATGATCAAAATACACAAAAAGAGTGAGTGACTCGATCGACTGACTCATTTCGTTCAAAACTCACAAGTACAAATGTTCTGTGTGTAGCTAATCTATTTTGATGTGCTAGCACACACCAGTGCTAGCACATCAAAATAAAATGAGTGAGTGACTCTTTTCATCCAAGTGAGTAGCTACAACTGTGCTAGCACGTGTGGTGAGTCACACAACACTATACCGAACTAAGAGTTACATTGTAATAACTTACTAATGGTTTTACGTCGTTAAAAGATTGTGAATGTCCTACTTTAATGTGTATACGTTTAAAGGTTTCATCGTGGTGGCAGCGTGCGTGATGACTTTCGAAGCGCGTGACAGCGCCGCGAAGGTGACGCCGGCGCGGCCGCAGGTAGGCTACCAACCTGCCTAGTCCACACTCATTTTTCCTAGATTGTTTAATTTTTTAAATGACTTTTTAACGTGAAATATTCGTTTAATTGGTTAACAAAAATAAAGTCTACTATTTAATTAAATGCTATGATTTTTTTAAAGTAGGTACACCACTGATATCACTCTTCTCTCAAGTCTAACTATATTTTGTCTGGCTCATCGCGTTTCTACACGGACTCTTGTGATACCCTATATGCCTTACTCTCAAAAGTACAAATTGTAATCAAAAACAGAACAGTGTACAAAACCAGCCAAGTGCGAGTCGGACTCGCGTACGAAGGGTTCAGTACTATTATCTATAAAAACGGCAAAAAAATCACGTTTGTTGTATGGGAGCCCCCTTAAATATTTATTTTATTCTGTTTTTTAGTATTTGTTGTTATAGCAGCAACAGAAATACATTATCTGTGATTTCAACTGTCTAACTATCACGGTTCATGAGATACAGCCTGGTGACAGACGGACGGACGGACGGAGGAACGGACAGACGGTCTTACTAATAGGGTCTCGTTTTACCCTTTGGATACGGAACCCTAAAAAAGAGTACCTATTCAAAACCACTGCATGCTCTCAAAACGGTGAAGGAAAACATCATGAGGAAACTGGCATGTCCTAGAACCAAAAATTTGAAGACATGTTACATCCATCAACCCGCACTGGGCCAGGGTAGTGGATTATGGCCAGTGCGCCATAATCTAAAGATTGCTGTTTATGCTATAAATATCATAGAAATTATCAACATCGTAACTTAATAATTTGGTTCTAAGTTAATAATAGTGTTTAAGTAAAGTAGGTAGAGTATATCATACATAACATAATAAATTAACTAACTAACTATGTCACTATTTTTAAAACTTATGTTAAATATTTAAAAGAAATCTGTTGTCCTTTAATAAATCCTAGGACAGGCAGCAAACTTTATGATACCGACCTACGTAATTCCTATACACTGTACTCAAAAAATTATTAGATATTTTTGAATCAGTGTTTATTATTATTTTTTTCAACCGTATTCGCAGGCGATGCCGCGGCCGCTGCCGAGACGCGGGCCAGCGGCGTGCGCGCCCGCGCGGCTGGACACACTCGGCGTGTACCGCCTGCCGCACGTGCTGCCGCTGCCGCACGCGCTGCCGCTCGCACCGCTGCCGCACAGGCACCATCGACCCAGCCATCATAGGTACGACGCTTACTTAATACATTTACTCATATAAGTTGATGCCATATTAGATGTCAATAGCGGTAATTCCTTCCCCTTTTCGTAATATTTGTGAATCCGAACAATAAACTTAGTATCGTTTTTCATTTGTGAAAATATTAACAATTTTACAATATATATCGAGTTTTCGTACTATAAATAAATGTAGGAAGTTCAATAACCACTATTGCCATGCTAAAATGCACCAACATCAGCCATAGTTTGCAATATCCAATGCTCACGCCCGATCGTTTTTTTTTTAAAATTAATACGGCATTTTTTAATTGTACACGCTCAACCAAATAGCATGTGTGCTTACTCTATCCTGTCCAAGGTTCAATTCCTTCTTTCAATTCAATTTAATAAAAAAGGACAGTTCATTAGCAAAAGGTGTAGAGGCTGGCCTGAACAAATGATTTACTTTTTGAACATCATTATAAACAATGGTAAATAGTAAGCACGTGCCATTTGTAAGACCAACATAAAGACAGACTGTAGATATCCCCGTAGCTAAGCTATGTATTTGTCGCTTCAACGCCTCAGCCACGTTCACTTAACTATTCATGTCATTGCTTACCGTTCGGCGGACCGAGAACCAACACTCGTGTTAGGTCAAGTACACACACCATGCTTCACGTTACAAGAATACAGATCTGAGGCGTCGCGTACATAGCAGCGGTCGATTAGGTCAGGTGGCATGCATTGTGAGATAATTATATACAGCCGCCACTGGTTACTCCAACACACTTGACAAAGGACTAGGACGATGATGAGGTCAGTCAGTGTATGTGACACAGAGTTGCTGGAGAGAGAGGGAAGATTCGCGCTCGGTTTGGCTCGGCGCCCGACCTGCATAGCGCGAGCGCCCGCGCCGCCATGCCCGTGAGTGCGCTGCGCCGGCCGCTGCGCCGGTACGCGCTCTCCGTAGACGAGCCCCCGCAGTCAGCCGTTAGGTAATGTTCACTTACACCACGCTATGGTTCATAAACTTCATTTTTATTATCATTTCCGCTTAGTTATACTTAACCTTTACAACCTAGCTTGTAATACGTTTTTTCTGTCGTTTACTTGCAGTTTTAAATTGTTTTATGTAAACGCTTCCTTTTCTTTTGTAAAACAACGATGGAATTAAAGCGGAACGCACGCTCCAGCATGCGATGGGTTACGGGCTAAGGAACTGCGCGAATAAGTCTTTAGTGTGTTTTCGACGTGTGTTTTATAAGTATACAAAACGGAGCTCCTTGAAAACAACGCTAATGACGACAGGCTCGCCCCCGCCGCGTGGTGCGTTGCAGTGAGAATCAAATTGGCACAAAATATAATATAATCTAAATTCAGTCCCGCATTGAGAGAATATTGTCTTCTGTAGTGTATATTTATTTGGACTGGTGGTTGGTCCAGTGGTCACACGAAACACGAGGTCCTGGGTTCGATTCCCAGGTTGGGCAAAGTGTTATTGGGTTTCTCCATTAGTAATTTCTCAGTAGCAGCCCGAAGTCTGGATTTGTGCCCGGTTGAAGGGGCGCCCCTATTGCGTGGGATTTAAACATAACTGGTGAATGTGGGTGTATTATAGGCACACCTCTACCTAACCCTTCGGGGAATACAGGCGTGATGTTGTTATTTATTCGGTGGTTGACTTGTTAGCGCCAGCGCGGCTGAGTCGGAGTGCGGGTCGCAGTCGTCCCTAGCGCTGGATCTGCACGGCAGCGGCGCATGCGCAGGCATCACGTTGCGCGTGCGCGATAACACTCGCCGCCGCCCGCTCGCCAGGCAGCAGCGCCTCAGAGACGACACTGTACATCGTTAGTATTGTACCTACTATCTTTATTCAGACAGGGAGCTTCATTTAAAACGATTGAATTTGTATCATCGTAACGGTTGATGTCATCGGTCCATCGCAGTTTTAAAGGTTGAGTAGTTGAACTAATTATGTTCCGGCTGTCGCAGACGCGTAGGAGATCGTAACAGTCGCGCACAGTGAGGTTAGATGAATTTGAGTCTGCCTTTAAACTCTGTCACTGCTGGTAAAGGCGTTTTTTCATCCTACTTTGGTACTTATATAAATTCTAATTAAGTTGGTAATCTGCCTTTTCTTTTTTCAGCAACTCCTGTGGCAAGTGTAAACAACATTAATAATATAGAAGAGTCCACGTTCAGGTAATTATTTTTAACATGACTGCATATTTTACGCATACGTCGGTTCAGTAACAGGGTCTTGATAATCCAAAGCCTAATACCATAACACATACAGTCCTAGTCAGTGATTCTTGTGGCTTAAATGGTGTACAATAAAGAGTATCTAACTATCTTATTCAATGTATGCTATCGTTTTAGAACGGAAGAGGAAGATGTAAGTAAAAATAATTTAGAAACGCTGCACTTGTGTGTGGAGCAAGAGGAGCGCGCGAGCAGCGCGCCCCCCGCGCCACCTTCCCCGCCCCCCTCGCCGCGCTTTGTCGTGACGACACCCTGCCCGGACCTGGCCACCCCGCCGGAGACCTGCATCACCATCGAATCCTCGCAAGACACCTCAGAAGATCCCCCCCTCGCTGACCAATGAGAACTAGCTCAGTCTCGCGCCGACGAGACTCTCCAACATGTCATAAGACCAGACGACTCTTGTTGATACAATTTTGTATGAATTATACAATTCTTTCAGTTACTTTGAAAGAACAATGTATTATACAAACAAATGTACATTAATTACTAACCGAGTTTTCGATGTGTCTTCATAAATTGACGACAATTATTATCTATTTTTTAGACCCACTATTGTAAAGTAATATAATTGGTGTACCTACCTATGATAAGAACGTTTACATGAACTTATAAAGCAGAAAGATGTAGGCCTACCTGATGAACTTATATCTTTCAATCTAAATATAATGGTGCCGTAGTAAAAGAAGGATATAGAATGTTTTAAGATGATTTATAGATGTATTCATTTGTTACTGTTTGTAAGAGTGAGAAACGACAAGATGAAGAATATAGTTCGTTATTACACCACAACATATTTAAAGACAGATATTTAAGTCTTGAACGATTTTCTCAAACAAAAGCTGCATGCACATTTACCGTAGTCAGCAACCATTCGTAGCACCTCGTAGCACCTCGTAGCACCGCGTAACGTCGCGTAGAATTGCGTAGCGTCATGTACCCAAATGTTGACTGTTGTAGTTTTTGAATGAGGTACGGTGATATGAATTCGTGATGTTGTTGAGGATCTATAGACGATGTCTTTTCTCAATGCGCAGACAAATTTTCTAGAAAAGCGGATAGCAAAGGTATACTAGCTGTGATTGTATCGCATTACAATAAAATGCGTTATCTGAGCGTAGAAAAGACATCGTGTGCATAGTGCCTAGCTTGAAACCATCTGATTCATTACGTGTGTTTAATACACAGGTGCACATGCCTTATGATCTTGTCTAAATTTTGATCTACAAAAATATTAGAAAATAGATTCACCTGTAAGTTCAACACTTGTCTAATATATAACATAAGATTGTAAAACAATAATCAATTGAAAATTTAAATCCATTTTAATTTATCATCCGTTGTTAAATTAAAAGACTGATAAAAGCGAATTTCATAAAATTTCAATTTAACAATAAAAACACCATTATGACATTAGAAACGACTGTGGTACGTATATTCTCATTGCATCGCCATGCATAATATCCCACTAATTCATATTGTAAACATTAAATATTTATGTTTAAAACTGGTTAAATAAAAGGTTTGTACCTACATACACAAAATGTAACTAATATTAGCCCATTTCGTAGTTATTTCTGTTTAAAAGTGGTTAAAAATCAAATTTAAATAATTAAAAAGGTTTATTTTTGACATTTGCCAACGGAACCCTAAAAATACGCTCATCATACAATTACTATTGTCAACATGCTCTACCTGCTCTATCGTGATGCAGCAGAGTGGGAAAAGGTGGAAATAATCGAGTCTGTGTAAAAACTGATACTTATAATATCTGTTGTATATCAGATTAAAATAACATCTATGTATATAAACTGTTATTATACATAGGCTACTACGTGTACTGTACTTACTTTGTACTAAATCGTTTATTTTGTGTACATAGACAATCCATACACTTCCATACGTATACAAAATATTATAAATCTAAATGTAACTCTGACTCACTGTCTGTCAGCTTTTCACGCCTAAACCAACAAACCGATTGTAATGCAATTTGACACTTATGAAGCCTGCGGAAGAAGTACATATGCTACTTTTCAACATAGATATTTGTGTAAAAAATAAAAATACAAAATATGTAAACAAAAATGTGTAAAAAGACCATGTCCGATCCGAAAACGGCACATAGATACTGCAATAAACTTACCGCAAAATAGTAAAAACTCCTATTATTACAGAATACAAAACAGTTTTTGTTATTTAAAATGCACGTTTTTAGTTGCTGATGCCAAAAAATTTGCTCAACGGTGATGTTAAGTCATGACTTGTAGACACCTGCTACATAACGGTCGCCCGAGACAACCAGACCGGGATAATTTGGTTTTTCTTTTTTTTTAATCACCCTAACGGATCGGACAGGTTTTTGTACATATTGTATAAAAATACAACAAAAACTTGCAAACATTAGCTTATCATATATATCTACATACCATTACCACAATGGTATTCTTACGTGTACACACTGTGCACGTACCTTCGCAGCCAAGATAGGTTACATATTAGCCACATCAAAGCACCTGCGCGTAACCTATAGTCGTCATAAACGAAACAGAAATATGATGTATCATATTTCTGATATAATATTATCATATTATATCTCTCTATCATAGGAATGAAAGTACATTTTGATCATGTTTGATGAAACATTTCACCTCTACTAATTTTGATAGGTCTACCAACTCACCCTACCCACAGCATAATATAATGTGGTGACTTAATATAATTAAAAACTAGCTTCTGCCCGCGGCTGCGTTTGCGTGGGAGTCGATAAAAAACATGTTACTCACTGATAATATAGCTTTCTATAAATGAAATTATTTTTTAAATCGGTGATTTTTTTAAATTTAACCATTACAAACAAACATAAAAACATCAAATCTTTTCTCTTTATTTATAATTAGATACTCAATACGTCAATTCTTCGGAATACTTCTTGAGATCCTATTTATTTTAATAAGGTGATTGATTATGTTGGAATATAACATTCGAATAGGTATATACTTACGGAGAAAAATATAGGTTAGGTTAGAAAGGGAGTTGAGTGGGAATTATATCTCACTCGACTACATTGAATCTTGATTGTTACGTCCAGTCTATACCTAAATGATTCATACAGGTATTTTACGTAATGAATGTTTGACAAATACGATTTTATTTTACAATTATATTAATTGTGAAAAAAGAACAACAAATTATAATGTGAAGATGATAATATAATAATAATTATTAAAAAACTCGCTGAAGGCCTAACCTGAAGTAACACATTTACTTTTTAATAATTTAATGGGAACATTAGTTAACGAAAAGAGTAGTGTTAGTGTTATTGATGTGAGTGATATGTATAAAATGCGGCGTACTCAGGTTGCTACTTTGTCTAATTCCTCTAGATTGTGCACCTCCACAAGATGCAGATTCATTTGAAAACTATCTAACAAGTCTACATATTTGCTAATATATAAATATAAAGTAGCAGGATATTTGGATGGAGCCTCATTTAAATTGACATTCTTCACCATGAAAAAACAACAGGAAGCAAACAATACCTAGTAAAAACAATTATATTCATATAATACCTATCTGATAATATGTAGGTACATGTAAGTACTAGGTATTGAATCACTAGTCATCTTTGGAGTTTTTATAGTTTAACCTAGCAGATATATTTTTGTTATATTTTAAGATGTTATCGGCTATTCGGCATACTTTAAATTAAACCAGGTTCCATCGTGGCAAACTCAAAACTATAGCTTTTTACTTCCAATAAAAGCTATATTTTTGTGAAATATTTACTTGATGTTGCCGTCACTATTCAAGGAATGAGTCTAAGAAAATGAGATTGTGTGATGTCTTTCAGTTTTCTTAATCACGCACATTTTGGATTTTTTACACAATGTTTGTCATAATTTGGAGAGAATTTAAAGGAAGCAATTTTATGTATTGCACCGTAGCTAAAATTAAAAATCAAAGATTCAATTTGATCTCTGACCAATTTAGTAAACGTTTCCTCTAAAAACAGTATAATTTTGCTCATAAATTATTTATTTTTTTGTGTAAAAATACTTTAACCCCTTTAAAATACTTTGATTGAATTATTTAATTATAATTTAGGTAACTTATTAATTTTCCCCCATTTATACAACGACCTTTTTAGTTAAGTAGTTTAATAGAAAAGCCGAAAATAATAATAAACAGGAAAAAAACAGCTGAGATTGGTACGCTAGCTCTACTGACGTAAAAAAACTGAAAAAAAAATCATTAGATTGATATATAAAAACATATAACAAGGTAATTAAATACTGAAATCTATTTTATAAATGATTCAGAGCTTACTCCAGTGCCCTGGGGGCCTAAAACGGCCACATTATCAATTCCTCTAAAGGCAATTCATTTCCTGAATTTCCAACTGTCATTAGCAATTCCTCTAATTTGACACAAAAGCAATTCATAATGTGTGGACCATTTTACGAATCTCAATAGAAAACTGTCAAACAGATGAATTATTTTGTAATATGAATCGCACGCAGATCATATTATGAATTGTCAGTTAGTGACATTTTACGATGATTCATAATATTTTCCTGTTATGATTCTGCCAAAGTAGCTGTTTTAAGTCCCCAGTTTATCAAAACTTACAAGCCTTGTATTACCAAATGTCATTATCACAAGTACTTTATTTTTACACTTTTAATCGTGATTTTGTTTATCAAAAAATTATTTGTAAGTTACAACTTGTAGAAAATCATAGTTTCCGGCGACTTTCTATTACCGCAATAAATGTTTAAATTCGATTTTCTTTTTTAAATGTGATCAAAAGAGGGAGATAAACTCAGACTCAAATTTTTTATTGCATTCATGTGTACACCAGCTTTTACATAATAAAGTAAGATCCAACATGAAACCCGGTTAGGGCACGGCAACATAAAAGGTTAAATAAAACAAGCATCCAGTGAGTAGGTACACTGGACTGCAAGTTTGTTACACAAATATAATATTATCTACTAGTATTTAGGTTATATTAATTGTTATATTTTATTAATTTGTTTTAGTTATTATATTACATTAATTTGTATTCATAAGGTATTATATTTTATTAGTTTGTTTTGTTGTGTTATGTTATGTTATGTGTAAGTGTATGTATGTGTGCTTTTTGTGTAAGCATTATTTCAATGAATATAATATGTTATTATCTATCTATCATATTTACCAAATATTTTATTCTCAGTATTCTGCGACCGAGTAAAAGCATTTTTGTGTTAGATATTCCTTCAATCTTCTGTTAAATTTGTTAAAAAGATTTACTGCCATGTAGTATGGGCTATGGTAAAGCATTTTGATCCGAGAGGGTGGAAGATGTAATCTATTCTTATGCCGTGTGTTTACGTTATGGATGTATTTTGCTTTAGGGAAAATGTTGCTATTTTTACATACAAATATGTAAAGTTCCGATACATATGTAGAAGGTAAAGTTAGGAGTTTTAATTTAACAAAATATGGCTTACAACTTTCGGTATTGTTAATATGAGCCAGTATACTAAAATATTTTTTTTTGATTATAAATAATTCACTTGCATTTACGCTGTTCCCCCATAACATCACTCCATATCTTAGCCACGAGTATGCGTAGGCGTAGTATGCCGATAGTGCCGTTTCTGTATTTGTGCTGTGCTTTAGTTGAAACAAGGCGTAGGTAAATTTAGATAATTTAGATTTCACGGTTTCTATGTGGTTTTTCCAATTGAGATATGTGTCTATGTTTATACCAAGTAAGTTAAATGTAGTTACTAATTCTATAAGGGTAGTTGTAGTTACTAATTCTATATTACCTGATGCCCGTGTCCCAGCAGTGGGAACATTAAGGCTGATTATGAATATGGAGATGAGCTATGTATTTAACGGAAATTAATATTCTAGGTAACTTATGAACGTGTAGACTTGTAACTTTTGATAAACAGGGCCCTGGTTTACCATTAAGCTACGGAACTCAAAACAATGTAGGTATGTATTATGATTTCAAAGTCAATTAATATTATCATCAGCTTTACGTCAAAGGAACGACGGTAGTAGGATTACACATAACGGATTTGGGTAGTGGAGTAGTAGATAAATAATAAGTAGATGTGAAAATTGACTACTCTCACAATCGCAATAGGCTTCAAACAAATCTACAAAGGAGGCGTTTCAATCTTGAACCAACTGTTATCTTAAAAGAATGGACGATTCTGTCGTGTTCTGACTGATCCACAGAAATATTAATTGTACTTTTATATTATAAAAAACTTTAAGCGTTTTATACGATATGCAATTGTATAGAATTCTTGTATATAAATTAGTCATTATTTTATAAAAATTAGCAATGTGTACTCAATCCAAATGGTTGTTGTGATGTCTATTAAAATTGTTGATTATTTAGGTATTTCGTTTTATTAGATCCTGTTATTATCCGATATTCATTTCAGGAAAGTTACGAATATTCGCATTGGCATATACGAAAGATTCGCATCAACAATACTCGCATCCCTGATTCAATTACACTGCGATGCAAGATTCCCGGTGGTCTCGCAACAATGGATAATTATTAATCGTGTCTCATTATTCAACGATTGATAAGTTAATAACTACCGTATCCACATGATTTTATGCTATGTAATAAATAGTTTATGCTGGCTAGGAGGTTAGATTCCCAAATTGAGTTGTTTGAATGAGTTTGAATTTGAGATTTTATTTCAGTCGGGCTTTTATTGGAAAAGTTGATGAGACTTTTTATTGTAATTAGTAAGGGATGCTATCATGGCATTTCATAAATAAATAAGTTTATTTACTTTCTCTCACAATGGTTTTGTAGCACTTAACAGTTTTGAACTATATTCACATTAGGGAGCCTTGCACAAGTCCGAGGTCATGTGTTTTCATGGCCCTCGGAACGTGCTACCGTCGGGTTCCCAAATTACGGTAGGAGGGGTTCACATCGGCGTCGAGTCGACGATGAAGTACCTAGGACTCGTCCTCGACAGCCGGTGGAACTTCGTGGAGCATTTCCGACGTTTGGCTCCAAGGCTGGACCGGGCTGGGGCCGCCTTGAGGCGGCTCTTGCCCAATCTAGGGGGTCCAAACGCCTGCTGCCGGAGGCTCTACGCGGGGGTCGTACGGTCTATGGCCCTTTACGGGGCACCGGTGTGGGCGCGTTCCCTTAGGCTGCGGCCAGCCCGCCGGTTGAACGCGTCCCAAAGGGTCATGGCCATTCGGCTGGCCCGGGGATACCGCGCACGGTCTCCCGTGAGGCGGCGAGCCTCCTTGCCGGATTACCGCCATGGGATCTGGAGGCGAAGGTCCTCGCGCACATCTGGGAGTGGCGCGAGGAGGTGAAGCGCCGGGGTGTAACTCCGCTGCCGCGAGAAATCGCGGCACAGCGGACAGAGCTCCGGCAAGATCTCATGGAGGCATGGAGAGTGCGATTGTCGCAACCCAGTGCTGGGCACGCCACAATAGCGGCGATAAGTCCCCTCTTTGAGGAATGGCTAGAGAGGCGCCACGGCGTCCTCACCTTCCGCCTGACACAGGTCCTCACCGGACATGGCAGCTTCGGGAGGTTCCTGTGTAGGATTAGGCGGGAGGAAACGCCCGGGTGTCACCACTGTGCGGATCGCCCGGAGGACACGGTGGAGCATACGGTGGAGGTATGCCCTGCTTGGGCGGAGCACCGCCGTGTCCTCGCGGAGGCGATTGGCGGCAATGACCTCTCGCGTCCGGCCCTGGTCCAGGCTATGGTACGGAGCGAGAGGGCATGGGAAGCCGTCACCTCCTTCTGCGAAGCAGTAATGCTCGCGAAGGAGGAGGCGGAACGCGTGAGGGAAAGGCAAAGTTTGCGCCCTCACGCCCCTAACCACCGCCGTTGGAGACGCCCTGGGCGTCGGGAATCCCATGCGGATTCCCGGCCACCAAAGGCGCGGGCTTGCGGACGGCGAGCAACGGGCAGTTCGCCGTCCGATAAGGACCAGGCCCGGGTCGATGGCGCGTCGTGTTCCACGCGCGCCTCAAAGAGATGTCAGCACAATTGGCGGGGTCCGCTAGGACCGATGCCTGCCAGGGTTGCGGGAAAGTCCGAAAGGGATACCGGGACCTTGGCAACAGGCAAATGAAGGAACACGGGTGGGTTTTAGTCAGTAAAAGTCTGACACGCCCTTCCGCTCCGCCCAGAGCGGGAGAAGTCATTAGATGATTTCCCACCCTCAAAAAAAAAAAAAAAAGGGAGCCATATAAAGCAAACTAAGTACGTTACAAAGATTTGGGATGGGATTTATAACTTTGAATTGAAATTCTGTGTCAATTTAGGAATGAGTTTTTAAGAAGTCAGTCACTTTTTGCTCACAACTGGGTTTGTGTAGTGGATATATAAATCGCAATTACATTCTAAACAACTACATAGTTAATGGTTTAAACTTAATGGTTTTATTTTTATATTGGAAGACGCAGTACCTAAGTAGGTAGGTACGGATGATATGATACAACTAGAATATAGCAAATTACAAAAAAAAATAGGGCGCTATTCTACTGTCACTTAGCTCAACTGTTCAGTTCACTAACTTATGTATTAGCCCACAATATGGCACGTTACATGGCTCAATCCTCAGCCATTCTCTTCCGGCTGCTTCCGTAGCCAGCCATACAGTGCGGTACGCACTATACCTAACTACTACCCGATCCGCGTTGTCCACTCAAGAACACTCTATCCCGACAGAAGAGATCAGTTGTACGGCTACAAATGGCCGGCTCATTATCACTTCAGCTTGCTTATCCTGTGGGCTGTTTAATGATTCTATATTCATAGTTCACTGTAACCAAGTACTTAAAAAGAATAAGTACATATTACAACAACTACACAGATAAAAATCCATGAAAACATGACCCAGTAGGCACTCTACTTACTAGTTAATAAATCCTACTAATATTATAAATGTGAATGTTTGTGTGTTTGTGTATTTGTGTGTTTGTGTGTTTGGATGTTTGTTACTCAATCACGCAAAAACGGCTGAATGGATTTGGATGAAATTTGGCAAACAGATAGTTTATCCAGGTTGGATTAACACATAGGATACTTTTTATCCCGATATTCCTACGGGATCGAGACTTACGCGGGCGAAACCGCGGGGCGCAGCTAGTTATAAATAAATAGCTTCTGCCCGCGGCTTCATCCGCGTGGATGTAGGAAATTATCCCACGGAAACATACTACCGGGATAAAAAGTATCTTAAGTGTTGATCCAGGTTATCACATCCGAATCCTATTGAGTATATAGTAGCATTAACGATTGAAATACTATCGTGAATTCCACGCAAGTAAAGTTCCCATTCGGCATGATTTTTTCCGACATCTTCTACAATCATCATATTCATATTTTATTTGCATTCCATAATGTAGATAAGGTATTACAATGGCTTAAAGCTAAAAGTACAATTACGGACCCTGTAGGGCACAGCAAAAAGTATAAAATTACAAACTCTTATATAAAAATAAAAGAAACATTAAATAATTCAAACAATTTTTAAAATTATGTTCATAACAATAATTGAGATCATAATATTATAATATTTTTCTATGTACTTATGTATGAAATGTACGACTAACTGTTTAAGGTGTCTGTTTGTGTTAAATCAATTTTTTTGTCTTGTATGTATTCGTTTATTGTGTAGTATGCTTTTTTAATTAATATTTGCTTGATTTTATCTATAAATTTCGTATCGCTGATTTCATCTTTTATTGCATCTGGTAATTTATTAAATATTTTTATGGACATTACGTAGGTGCTATTGGCATGTAGTTTCATGCGCGAAGAGGGTAGCATTAACATATTTTTATACCTAACAGATCGGTCTCTATGTTTATCGCCGCGTTTTGTGAAAAAGTTCATGTATTTTCTAACAAATTTGCATGTTTCTAGGATATAGATGGATGGTAAAGTGAGTATTTTATGTTTTATGAAAAATGGTTTACAGCTATCGGTTTGTTGTATATTGTCTATGATCCGAATTAATTTCTTCTGGAGAATGAAAAGCGTAGGCGCGTCTGTGCTATTTCCCCACATTACAATGCCATAGCTGAGCCATGCATGAGCGTAGGCGTAGTATGTAGTAAGTGCAGTTTGCGAGTCGGTAGTTTTTTTGACTTCTCGAAGTGCGTAGGTGAATTTTGAGAGTTTCGATCGTACTCGTTTTATATGGGGCTTCCATGAAATGTGTGTCTATTGTGAGTCCTAATAGCGTAAAGTCATTAACTACTTCAATTTTGATGCCGTTTGTTGTGAAATTAACTGATAATGGGGATTTTTGCTGAGGATAGAAGGTCATGAGTTTGGTTTTTTTATAATTAATCTCAAAATTGTGGTCATCCATCAATTTTTTTGTTTTATTTGATATCGAGCTTAGTTGTTCGTTAACATTACTATCAATGTGGCATAAGTATAGATATATCGTCTGCGAATAGCACACATGGTTCTTTCATGATTTTGGGAAGGTCATTGACGTAGATAATGAATAGGAGGCATCCAATAACACTGCCCTGGGGAATTGATGCATTTATAATCTTCTTATCGGACCTTACTTGTGTTATTCGTTTTTGGTCATGGTCAAAATGTTCTATTTGCACATATTGCTCTCTATCTTTTAAGTAGGATGCAAACCACTTATGTGTAGTTCCACGAATTCCTATTCCATATAATTTGTCTAATAACATTTTAAACTATACTTTGTCATATGCCTTTGTCATGTCTAAAAGTATGCCAACTGCATATTTTTTATCATTTAAAATATTTATAACTTCTTGCATATATTTATAGACAGCTAGGGTGGTAGATCGATGTTTACGAAACCCGTTTTGACCATCGTCAAAGATTTTATATCTTTCGCAAAAACTGTAAACACGGTCACACATAGCTTTTTCGAAAAAAATTGAAGCCGTAGGTAGAAGAGCTATGGGTCGGTAATTATTGGGGTCGGTCTTTGAGTTTTTCTTAAATGATGGTTTTACAATCGCTTTTTTAAGGTGGTCAGGAAAAATACCTTCATCAAAGGACTGATTTATTAAAACACAAAAAGGTACTGCAAGTTCATCTGCGCATTGTCTAATCAGAGATGGGGGTAGTTCATCTATTCCGAGACTTTTTTTGTTTTTTAAATGTTTATTATTTTATGCGTTTGTCGACAGTCTAAAGGTCTAAGAAATAGGGTATTTTCAGAAGGGTTGAGTACTGGCTGGCCTTTGATCTCACAGCCGGTCTCTTCACCAATTGATGCAAAAAAGTTATTGAATGTGTTTACTATTTGGTTTGGGTCTGAAACTAAAGAATTATTAATTTGTAATTGTATATTATATTTATCTGTAAGTATTTTTTGTTAGTACGTTCATTCACTATATTCCACATAGCTTTGACTTTGTTTTGAGACATTTGATTTTTTTTAATGTAATGCTGTTTTTTAGATGTTATTACCGCCTGTTTTAGTATTTTTTCGTATTTTCTATAGTATTTTTTGATAATTGGATTGTCAGACTTAATACTTAAAATTATAATAATCTTTTGTTTGTGCACATCGTCATACTCATACTTCCGTCAATAATATGACGTCACAAAACCTTAATGGATTATATACTTAAACCTTCCTCATGAATCACTCCGTCTATTGGTGAAAACCGTATGAAAATCCGTTTGGTGATTTTGAGTTTATCGCGTTCAGACAGACGGACAGACGCGGCCGATGGACTTTGTTTTATAATAGATATGATACGTTGTGATAGTGTGGGGCTTCCTACATTTTCTATAAATACATAACATCCACATTAAAGGAGCTTTAAACACATTACAGACTACATCAACAGAAATCTCTGCCCGTGTGTAAGCCAAATCTCTATTAATCCTATCAAAGGTGTCACAACGGATAATCCATTGAATCTAGTTAGGAACATGTGATATAAAAGCAAAGGGCGAGCTGTAACGAACAGCAGTCAGTCAGTGCAGTGGGCAGTCAGGCACACTACCGAGGACTGCTCACTCCTTTCTAACATTCATTGAACATGTATAATCAAACTGAAAATTCTTACTATGATGCACACTTTGCACCTTTCAAGTAAGTATAAGGCAAATTTTAATATTTTTTACTCTAAACCATTGCTATTTTTTAATGCTGATGATTGTCCAGGTCGGGGGGGGCGAGTGGAGTGGAGATGCTGGGCGACGGCCTCACGGGGGACGACCTGGCCGCGGTGCCGGAGCACTGGCTGACGTTCCAGGCGCCTCCTGCCAGCGCACACACTGCGTTGGCGCTTCTTTACATATTCTTTACTGCAGCCGCTTTAGTCGGAAACGGCTTAGTTATTTTCATATTTTCCACGTTAGTAACATAACATATGATGAACATTTATGTATCTGTGGGGCATTCCTGTAATAAGAGCGTTCGCATTCTAAACTCAGTTTTAATTTGTCAAAAACATCTTAAATGTCCCTAAATTTTTGAGAAGTTTTTGACATTGATTGTCGCTGAGACGAGATTTTAAACTTTTTTACTCACGGAAAGCCAGCTGACATAATTAAAAAACACATTTATACTAAACACTTCATTAATTTGATTTTCAGAACAAAAAGCTTGAGAACCTCGAGCAACCTTCTAATTCTGCAACTAGCTATTTTAGATTTCATAATGATGGCGAAAGCACCAATATTTATATACAATAGTGCAATGCGAGGCTTTGCCAGTGGAACTATCGGTTGTCAACTATTCGCGTTGATGGGCGCGTATAGTGGCATTGGCGCTGCCATGACCAATGCTTGCATCGCCTATGACAGGTAAAATATAAATTCTTACTCTACAAAACTACGCTGATTTGATGTAGATTAAATATTAATGCAATATTTTTTTGTCCGAGTTATGTCAGATTTAATTTTAATTTAACGCTTCAGGCATTCCACAATCACTCGCCCCTTGGACGGGCGATTGTCCCGTGGCAAAGTTTTACTGATGATGGCATTTGTCTGGGTATACAGTACACCATGGGCTCTACTACCACTCTTCAAAATCTGGGGCAGATACGTTCCTGGTTTGTTCGTCTTATACTGTTAATATTGCGTGCTTTGATATAATAAGTATTTCCTACTTGTTCATGTTTTTATTTTTGTTATTTCAGAGGGTTATTTGACGTCTTGTACGTTCGATTACTTGACGAATACTTTCGACACTAAATTATTCGTCGCGTGCATTTTCACCTGCAGCTACGTCTTCCCAATGTCGATGATCATATATTTTTACAGTGGAATCGTGAAGCAGGTGTTTGCACATGAAGCTGCTTTAAGGTACTTTCTTGAAAATAAACGAAGTGTAACGAAGAATAGATAACAAACTGGGAACATATTTAAACAAAGCGCATGTGATTTTTAGAGAACAAGCCAAGAAGATGAATGTGGAGTCACTTCGAGCTAATCAGAACGCGAGCGCAGAATCAGCCGAAATTCGAATAGCTAAAGCGGCTCTCACCGTGTGCTTCTTGTTTGTAGCGTCATGGACACCTTACGGTGTCATGGCGCTTATAGGAGCTTTTGGAAACCAGCAACTTCTTACGCCTGGAGTAAACATTTTAAAATACTTTAATTGCTAGTCTATTTTCAGTCTTTCTAGACTATTTGACCTCTGTGTAGTAGGAGCGATTACAGCCAGCGCTCGGTAGAACCACATAGATACGTAGGTATAAGTAGCTACCTACTTATTAAAAGTCATCATTTAAATTTAATCAGCAGAATAATAAAGAAAAACGTACCCAATTATCAAAAAATATGCTGTATTCTAGATAGTAGCTGGGATTCAATCCTGGAATGAGAGACACGGATTGTGAATATCTAAGTATGTCTATTATATCTAGTATAGATAATAATATGAATAAAAACCTCGACCAACATAAATTGAAACCCCTCCGGTGTTTTTTCATATCGTGGTCTATGGGCCCGGATTCACTCGTAGGTACACTGGCCACATCTGATCGGTATTATAATATTTCCTGCGCACACCCTGATATTTTTTAAAGATGTAGTAATGTTTAAAATCATTTTTATTCTCAGGTTACAATGATTCCAGCCGTGGCATGCAAAGCCGTTGCCTGTATAGATCCCTGGGTTTATGCAATCAGTCATCCAAAGTACAGGTACTAAAATAGATAGGTATATATGTATACTTAGGTATATAGTTTATCATATTATACATGTACCTACCTAAATAATAAGTTATGAGGACTTCAAATTGAACTCAAAACTGCGTGAAAATGCAAGGAAAAATAAAAATTTCATAGTGTTGATTGAAAAATTGCCTGCTTATCGTGTCTGGGTACCTACCCACAATATCTATACACAAGGTGGTATTATTTAGCAAAAAGGAGAATAGAATTCTCACAAATCTTAAATTATACAAATTTTAATTGTTGTTAAACCTTAATAATTTTTTGTTGGTTTTGAACAATGCTCTTCAATTAATGTTTCGGTTTACGCCTCGATACCCACTACCTTATCAAAAACTGACCCTATTTAGAGATGTTACCAAAACATAACATGGCCCATTGTGGTCGGAAACAAATGCTTATTTAAAACCTTATTCACATTTTTACAGACAAGAACTGCAACGTCGCATGCCGTGGTTGCAGATACAAGAGCCGGATGACACCGTGTCCACTGCAACTAGCAACACGGTATCTAACGCTCCAGCTGCAGCACCTGCCTAGGCTAAACATTACCCATGACCATCATTCGCATATTTTAATTTAAGCTCAAAATGAGAAAAACTGCTAGGCAAAAAGGTTGTAGAAAAGAAACTAATATTTTTGTGGTTATTTTAATTCTATTGGGCGTCAACTCAATGCAGTGCCTTTAGAGATTTCAGGCTAGCTGAATCTTGACGAGGACACATGGCATGATGGCATGTAGGTACACTTACATATGGGTTGTAAAATTGCATTACATATTTATCGACGACGAGCCTATATTCAATAATAAAAATACCTACTCTTTTTTGCCTAGCTGTACCCTATTCCATATAAAACATGGATTCTTCTTACGAACGACAACGGCATGTTTAACGGACTGAAATATTATTATTAACTAATTAAGTATTATTGCAATACAGATGATGAAGTCAAAGATATTGTTTATTTTATCCGTATCTAGCTTTTGCCCGCGACTTCACAGCAACGGGTCTACCTTTTATGGCAGAACTTTACCTATATGTCACTAGCTGATGCCCGCGACTTTGCCCGTGTGGATGTCGCTTATTAAGTATATACTAAAACCTTACTCGAGAACCACTCTATCAATGGATAGAGTGGTTTTCACCAATGGGTGAAAACAGCATGAAAATCGGTGCAGTCGTTTTTGAGTTTATCGCGTACATTACGACAGACAGACGCGGCGGAGGACTTTGTTTTATAATATGTAATGATATGTCGTAATATTACTTTGCATAACAACGGATAGCTTATACTTCATTTCTCAGAAAATCCACTTAAAAGCATACATTCAAAACTCATAATTTTGCAAGTCAGAATCATCTTTAGGCATAAATTTCATATCGGTAGTCATTAAAAAGCAGAACTATCATATCTCAGAAAGTTTACAGTTAGAATCATCTTTTGGCATACTTTTGATATCCATAATAATCAAGTCGATTAAAAGACTCTTGTTGCTTGTTTTGTCAGTGTCAACTCACTTGTCAATGGTGTTGTCATTGTTGAGTTGAAGTTGAAGGTGGAGTTGTTACTTGTCATAATTGTCAATGTCACAACAATGTCATGTCACTTTGTTGTCAGTGGAAACTGGGAAACGGAAAACTAAATTCCTGTTAATGATAAACTCTTGTGTTATTTATTGAGTGCGATTTGTTTTGTTCGCTATCTAGCATAGTGTTAAAATCAAGCAATTTAGATCCAAGAAATTAAAGTCCCCTACTTAATAAATACAATCTACCTGAGTAATATACCAATCACCACTCAATCAATATGAAAAACAGTGAATAATAGTGGTGAATCTATCCATTCAGTGTCATCATGGATAAATTAACCGTCATATCGGGAACATTATTTATGGCAGCTGATGTTTTCGCCATAGTAAGTCTTGCAATGCCTGACTGGATAATTACTGAAGTTGGAGGTGAGTACCTACTACTGAATGCAATATAATACATGCATACAAGTACATTACGACCTTGGTTGTTAAATTGTTGTTTGAATATGACGAAGGTAAATAGCAGGGAGATATTGTATAAGTATACGAATCTTCTTAAGATTTTTATTGATTGAGCTTTTTAAATCTTTTAATGAAGCAAAAGTATTTTGTCCTTTTTGTAAGTAGGATCACTCTTAATTGGAATGAGTATGGCTCAAATAATTTTGACTTTATAAAAATAGAATTATTATTCAATGGAAACAAGCTGGTTTTGTCAGTTGCTTAGCTAACTTGTATGAAACGCCCAGTCCCTTTAAACTCTAACGGACTCGACTTTTCTTCTGAAATCTTTTCTTTTATTTTATTTTGTAAGGGAAACAAACATTAGTATAAAGTACTCTTTTAGATTACTTTCTGAAGACAGAAATATAGATAAGAACGATAATATTCTGAAATGAAATTCCTAATTATTGCTTTCTCATACATTCAGGTGACACAAGGCTTGGTTTAATGTGGTCCTGCATTACACTGTACAACCGGCCGCAAGTCTGTTACACCCCTGATCTACAGCCTGAATGGTTACTTGCTTTAATTTGCATATTTATTGGATGCATATGCATAACCACTACTGTGATACTGTTAGCATCCAGCCATTTTGATAGAAATGTGATACCATATGCACGATGGGTTGGATTTGCAGCAAGTATGATAATCATTTAATGTTTTCTGTTTGATCATTGTAATAGTATTGTAATAAACTTATATTTTATTGTTTATTTTTTCCAGTGGTAGTTTTTTGCCTAGCAGCAGTCATATTCCCAATGGGATTCCATGTGGATGAAATTGGAGGTCAACCATACCAGCTACCAAACAGCCACCAAGTTGGCATATCATACATCTTATTTGTTCTCTCACTCTGGATTACTGTGATATCAGAATTATTTGCAGGAAAAGTATGCCTGCCTCATTTTTAGTGCAGATGATAATTTTAAGTTTTAATGAGTGCAGATGATAATTTTAAGTTTTAATGTATATACTCGTAAGTTAGACATTCCATATGTTTTTTGTGTGAAATAAAAATATGAAACATTTTCTATTTTTTTATTCTGCACTCGATAATGTTCTGTAATGTAAAGTAGAATGCACACTTGCATGTATAGTACATTTGTACAAATATTTTGGCGCGTTGACCAAAACGGAACTAAGGCCGCCATCTCATTTTTTAGCTGACGAAAAAAATGGAAGAGGTTCCCGAGCCGACGCGTATATTTTTTTCTTTGACTACGCATAACTTTTTGCAGGCCATCAGACGGAATGCATCGCAGCAACCGCGCGCAGTCGATATAATCTACTGCATGCACTTGTACGTTCGACTTCGTTCAGTCATGATATCAACTTCACGCAGCGCAGTCGGCTGCAGTCGTGTGAAGTCAATATTAACTGAGGCCCTAGTGTGTTTCTTTTAACCATCTCGACTTTACGCATCGACCGCGTTCGGCGCTTCGATTGGCCATTCACTGGCCGTCACTGGTGAAGATTTTATCGTTATGATTTAGTTTTGTTACCGTCGCTCTGGATATCGTTAAAAATTTCAGACTGCATCGATGCTAAGACTGTGCCGTACGACTATATGCGTGTATAATAGATATTCTCTTTGCTATTCTGTGTTGTGCTTGTTCTTGTGAATATACTTGGTTGGTTTGTCCGCCGGCCGCCTTTGAGAAAACGGGCTGGCAACGTCGCATAAAATAACAAAAATAATACCGGTAATGTTTTACCGCTATTTTTACATTAACATTAAAAATACCGGTAATTTTTACCACAATTTTTAACGTTATTATTATGTTATGCTACAAAGTAACGCTACCAAATCGTACCGATATCCAGATATCTCTACGGAAATACCGTTACTTAACGTTACTTTTAATGTGAATTGGTAACGTTTTCAAGCCGTGGCACAGACTGCTTCTCCCTAGAGTAAGTATGTTCTGTGGACTACTTAGAGATACTATAAAGTGTAGGTAAAAGTAATGTTTCAGCTTCCGATTGTGTAAAGCAGCGGTACTCTAAGTGTGTTCCGCGGAACCCTAGGGTTCCGCGCTATCCCTGTAGGGGTTCCGCAAGAATTTAGAAAAAAAAAACAAAACACTTCTCTCTGGTCACTGATCGAACGTTTTGACTCCGCCCGCCGCGCGTATACTTGTGAGCGCGCAGTCCCTTTGATAAAAGCCGCCTCTGAATTAGACGCTATAGTTGTGAACAAGCGACTTCCGGCTCTATCTTCAAAAACATAAAGTCGAGTTTACAACGCATTTTTTTGTATTTCTATTTTTATTTACGCTTTTTGTTTATCAAAGGCGCCGACTCGAGTATTGTTGAGAATGTTCGAGTTCGAGTCTAGGCTTAAGTATAAAAGCGTCGATCGCGCGTCGCGCCTCGTCATGTTATGTTGCGGCATGTTCTCTCAGAGCCAGACGACCCCATAACTCTCCTCCAGGAGAGCAGTAGGGAGACCAGTACAGTGCACAGAAACAGACGCCTCCCGTCATTCCGACCTCGTCGTCGAAGCAAAACACGTTCGCGTCCGTCCCGATTAAATTCACCCCCCCGACCCTTGTCCGATGAAGTAGTGCCAGCCCGCGCCGTAGCTGAGCACGTAGCTTTAAATCCCCCTATTAATAATAATGATGATTTAAACCCTTCGATCCAGCCTGTCCCAACTTGCTGTCCCCCCGCCAGTGATGCCGCCCTAAGCCGAGGTTCGTACCCCACAGGGGGTGCCCTTAGCGAGCGCACACTTAATTTTTAATTTAGAATAGTTTATATATATGCCCCTGGCTGGAGGCCCCAGTAAGGCAGCCACAGGAAAGTCCGGTTAAGAAGTTATGATTTCCGAAATCACACTTCAAGATGCCCTAGTTTAAAAAAAAAAAAAAAAAAATCGCGCCTCGTCAGTCAGTTGACGATTAGCGTTCGGAGCGATAAGTTCCTACCTACCTACTTACAAGCTGGCTAGCGAATTGCGGAGTTTAAACGTGATATGAAACTAGTGTTCATTGTTCTACTGCCTGCTGTATTCTGATTGTATCAGTTTTGTACATTTCTTCTTTGGACTAAACTTTGTCTCATAAACGCAGTAACGATTGTGCATTATTTTGACCCTACCATCCTGACGTGTAACATTATTAATAAAGAAGAATGGAACGTTGGCTTAAAGGCGTTAAACGTGTTGCAACAACATCTTCTAATGACGCTGAATGTTCAAAAGCAGTACGCGCGGAGAATACAGCAATTACCGATCCAGACGATGATGCCACGACGTCAAGCTCCACGGTTTCAAAGACGAAAAAAAGGAAGTATGATGAATCATAATTATATCAGTTTCGGATTTGTTGATTCCAACGGCTCGCCTCTCTGCATGTTATGTAGTAAACTGCTTCCTAATAGTTCCATGGCACCTGCCAAATTGTGCAGACATTTAGAAACTACACCCCGAGTCTAAAGACAAGAATAAAGAATTTTTTGTTCGTAAAAAATAACAGTTATTGGAAAGTCAAAAAAATATGATGTATGTAACACAAACTATCAATGAAAAGGCCACGGAGGCATCATATTTAGTTAGCTATCGCATTGCATAAGCAGGTGAAGCGCACACTATCGCTGAGAATTTAATAAAGCCTCAAAATGTATGCTCGATGAAAAATCTGCAAAGCATCTTTCTACTGTACCTCTATCAAACGATACTGTTTCACGGCGAATCCATGATCTGGCAAGCTACGTCAAACAAGAACTAGTTGCACATCTACAAAAAACACGATTCGCCTTGCAAATAGATGAGTCAACTGATGTCACTGGTCTGGCTATCTTGCTGGTTATCGTGAGATATCCATATGAACGTTCTTTTGAAGAAGACATGCTTATGTGTTCACCGCTGCCCACAAACACTACCGGGGAAGAAATGTTTAATAAAATAAACATATTTTTTAAAGAAAATAATCTTAGTTGGAACGATTGCATTGACATTTGTACAGATGGGGCCAAGGAGATGACAGGTAAAACAGCAGGAGCAGTATCACGAATAAAAAGTAAAGCGCCTAATTGTAGTTCCAGCCATTGTATTCTGCATAGACAAGCACTTGCGATGAAGCTAATGCCGTCAAATCTAAAATTAGTTATGGATGAAGCGGTAAAAATAATTAATTTTATCAAATCACGACCACTACAATCCCGATTGTTCTCATTATTGTGTGAAGATTATGGCAGCAAACATAAAACACTGCTGCTCCATACAGAAGTGCGATGGCTGTCTCGGGGTAAAACTTTAACAAGGCTATTTGAACTTAGAGCCGAGTTACAAATGTTTCTTTCCGCAGATACAGTTTCTTTTAATTTGAAAGACCGTTTGTATGATAAAACTTGGTTGTTCCGATTGTCTTTTATGGCGGATATCTTTCAAAAACTGAACGAATTGAATTTATTATTGCAAGGTAAACAGACAACAGTGTTCCAGGCCTATAACAAAATAACTGCCTTCAAAAGAAAATTAGATTTTTGGATTATTTGCGTTGGTAAGAGAGGAATAGAAAGCTTTACGTCACTCAGTGAGTTTGTTAGTGATAACGACTCAGAAATGTTTCAAGATGATGAGTTTGAAGAATTGGTCCAATATCTCACTTCTATGCGCGCATCTTTTGAAAAGTATTTTCCCGAAGAACAGAATACAAAAATGAAGCTGAATTCATGGATTCATAATCCTTTTTTACCCAACTTGCAAAAGCCCGAAAGTATGTCAAACGAGATATATGAATCTCTTTTAGAAATGTCATCAGACACAAGTATGGAGTCACTGTTCAAAACGACGCCTCTCAACGATTTTAGGTGCAGAATCCGTGATGAATATCCAATGCTTGGCAGAATGGCTCTGAATATTCTTCTTCCGTTCTCAACAACATAGGTATTTGTGCGAAACAGGATTCTCAACCTTTGCAGCCACGAAAACAAAATATCGCAATAGACTGGACGCCGAACCTGATATGAGACTTCAAATGTCTTCTATCAAACCTGATATCAACCAATTGATGAAAAATAAAAAACAGTTTCATACCTCCCATTAGTTAAGATTTTTTCATTTTTAATATCTTCTATTATTGTACTTGCCATGTGGTAAAGTAAGCAATAATTAGTAACTGTTAAATTGTACTTTTATTATGCTTATATAATAAAGAATACACTTTTAAAAACTATTGTTTTATTGTAGGGTTCCGTGACCAAAAAAGTTTGAGAACCGCTGGTGTAAAGGATAGTGGGCGGGACGGGGTCAGTCGAATCAATGCATTGATAAACTGTTACCTATCTAAAACAGTTTCGCGTTTCTGAAAATGGTTAAGTATTGTTTTACAAAAACCCTGGAACGACCCAGTACCAGTGGCGGATTTACACATTTACCGCCAGAAGCTCAGACCTGGTCTGAGGCCAGAAGGCTATTCAAATGTTGCCGCCCTTATTGCCCTCTACAATTCGATAACCCAGATAACAATCATCATATTTATTTAAAAAAAAAACGATGAAATTACATTTTTATCATTTTTGTTAATTTATATAGTTAGTACAGTACATACATTGTGTTGTAAACTAGGGGATCGATGTGTTAGTACCTACTTATATTATTTTTACAACCCAAGATTTAATGAAGGTTAGGTACACAAGGAAGTTTTTGGGTACATCTCTGAGCTAAGAAAAACTCAATTAACTACGGTGGGCTTACCACCGTATACTTAAGTAGTACTTACATGATTGAGCTTTACATTATTTCTGACTATGCACAAAAGAGCCAAGGCGCTTAGCTTTTCTTGACTGTTAACTTTTTTTGCCAAAATTTTTGCATACCGCTTCGAATAAGTTAGGTTTTCTGTCTCTTTGACTGTTCATACAAAATTGAAGTAAGTTTATTGACATATGCAGAAAAGTTTGAGAATAAAGAGAATGTAGGATGCAAGAGCGAACGAAGCGAGCTCGCAAATTTTAGCACCCCGCCTGTGATAGGTAAGACTATCTCAGAGAATACTGAAGTTGCAGGAATTCATTCAATACAAAGTCGTATACGACTTTCGACTTTTTAGTTAAGACTTCGCATACTTAATATTTTTTTTTTCTCTTGTTCTCACACACTATTGTCTACATTTCTTTCATATTTCTCCTTTCGCAGGTCTGCTGGAAGAAATTTCTTAAGAAATAAGCAGTACCTTTGTACTCATATTATAATTATGTTGTATCTCTATGTATTTTACTGTGTGTACATAAATAATAAAATAAATAAATACGATAAAAAAATAAAATAAAATACCTAACCTTTTAGTGTAACTAAGCTCCTAAACTAATTTAAGTAACACATTTTGAGGCGGCGCCAAACAAACAAATTAATTACATAATTATAGCGTGTATTTGGCGCCGCCTCAAAATGTTACTTAAATTAGTTTAGGAGCTTAGTTACACTAAAAGGTTATTTTATTTTATTTTTCGCTTTTCGGTTATCTTTTTTCGTCGGTTTAATTTTTTGTAAAAATAGTTTTATTTCTCGCTTTTGAGTTACCATTTATTGTTGTGGCTTAAATCTAATTTGTGTACAAAATTTCAGCAGAATCGGTTCACAGTTGAAAATTCAGGTGACAAATCAATCAACTCCAGTTTTTCTACCCTTAGGAGTGGATTTTAGTTTTCAATTTTATATGGGACCAACCTTGAGGTATACCCGCCCCAATAAAAAAAAAATCATTCAAATCGGACCACTCGATAAAAGATAAGCATGGCCAACCATAAAAAAAAAAAAAATATATATACATGTCGACTTGAGAACCTCTTCCTTTTTTTTTCGTCGGTTAAAAATACACTTACTTCGCCACTACCAATAGCGTCGTCGGTAGCAGCGCTGAGATTACTTTGGCTGCATGTTTTGGGACACCGAAGGCAGGATGGTAGGTGGAGCAATGTTTAGGACATAGCTCCACATCTAAACCCAGGTTTTGGGCCAACAAGATAAGTCTAAAATACATGAAATACAGTCTTGCCAGCGACACGAAGAACATTTCAATAGGACTAACAAAAATATCATACCCTCAATAGACCTAATGACAAGACAAAAAATAGGTTCACGCGAACACCCAAAACAATCGTCTGCCCATAAATTGGCGATCGTTTTGATCATATCATCTCTGTCTGATTTAATTTATTGTGTAAGGTGAAAATCAAACAGATAATAAAACCAAAATCATTTAATTGACTATTTCTAAAATAGAATATTTCGCGTGCTGTACCCTTTCCCGGTCTCATCGGTTAGCGTACGTTTAAAAACAATTCATAATGATTGAAACTTCTAATAGACATAAAATTACAATATTTACAACAAAAAAAAACGTATGAGATAAACGTTAACACTTAGGTCCATTCAGTAGTTACATGTACAAATAGTCTTCTGCAAGTCTTTTATCACTTCACACTAAAAAAATATTCCGTTTATAAAATCCCACTTTATTTCACGCATAATATGATGATTTATTTCCTGTAGCTCTTCTCCCTGGCAATATCTTCATTGTTCAATCCATTTCGTCTGTACAACTGAATATGCGGCTTTTCATTGAGCCTCTTCATCCTAGCAAAGCGCTTAAAATTAAGATGTTAATTATGTTGAGCGATGATAAAGACTGGCGGACTGGCACGCAGCAAACAGAATGCAGCTTGTTACATCACCACGCAACAACACGCTAATAAACTAGGACGCATATCGAATACGGAATGTTAAATGCTCGGAAGAGCTGGAAGACTGGCCTTGCAATCTAATGTAGATTGATCGCTGTCAGTATAAGAAAGTGGGTATTGACTTAAGAATTCAATTGCCTTAGAGCTTGAATCGAACGCCAACTCTCGAATGATGAAGTCCACAGGAACACTTTGTCTGTAGCTGCACATATAAAGTAAAAGTTAATAAAACACGACCAGCAATGCTGGCACGGTAATAAATGGCTTATAGTAAAATAACATTAATACAAAACCTTAAATGTGCCTGGTTATACTAGGTGTAAGGGATGGTGTAAAGAAAAAGTATCAGCCTGTAACTTAAACTTTTCAGTATTATCCAATCAAAAGATTCGCGAATCAGCTGTAGCGTAATGTAAGTCCTGGTTATTATACAGAGCTGATTTATCAGTGGACTGCTACTGCTACTGTGCACTCGCAACCGCAATACAGTAACTTTCACACGACAACGGTAACTTCCATGACACGGGCAAGTTGGTACTGCCAGAGCGAAGCACGAATTTCTTTGTGTGCAAATGTCTAAGGCCGCGTCCTATTTACAAGCGATCGTCGTGCGAATACGCGAGCGGTCACGTGGATGTCACCTTTTGTTCGGAAATCGGAAAGCGCCCTATGGCGCGGCCACGCGTTCAGGTTCACCGAACAAAAGTTCGAACGATCGTGTATTCGCGCGACGATCGCTTTTAAATAGGACGAGGGGTAAGTATCTCGTGCAATAATGTCGCAAAACATACAACAGATTACAGTTCAAATAATAAGTCCCATTTGTACCATGGACCATGAATTACTAAACCACTCATACGTCTAAGGATACCACAATATCACAAAAAATAAATCGATCATTCGTCCCAAAGTTACGAATTGGTTGTAACTAGCTTTGAGCAATGCTCGAGTCTTGAGTGAGGTTCTGAAATACAGGCCTAAGTGTACTTATACTAAACTCGAGGTGAAGCGTTAAGTATAAACAAGTGACTTTTGCTTTGATAATCTAACTAATCACAGTAAGGCCATAATATGATGATGCAGTCACACGGTGCGAGTAGCAGCACTGCTAACTATCTAACTAGTTGCGAGTCTCATTACTTTATCGTTATGAGTAGAACAGAGGATGATGTTAAGCACACCATCCCTTACACCCGGTATAACGCCAATTTGAAAATCCTTTTTAATATGGATACGACTGTGTGTTATATTGATAACGTATAAAGACTAAGAACTCGTGGGGCGGTATTTACCGGCGGCAAAGCTTTTATTAAAGATCAGTCTGAGGCTCTAAGCCAAGTTAAGTCAGTTTATACAGGTGAGTGTTGAAACTTACGAGTGAGGAAACCTGACCAGTGACTGGCCAGCAATAAACTTGGCCACCTACTGGACCCAAACAGTATAAGCAACATAGATGTACCATACGAGGACTCGGTTATCATACCGCGGCGGGTGCGGGTTAATAGCGCTCCATAAGTTCATAGCCTTAAAAGTAGTTTTTTTTTTGATGTCGTGTGTAATTGTAACTTATGCGCCTTGGTGCCTGTGAATCTACGACTCCCGGCTCATTGCCGAGGATTGAAAATACAACAGTGCAAAAGAACAGTTGACTGTTACTTTTGATGAAGAAACAGGCCGTTAGTGTAGTAGAAAAAAAAAAGACGATCTAATACTGAAAAATGTTATTAATCACCCCAGATATAGTATTTCAAATGAAGAAAATACATTGTAGGTTCGATTATTGACTAAATTAAGAACTTTTTTTTACCAAAATGCAACTTTATGGGCCTATACTTAAATTCACATTTATCTCGCTCGCACCATACTACTCGCGACCTGAGTGAGAGCGAAACGGAGTGGGGTGCTGGCGGCTCTCAAGCCTCGAATAGTTTAGGTAATTGCTTTTTACGGTGAAAATAATGGTAACTAAAAAAAAAAAAAACATAAGACCTGCTTTATAGTTAGTTCAGTTTTTATGCAAGGTTTCAATATCTAATTTGAAGTATTTTTTTAATACCAGCGGTTTATAGTTTGGTTTAGAGGTAACTTTGAATTTTTTTTCCATCGAGAAAGTTATATGTAATCGAGTTTTCGTCAAACATAGGACCTAGCATCATCCTCAACTTTAACATAAATATTTATTTCAAAATTAATGCTGCAATATTTTCGGCATAACAGAGGATAATGCTAAGCAATTTGAGGTTGGGTAGGCCTTTCTGTAAAATTGAGCTCATGAGTACTCATGACTTATTTCGAATTAGCAAAATAGTGCCATTTACATATTAGAAGAATATTCATTGAGGCATGGTGATTTTTCAAATGTAAGTGAAGGCTACTCTCGAACTGTGTTACGTTTACGAACGAATACAACGTGTTCCTTTTGATATCCCATTACTCTAGGGTATTAATGACATCATGTCAAAGAATCAAGAAGCATATATTTTTTTTTCAGTTTTCATACAGAATATTTCAACAATGTCACGATTATTTATGTAAAACAAAGCTACGCGAAAATACCAAAAAAAAACACTTTCTAACAAAAACAATATTATTTTGTTCATTTTAAAAAAATATGACAACGTCGTATTTTCTTTGTTTTAAATATGAAAGATTGGTTTGAATAAAAACTATTTACTCGTACTTATCAATAAAACTCTCATCACTCTCACTCATCAGGATACACTCATCGGGAGTCTTAGTGTTGTTATCTTCGAAACGATGTATTTTTGGAACACTTGAACTAGCACTTTTTGTAATATTTTTACATAAACATATAACCTTAGAGTTATGGGTCCCTAATTACTTTACTGTTGTGTTACAAACCCCTTTCCCTATCTAAAAAACGCGGAGCTCATACGTGAACACGAGTTCGCAGTGCACGTTCATAAGACGCCGTAAACCCGTAATTGTAGTAGTGCCGCACTGCCTTGTAACACAAATTCTCGGCACCAGATCAAAATTTAAATGTAGGATGATAAAAAAATAAAGGACGTACGACTTTATGATGTATCTCAGGTATTGCTTGCGTTCTCGATCAACAAACCAGTCCATGAGATATCCTGCCATCAAAGGAGCTGTTTTATATAGTAAGAAAAATCTATGCAGATTTCCTGTGGCCCAAGCACATCTTGTTTGGAGTGCATGTTTGATACACTCATTTTGTCTATCTTCTTTTGAAAGAAACTGAAATATTGTGGTTAAATCTGAAACAGAAAGACACGAATAAATATACGTATTTACGTATATACACTACTAAAACATGAACTGCATGCAATGTATAGCATGTTAATGAAAGAATAATAATATTATGAATGTCTTTACAATTTGCGTAAACAAGCATAGCTACATAGGAACAATAATCTGAGATTTCGTCTTCCTTCAGCACTGTAAAAATAAATACAACATACCCAAGGTATTCTTGGTAAAAATATAATACAGTATCCTGTATGCTGTAAATTCCGGAGCATTGGATTTGCTGTTGGGCAATTCACTGTATAGCATTTTAAGTTGTGTCTGGCATTGATTGAACTCTTCATGATCACCTTTCTCTAGAGCAATCCGTGCATGCGTCTCATAAACTTCAACAGTGAAATTGTCCCGTATTCCTTGTACCTGGAGAAAAAAGATAAGAGTATAGAAATCATGTTACTATTAAGGTGTGTCCAAACATAAAGCGGTAATCGTGTGCGGCTGCCGCGCCGTGTTTGGACGACTGCGGCGCACGAACTCGTCTGTCTACCTGCCGCGCACAAACATTTTTACCTAACTAGAGCGCGGCAGCAATGTGTCCCGCAGACGCCGCGTGTTGGACACACCTTTACAATGTTATAGGAGCTCCGTTGTCACGATAAAAAGGTAATCTATTTGCCGTTTACATACAAAAGCCAATGACCACAATGTATGGGCCAGTTGTGCTTCTTCATCAGCACCCTGTATTATTGCACTAAACGATAGTGTTGCTAATAATAATTAAATACTGCAAAAGAATAATATGTGGAAGCAAGATTATTTTTTATATTTTTATAAAATTAGTTATCGAACATTTTAGATACAGCAATAAAATTTACTGGGCTGCAAAACGGCCCCCAAAACGGCACGTGCCCCTGTTCCCCCCTCCCTGGATCCGCCCTTGCACAGTCACACACGTATAACAGTATAAGTGCTCGGCGACGCGACGCCGCCACTGCGCCGCCGCCGCCGCCACCGTACCGCCGTGGCCGCCGCGCCACTAAGCAATGTTTACACGGCACCACACTAGCGCAAGGCTGCTCAACCCCAGCCCAACTCATTTAAATTGGCCCGCCAAAAGCTATCAGCTGGCGATAGTCTTTTAAGAACATATTTCAGGACTTCAAACCAGGTTTATTCAGTTATTTGTTATGCAAGGCTGTAGTTGTTTTTTGTTATGTACCGCTTGCACTAACTCTGCTCTGCTAAACAAACCAAATAGATGGAAAGTGATTTGAATATACAGAAGAATATTATATATAGTTTTTTTAAAGTGAATTTAAGCGCGTTGAGCAATTTTTTTTCGTGCTGGCCAATGCGATTATTCTAGAAATAAGGTTGGCGCACTGACATGAAATAAATATTAGTGCATTATCAGTGGTATAGAAAATTATTGAATAGAAAGGTTCGAGTTTTAAAAACTCTTTCCACGCTAGCGGATAAAATGCAGTTTTGCACTCAGATTTCGAATGATAAACAGAATCTTTCCAAGCTTGTGAGGTGAAAAAGTATCTTTTCATCCCATCTATTCGAAAAGGACGACTTGGTTCGCCTTTAAGTGCACCCAAAGGTGGTGTTTTCTATAAGAAAGTTTTAGCGGGCAGTTTTTAATCCTCTTTTTAAGTGCGCGGCAAAGAATAAGTGCGCCGCAATTATCTTTTCCGCACACTTTTTGAATTTGGAACAGCTTAGTGTTCAGCGCCAAAGAAATCGTACGCAAATATTGTTTGAATAAAAAGTGGCTGGTAGGACGGCCCATAGTAGCGCCGTGTGGGTACTGGGAAGTGTTAGGACCGACGTAAAATAAAATCAATCTGCCTAGCCTTTTCCCAACTATGTTGGGGTCGGCTTCCAGTCTAACTGGATTCAGCATTTAGAGATTGAGGAACAGGGTGGAAAGTTCACTCATCACCTATTGACAAGGGAGGATACTCCGACCAAACGGATATCTTGTCTGGCGGGCAACTGCCCAACGATTGATGTTGGAATCTTGTATAATGTTGATCGCGCCGTAAGATACTCGTACATAATATATCGGAATAATTACGGCTTCAAAAATTTTGTAATTTTTCACTGTTTAGTGTTTTTTTTTGGAAGTCGGTTGTTTTTTTTTTTATGAGATTATTTTGGACATTACAGACATCGCTGAGGGTAAACATGATGGGGAAACCTGAACTTGTAGTTAATAATTATAAGCTTGTAATAGCCAACCCGTCTTGAGCACGCGTGGTTAAAATATGAGGTGCCTTTTAATTTCTCATAGTGGGTGACGAAAAGTAGAGTGTGTCTCTCGGGCGCAAAATATATTTTTGGCTCGGGCGACGTACTTTGAATCCCTCGCTACGCTCGGGACTCTACTCTAGAATCCCTCACTTCGCTCTGGATTCAAAAAAGCGCCCTCGCCGTAAAAATATTATTTTGCTCCCTTATGATACAATCTACTATTATTGTTGTGAAATGTAGTCAACAATAAAACATATTTTTACACTTGATTTTATCAACCTAAGATTTATCCACAAATATTTATAAGTTGTTAGCATAAAAACCTCTACAACTGCATTAATTCAATAACACATTGTATATGACAAAGAAAGATACTCACTGTTAAATCTTGCCTGATCGATTTTAATTGATCACAAGCATATCTGTAATCTTGTTTGTCTATCCATCTCTCTTTGACATTTTTGAGGGAATTTCTCAATACTGGCACAGGCCGGACCTCACATGGCTCTGGTGCTTTAGTTAGTCGTAGGAATGACTTTTCAATGTCTGAGCAAGTTCCAACTATGTGCATGTTATTGATTTCATAATCGCCTTCACAATCCTGGATAATGGATCTTCTTGCTGTTGGTTCCTGTTTGTTCTTGATTCCACCCTGCAAAGAGCTTGCTATGGAAGGAACATTAGCTACAATATTACCAAATCTCTCAGCTCGTTTGAGCAGTTTCTCAGCATTACCCTGAAAATCTTCAACAACAAATTGATCAAATGAAGGTTTCTTTTTGTTTGAATTTTTTTGATATGTTTTATCTACTTTCTTTTGGTCTAAAGACAGTCTATCTTTAACTTTCTGACGTCCCTTGCTCTTAGTATTTTTTTTTTCTTCAACCTCATCACCAGAAGCAGAAGAAGCACTGAAATTAAAAACAAAAATATTATCAAATGTGATTGAAATAATCAAAATTGTAAATCATGTAGGTCCCAGTGGCTATGTAGTACAGTCAACACATCAGTGGTAACAATTTCACATTGACAGAGCATTGTTGTTATAGCTGTAGAGGCCTTTTTTATAGTGCACTGTATTTGTGTACAGAAGGCCAATTCTCATACATAAAAAACGTTCACATTAAAGTCACAATCTGTCCAACTTGTCAAAAATGTTGTTAAATTGATTGTGTTTTTGACAGGTTGCAAATGAAATGCAAATGTTCTTAAAAAATATGGGAATTGCCCCTCTGATGTGCATTCAACTGCATGTGAATTTTAACTTCATGTCATGGTGAACTTTTGGGTGGTACATAGTGGGATTTTCCGAATTCCATGTGCACTTAGTTGGGGGCAGGAGGTGGTCAATAAATATTGTGACATCATCAACATATAAACTTATGCAGGATCTGCAATTTGTTGAAAATATATATCTAAATAAATAAGGTAGTGTATCAAGAAAATCATACCTCAGCCTTTTTCTAGGAGGGCTCCTAGACCTAGATCTGCTCCTAGAGCTAGGGCGTCTTCTTCGCTGTGGAGAGTTCTTATGGTTGTTAAAGCCTCGAGCACTTAACAGACCCCTATTTTTGGGAAGTTCCACAGCATTCTCTAACTTTTGATACAAACTTAAAGTACCACGAACAGGTTTAACTGCCAAGTTATTTCGTTCACTATGAACACTTGGAATTGGTTCCTCATCCCAATTCCTAGTCCATATCTCATCTTTATTGGCAGCAGCTGTTATTCTTCCTTTTAGGCATATATCAATTTGATCTCGATCAAAACCAGATTTACATTTTTCATAGCAACGTTTGATATATCTCTCCAAGCTTTCAGGCCAAGAGCCTGTAGACGTTGATTTGAAAAAGTTTGAAGAATTATTGTTTTGAATGCTTTCTTCATCATCTACATTTTCAGTTTTAAGCAAATTGAGGTCTTCTGGTTCTGGTGGTTGAGGTATATCTTCCGTTGCCAATGGAGGCGGCAATGGCACATCAAGTGGTGGGGGGGGAGGCTTAGGAATGTCTGGAGGGGGGAGCGGTGGCAGTGGAGGAGGATGATCTGGCAGTGGAGGTTGAACATCACTTATGCCTTGTGTTCTATCTTCGTTAAATCTGTTGTTGTTAGGCTTCTTGCGTTTCTTTTTAGGACCATTATTGTTTGAAAGGAGTGGATTTTCATTAAGAGCTATGGGTGCAGGTTTCCTTATGTTATTGAGGTTAAACCTGATAGGAGGTTGGTTAAAAAAGGGGCGATTGGTGTCAAGGGGGGACATTCCAAGCAAAGGTGCGGTTGGTGGCGGCTTCAAGAATTGAGGATGACTAAGATCCAGGTTCTGGTCCTTATTTTGATGAAATTGATTAGGATTATTAGAAAACCCTCCGTTGTTGTTTGCCATTTGGTTGAAATACTGGTTATAATACGGTGAATACATACCACCGTGATATCCATTGTATTGGTGGTACATATTGTAGAGCCAGGGATTATGATTAGGTGGTAGACCACTTACAGTTTGTATCGGAGGTTCTTTTGAGCTATTATCAGCCATTATTAGTTACAATAGCGTAGGAAATTTAATAAAACGTTAAAATCTATTTGACCTTTGACAAAATGGCGATGGTGACATGTTAGCCATAAATCCGTAACAACACCTTTATCACTTTTCGTAGAGGATTTTTCTGAAATAGCGGTGTTATCCCGTATCTTCACTCCAAATTACTTTAATTTTAATCAATAGGGATTAAAAAATATGTAGACAAGCACACCCTATTTCGAGCAGCCACAAACGAACGAAACGATAAAATCACACGACCAAAGAGTAAAACAAAGACCACACAAAGACTGAAGAAAAATGTAGAATATACTCTGTGGTAGTGATGGATTAATTAGCATTCGCATTCATTGTTAGCTTGTGAAAAATCATTTAGCATTTAGCTAATGAAATTTAGTTGCGAAATTTCGTGAAGTGCTAAGTGAATTATCGCTTCGTACATTTTCATTTTCATTATTATCAATTATCATCATATTAGCTATTAGCATAGCAATAGCAATTATCATGCTAAGGCTCAATAATTCACTTGCTAATGAAATTAATGAAAAATCGCATTAATTGCCATTACCACTCTGTGGAGTCTGTGGACTGAAGGTAGCACGCACACACATAGAACTTTGAAAAAAAAAACCACTGTACATTTTTATATATGGTAACTTCACAGAGTAATACCCTATACAAAAATGTAGTCTGTGGTAACTTCAATTCTGTAAAATCTGTGTTGGCCGTGCGTTTGCACTGGCGAAACATTCAAGACAAAACATGTTGAAATCTCTAGTTCCTGTCAAAAATTGTATGGAATTTTGACAGAAAGTAGAGATTTCAACATGTTTTGTCTTGAATGTTTCGCCAGTGCAAACGCACGGTAACAATGCTATCCAGAGACTGATGGCATTGTCAGATTGCCCCGTTTTATGGCACTCGGCGGACTACAAACTACAGCTGTACAACCTACCACAACCAGAAGTTTTACTTTCAACCCGAAACGGCTCGGCTGATGTATTTAATAATTCCATATAATGTTCCATAATTGACTTGACCCTAACTGACAGATATCAGTTCAGTGCCAAAATTATTCACTGTCATTTGTCAATTCAATCATGATCAGTCAGATTGACGTTTGATATGGCGGACGTCATCGCATTTTTATTTAATTTTTTAGAATGATCATCAAACTAATAAAGTTCGAAATAATGATTAAATACCAATTAATAAAATAAATTCCAACTAAATCAAGCGATTACTAGTACTAGTGACTAGTCTTGAGGATCTCATAAACAAGGAATTTGCTATCTTTTTTAGAAAGATTTCTTTTCAGAAGTAAGAATTTCTGAGTTTTTTAGTTTCTACCTCGATTCACTAATATTGACTTTAAATAACACGCTCTTTTTTTACAGATATTCTATGATTACCTCGGCTACTAGATGATGGATTTATTAAAAACACCGTCAGTTCAGTCTTTGTTAGACTCTGACTTGGAATCAGTTGAAAGTCTTCAGTATTTGGATTTGGATATTGAAGAGGTGATACTAATTGTTAACTTATTTTAAACTATTGTACCTTTCATACATTGATCTGCAAAAGTGTAGTAGGATACAATTTAGTTAAATAAATTTTGAATCAAATACCATTGCATTTTACCAGTTTACAGTTTAGATACTATAAAATTATCGCCTGTTACGCCCACCTCTTGCGGTTTTTTGACACTTATTAGTATCAACTGTTTCACAAAGATTCAAATTGGTTAAAGACTAAACCAAGTAATTACTAAGTGAAAACCTATTTTTTTTTTCTGGATAGTAATTATTGTCCTGTTACATTATAATATTTCCAAGGTATAGTGTAAATAATTCTACTGTTCTTTGTTTGTAATATGTCATGTATCTAAGCCAGATTATAGTTTTCTATGATTTTGTGTTCAAAAGTTATATAATTTATGGGATAATCCAGAAAATCGGTTCTTTACAAAAATCCTGGGACTATTGCAATGGACCAGATTTTTGTAAACTAAAAAAAGATTTTCATAATCATTGGAGCTTTTTCCAGTAACATTGTAAAAAACCAGCGGCTTGGCTACATTTAAGCTATGTTCTGACCAACCAAAATAAAAGGTGTTATTTTACTCTTTGATTAGCCAATCAGTGTTCAATTTTCTAATCATCCTAAACGGGAATGTTTGTAATGATCCTACCAAATTGAGATGACAACATTGGTTGAACTTTATATTATGTGGAAAAAGTTTCAAGCAATGACTAGTTATTAATACCACGATTTTATCTTATCAGGTGTGTAGAATACAGAAAAGTCACCTCATTAAAGAGTTCTGGGATTAATTATATATTGCTTTCTATTGAAGCTTTTTGCAGAATGTGCCAATTCTCTTTTCCAGAGCTCTGAGAGGATGTTAGTTTGACTGGTACAAAACCAGTCAACCCAGCCCTATATTTATTCTAATCACATAGTTATATTTAATTCTAAATCAATAGTTATGTACTTGTGTAAACCATACAAAACATACTTTTCAGTTAGATGAGATTGAATATGCATTGCCAGCAAGTGAGGCACCAACATTAGCTGAAGTATTATCTACAGAAGAGGAACATGCTAAAAACAAAGAAACCAAATATGTTGAAGATCCGGCTGCTTGCTCTGCATTACAAGTGGAATTTTTACAAGGTGTATCACAACAGGTTTTACAAGCACAAGTATGTATTGTTAAGCTGTGGCTGAACTATCTATACTAATATTATAAATTCGAAAGTAGCTCTCTGTCTGTATGTTACCTTTCCATGGCTAAACTACTAAACGGATTTCGATAAAATTTGGCAAGGAGATAGATGGCATACTGGGGAAGAACATAGGCTACTTTTTGTTTAAAAAATAACCTCCAACCTCCACGCGGGCGAAGCCCCGTGCCAAAGGTAGTATGCCATAAGTACCTAAACTAATAAGCCCTTCTTTCATTTTCATGTGGTTATTAACTAACCTGGTGTCAGAGTTTTTATGCCGCCCATTGACCACTTACTTGGCTTCACATGCTGTTGAGAAATATCTCTCAGGCATGCCAGTTTCCTCATGATGTTTTCCTTAACTGTTTTTTAAGCAAGTGATAATTATACAATACGCACATGAATCCGAAAAGTCAGAGGTGCTGGGGTTCGAACTCGAGACCTGTGATCTATGAATAAGCACTGCTCTGCTACTAATCACAGATAATAATGTACAGTCAGCAGCAAAATTCGATTAAGACTGTTAAATCTACACTTATGTACTAACATTATCTACATCTATACTTAAAATCCTAACCAATATTTTAAATGCAAAAGTGAGTTTGGTTGTTTTTTACACTAAAATGGCTGAACGGATTTTGATGAAATTTTGATGGCACATGGCCCTTAGATAGACCATGACCTGGAATAGGACCCAGGATACTTTTTATCCCGGTATTACGTAACCGTGGGACTATTTCCGACCGCCACACGGGCAAAGCCGCGGGCAAAAGCTAGTAGTATATTATAAAAAGTAAAGATTTGTATTTTTGTATGTTTGTTTGTAATGAATAAACTCAAAAACTACTGGACCAATTATAATCATTCTTTCACCAGTAGAATGCTATATTATCACATTTATCACTGAGTAACATAGGCTATAATTTATTAAAATATCACGCGGGCAACGCCGTTGGCGGAAGCTAGTATTATCTAAATTGAAACAAAATTGTTTGATACAGCTCTTTCCAGAATTTCGTGTTTGCTAAGAGTTTCTATTATTTTAATTTAAATACTGTCCTGTTTAAAAAAAATATAAGTTCCTTTTGTCTTCATTAGATATGAATTAAAAAGCTTAAGTGTTATTTAGACTTTCATTGGTTACTGTTGGTTCTGTTGGTTGTGTACTGTACTGTATGTGTGTATTGGTTATTGGCTACAAACATTATTTGCCATGGCAGAGGTGTAGCTGTACGCTGTAGTAGAAATAGAAAAAAAATTGAATATTATTGTCCAGGTAATACAGTAAGCAGGTTTACAGGTTAACACCTAGTTGAGACAACATGACCAGCTTAAAATATTACCTTTATATCTAGGTTACAAAATATTAGGTACTAGTGAGCCCCAAACCAGACAGTTGGTCTTTATTTTTGGGCTCATACACTGTCATCGCCAATTATGTTTAAGTCAGCATAATACAAGCAAAAACTAATGATGATAAATTGTGTTGTATAAGTAAACTAAGTCTCGATTCCATGGGAATATCGGGATAAAAAGTATCCTATGTTCTATTCTAGGTCATAGTCTACCCATGTGATTAAATTTCATCCAAATCCGTTCAGCCGTTTTAGCGTGAAAGCGTAACAAACAAACTCACTTTCGCATTTATAATATTATATATATATGTAGTTAGGATGTTAAATATATTTTTCTTTGTTTTGTAGGAAAGATCTTCAGCAGGTGCTGCAACTGCGCTGAGTGTTGGGACTGAGACAAAATTAACAGTAGGAACAGCACATGGACACCTATTGTCATTTCATGAACAAACATTGAGATGGGTCTGTGATTTAAATGCTGACCGAGGAGCAGTATCATGCTTGGCATACAATCAAGACTGCACTCGACTCCTCGCTGGATACGCGAGAGGGCTTATATGTCAGTACGAAAGTGTACGTGGAACTATATTGAGACGCGTTACTCTAGGTGGGGAATTATGGGGCACCTTACGTGTCACATGGGCTGGCACATCTGGACTGGCCCTCGATACGGGCGGATCTGTTTGGTTGATCAAGTTTTCCCGACCTTTAGGAGTGCGATCTGCACGTTCTTCTTGCTTGTTCTCCGGTGCAAGAGGAGAAGTAGTAGCAATGGCCGCTCGGGACGCTCGCATTTTGGCACTAGCAACGCTGTCGCGCGTTATTATAGTAGCTGGAGGTCGAGCGGCGGGACTACGTCTCACTGGTCCTCCAGACACTCTCCCTGTCCTAGAATGGAGCGAAACAGACGAGCGCGTATTAGTATGTGCTCGTTCTAAAACATTACAATGGCTGTCACTGACCATCACCGGTTCATCTATATCTCTGAAACCAATTCAGAGAGTCGAATTATCGACAGCTCCCTTATGGCTTGGCTGGCTTGGAGGTAATCTCGCTATTTTCGACGCAGATGAAAATCTAAGATTGTGGGGAGATGACTACGATAAACCCTTAGATCTTTCACATATGGAACCGGTCTACGCCTCTGCCTTTTTCAAGGTATGTACCAAGTTAGACTATTTGCAAGGGTACAATTACTCAATACACTGACCAAAAATGTTTTGTGCCACTCAAAATTACTTGTTTGCAATTTTTTCTTCTACAGTTATCAATTGGAATAGCGTTATTCAAATTGGTATGGTTGCCGATACAGGCGAAGAAATAGAAAATACCTGGGGTATGCATGAATCGCGTTATAGCAGTGAGGTCGTCTTTTGTGCGGTGGCCGACTTACCAAAATGTCTAAATGTATATATAGTCTATTACTACTAGTATTGAGCCCGGCAATGTATTGTTTCAGGGCCATTGGACTGATGGACGCGTGTCGCGAGCGATGTGCACGGCCGGCGTTAGTGCTCTAGGCGGCGCGTGCGTCTCGGCTGGCGCGCTGTCGGTACTGGGCCGGCGTGGCATCGTCCGAGTACGACCACGACACCTACTCGCGAGAGCACAGGCATTCATGTCTTCAGGACGGCATGTGAATGCATTACGCTTACTTTGTTCTACTCAGGGACCTGAGGCGAAGTCCTTAGCTTATCAATTTATAGACAACATTTCTGACAAACCACACATCTTGAGTAACAAGCAAGTTGCTGACCAAACTGTCAAGTTGTGTTTAAAGTATAATCTAAGGTTAGTTCCATTTAATTATACCTATTGTTCCCTATCAACATTTTGATATGGCTCGGTCAGTTATTATTCTAAGTAATCTTTCATAAACGATTAGGGAGGAGTTGTGGACTCGCTTGTGGGAACAGTGTTCTGACGAACAAGCATTCGTAGAAGCATTAGGCGACGCGGCTGCCCGCGGAGAGTTATCGACGGATGAGTTATCTCCCTCACCAGACTCTACGCAGGTGATTTATGCATTTGGATCTTGAGTTTCGACTTACGATTGGATATCAAGGTTATAATTCTAATTCACACGTTATATATCTTCAGGCCCTAATTGAGAAACTGGCGGATTTTGAGCCGGCCTTGGTAGAGCGCGTCATAGCGTCGTTGCCGTTAACGTCCATTGATCCTCACCGGGCAAGCGTCCTCACGAGAGAGAAAGGCCTGTGGCGAGCAGTCGGCGCCATCGCTGCAGCACTTGGTAACACCACCAGATATTTGAATACACAATCTCAGATAACTACCATTACCATTATTGTATTATTTTTAGTACATGTAATACGTGTAAATTATCTGACGTAAGTAGATGTTTGATTTAATAATCAACTATCTAATTTAGCGTTATGCAGTCTTAAGTTTATTTTTAAAAGCTTATCTAATTGTAATAAAAACCAGCCAAGTGCGTGTCGAACCACGCAAAATGAAGGGTTTCATAGTTGGGATGAATTTATCCCAAGAACAAACTTAACATTGTAGCTGAAAAACATGTTCTCCCATACGTTCCAACTGCAAATATAAGTTTGTAAACTTGTTTTTACCCGACTACGGCGAAGCAAAACGGAGGGTTATGATTTTGACCGGTATGTATGTATGTTCATCTGTTCCCTCGTATCTTCTAAACTTACTCATCACAATTTGATAAATAAGATATCTTTGGTAGCGTCTTCATCTACCGCTGGTTATAGGCTATGTGACGTCAAATTAAATAGAATAAGGCGCCCCCTAGAGGACAAAAAGAAATGAACTAAAAAAATAAATATGAGGCCATGTTGGGTATCAAATGAAAGGGCTTAAGTAATTAGCACATTTCAAATAGGTATATATATATATTATAACCCCAAAAAAACTAAATTAAAATAAAATTTAAAAAACTAAAACCTAAATACGACAAAAAAAAGGTAGAAACAAGACATCACAGATAGACAAATTCAAAATCCGGAGTCGCACGTAATCAGTTTGATTTATGCCCTAACATGTGTGACTCCGGGTTTTGACTAGGATTTGTCTGTCTGTGATGTTAGTTAAATTCAGTTACTTATTCTGAACAAACTATATTCAGATTTCGCATATACTAAAAATAATGTTGTATAAGCACATTACGGACCGGTGATTTAAAATTAGCGATGAAAAAAAATCTGTGGTTTGATGCAGATTTGACGCGGTACTTATTCACCAATTTTCGGTTCTGCCGTAGCCGATGCAGTCTTTAACGATCTCAACTTATGCGTGTGATAACGTGTCTCGTACCACAGGCGGCGGCGGCGGCGCGATGCGCTCGCTGGCGGCGCACGTGTCGGCGCGCTGCGGGCGCGCGTGCGCGTGTGTTGGCGGCGCCTGTGCGTGCGCGGGCGGCGCGTGCGCGTGCGCGGGCGGCGCGTGCGCGTGCGCGGGCGGTGCGCTAGTGCTGGCGGCGGCGGACGCGCTGGCAGGGCGCGGCGCGGCCGGGCGCGCGCTGCCCGCGCACGCGCGGCCCTCCGCCCGGCACGACGCGCTGCATGCCTTGCTCGCCACCGTAGAGGTAACTATGTTCATAAGGCCCAGTTTCTCAAACGAAAATGATCGCAAACTTAATGTGACAAGTTTTCAAGAGATAAAAAGTGTCCTCAGCCAAGTCATGGTCTACCTTTGTCCCAAATTTAATCGAAACCCGTCCAGCCGTTAACGTTCGCAATTATTATAATATTACTAGCTGCGCCCCGTGGTTTCACCCACATAAGTATCGACCTCGTGGAAATACCGGCATAAAAAGTATCCTATGTCCTAACTCAGATCATGGTCTACCCGTGTGCCAAACATTTAAATCCGTTCAGCCGTTTTAGCGTGAAAGCGTAACAAACAAACAAACCAACAAACTCACTTTCGCATTTATAATATTAGTTTAAATAATAAGTATAGATGGATGTAATATATTTTTGATATCTACAAAATAAAAATCTTTAATTCACTGACAGACAACGCACTGCCTAAATCGCTGACTCTAGAAGCTAGAAATATTGAACGAAATTTTTTTCCTAAGGAAACTGAGCAAGAACGATGATTTTTTTTAAATTCATCCCTTGAGGGGAATGAAAGTTTGTATGAAAGTTCGTCATTTTTGAAGTAAGAACCGTGGAAGTTTTATAGATATCCTATCCTAACTAATATTATAAATGTGAAAGTGAGTTTGTTTGTTACGCTTTCACACTAAAACGGCTTAACGGATTTGGATGCAATTTGGCACATGGGTAGACCATGACCTGGAGAAGGACATAGGCTACTTTTCAACCTGGATTGCAGACGAAATCGCGGGCAATAGATACTCGTAAGGAAAAATTTGTTGAATCATCGTTTTTTGAAAACTCATCCCCTAAGTCTAAGAAGTTGCCAACGGGGTGCACCATAGGGCACACGGCTTGTTCCTACATACATTTTGATGTTTCAGAACGAGAACGGAGGACGATCTCCTTTAAAAGTGATGGTCGAACACGACGCGGCCGCGGCCGTGCGGCTACTGGAGCAGAGCACTCGCGACCCTCCCTTCGTCGGCCCCCTCGGCAAACAAAACAGGCTCAGGGTCGCCCGGGCCTTACTCACGTTTGCACGTGAGTTACCAGTAAGTGTTCTTATTCTGATAACGCAGCATTGGCAGACACGTTCACGTGTAATAATAATAGCTATACCTACTTACGAGTGTTACGGTACGATATAATGCGCAAATATTGCGCTCTTACGTAAATATTAAAATTTTGTCCTTGTGCTAAGTAAAAACCAGCGAGCGTAGTTGGGATGAATTTATCCCAAAGAAAACTTATCATTGCAGTTAAAAAACATGTTCCCCCTCAGATCGACATACGATACGTTTTTCTCCATCTGCAAAAGTAAGTTTATAATCGCAAAAAAAATTAGATAAAACTACAACTACTTTATTTAAACTATTTTTTGGTTATCCTTACTAATATCATAACTGCGCAAGGAACTCTTGTCTGTCTGTCTGTCGCGCTTTCACACCAAAACGACTGCACCGATTTAAATGAAAGGAGGATGGGCAAAAATGTATGGGACGCGTCCCCAGCAACCAATAGCAACCAGACGTATGTCGTTGAAAAGCTCTTTTGATGCCTATCATTAGTTACTATGGCGGTCAGTCTCAAATCGCTGTGGGAAAAGTTACAGCTGAAAGAAAAACCTGTGTCATTGTGGCATAAAAATCGTTCATTAGAGTAAAACAGAGTTAAGAGGAATGAGCTGGACTCCTTCAACAAGATCTGGTCCTTAGCAGCTTTAAACAGAGAGAAGTGGAAAAAGAAAGAAAGAAAGAAAAATATTTTATTTGGGACAGGCACAGGAAATAAACGCAAAAACAAACATTAAAACTAACAAAATCATGAAAACAATTTTTAAAAAAACATTAATACTTAACAAAAGAGGGAAGAAGACGAGGGCGGTCTTTACCCTGCAGTGGGTTCCTATAGGGTTTGATTTCCGCACTTAGTCCTCTTCAGGTGGACCATTGTGCGTAGGTCATGGCGGCCGTCGCTGTCGTCGGGGCAACCAACCCACCTCCCTCTAAAAGTTGATTAAGTCTCCTGGTTTGTTTAGAACATCTGTAAAAGATCTGGGTGACCCGAGGGTTCCTGTTCTGATCTGGTTGACGCCTGTGCATTGAAAGAGCACATGCGCAACGGTTTCTTCAGCATCCTTGCAAGCCCTGCACAGAAGACTGTCCATTATGCCTATTGCGTGCAAGTATTTGCTTAGCGAGCAGTGTTCCATGATGTTCCCCGTCACCAGGCGCAGGCCGTTCCTGTCCAGGTGTAATAAACGCTTGGTTAGCCTTAGCTTCCCTTGACTGCCTGCAGCCCGGTGTCGAGGTCCACCAGTTTTCTGCTTGTGTGTGAAAGAAAAGAAAGAAAGAAAAATATTTTATTTGGGACACGCACAGGAAAAACAAGAAGTAATATAAAGCAAAAACTAAATTAAAATAAAATCATAATTAAAACTCCTGAACTAATGATAATTGAAACTCCTGTGTGGGTGAACTCCACAGACTGACGCGCTGGATACTCTCCTAGCTGGTTCGTCAACTGCGTTACCTAGTGATCTGCTGTATCCTTTTATCCACTGCAGTGTCACACTGTTGCGGTTAGATATCGTTACACGTTTTAGTGCCTTGTGACATGCTAGTGTTAATTTCGAGATAAAATATTTTTTCCTTAAGGATTGGAGAACAGCATGCGGAGTGGCGCTGTCGAAGAGTATACGTATATGAGTGTTCGTAAACCTCCTGGCTTCTATGATACTCCACTTGGTAACCGGTGTTGAACATTCCCAGCGGCCTGGGATATTTATGTCAAGGTCGTGTGAGAAAACTCCGACTTCGGGTCCGGATTCGGTCTTTGATCCGTCGATCTCTTTCGGGATTGAGTAGTAACACTGTTCTTCTGTGAGTATTATGCTGTAGTGCTTTTGAAAGTAGTGTAGTTTCGGGGCTTTGTCGCAGGGTGATGCCATCATTGGTTGTCGTTTGATCGCATCTTCCTTTACGCGTGTATGCTTGCTGATGTTTAGCCAGTAAGTAATCTCTGAAGAAACCCCCAGTTTCTGCCACGCAGTCGCTTGCACTGCCACAGGAATATGCTGACTTTTGTGATGTGCAGGCGTGGTCCGAGGGGGGTTGTTATATTTTAACCAATTCAGCTGTTTGTCCAAAAACATGTCCAGTTAAATGGTATAGGTGGTTTCAGTTTAGGGTGTTTTTAAAAAATCGTGGTGGTTGTAGTGTCGCAAATTGTCTCTTTTGTGTGAAGACTATCAGTTCGGTTTTTGTAGGCGACATCACAGGGTTTTAATAATAACTTAAGGGAAGGCAACGCAGACAGACGTAACGCGACACCGCGGTAGAATTATTTCCGTGAAGTTTTCATAGGAATTGTTCGACCAGATTCGCGTCGCGCCTGTCTGCGGGAGCCTTTATGCTTGCATTATCAGTTATAATCATGAGGATTCGTTTGTTTTGTTATTCTTAAAGTAAAACGTAATGTTTTAGGTAGGTTTTTTCTGTAAAGAATGTTTTTTTTGCCACAATGACACAGGGTTTTCCTTCAGCTGTAACTGTTTTCTCACAACGATTTGAGACTGACCACCATAGAAACTAATGATAGGCATAAAAAGAGCTTTTCAACGATATACGTCTAGTGCTTATTGGTCAGTGGGGACGTCTTGTCGCATCCTCCTTTGGTACACAGATAGTCTAGAGCCTGCACTGACTATATAACCTCATGACTGCTCATGCGGGCGACTCAAGGCCACGACACATATGATGAATAGCACTGATACTAGATGGAAATACGAGCGGCCATTTTAGTTTTGACCAGTTTTTGGATCTCTGCACACGCCGGTATTTTGATACATTTTAAAACATTTCTGCATAAATAATAACAATTATGAGTTCCTGTTCAATTAAATGGTGTAGGAAATTCTCTGGAACATCCAGCTATAAAAAGATTGCTTACTTTTCATCGGTAAGTAAAATAAATATTTTATTAAGAATAATTGCAGGGCTCAAGCTAAACTGGTTGATTACGTAAATGGCACAAAAATGTACACCGCGTTGATGTCTTTTGAAGAGTCCCTTTCTCTCACTAGGGTATTGCAATAAGTCTGTTCCTTTCTATGTGCACTTATACTGTAAAGTGTTGTGACAACTTCAAAATAAAGTCTATCTAAGTCGATAAAAATTACGATGTTTCCTAATGGTAAAAAAGTAACATGTAAGTACTTAATGTTTACATTTTAGATTTCAAAATGTTCCGTAACGGAAAGAAAAGTGGATTAATGCAGTTCACAGGGAAAATTGGTTTCCAAATAAATATAGCATTGTTTGTTTAAGGCATTTCACAGCAGATTAAAAATAAGTAATAGCAATGTCAATCCCTGTCGGATAGAACAATAAATTCTCTTAAGGGGCCGGCGGAGCTTCGATTGCAACTACGAATCAAGTGCTACAAATGTTGCGCTAGTGTGCCTGTCGGAGCGATACACACAGCTACCGTGAACTGTACGACCACGCACACATTTTCATTGACATGACATTTGCTTGACGCGATAGCACTACTGGCTATTGAAAATTTATGATAAATTTGGGTGTGTTCCGTAATACCAAAAATGATGAATGAAAACTTAATGTTTTTCCATTTTTTTTTTCGATAATTTGTAACTTGATAATATAGGCTATGTTCCTGCTGAAACAATATCACAAGTATTGTTGTTTATAATACAGAAAAAACAACATGAAAACATGTCATTTACGCTGTAAAAATGTGCGAAATTCAATTCGCTACAACTTCATTTTAGTTAGGTTTTTTGGAAAAAAAAAGATGTAGGAACCTAGATAAATACTGTCTCAATCCGAATAACAACACACTATGGTGAAAATATGCTCAAATTGCAAATGATTTAGGTATTACGTTTGTATGGAGAATTCGTCCGTTGCCGTGTTCTTAAGTGAAATTCAAATTTAAATAATTTATTGTTCAATTAGGATTGTAGACGTCGATTTTATCGATATCGATATTATTGTTGCAAAACTGACTTGTGCATCACTATGTTTGGAACTTTCGTCCTAACATTGTTGCATCGGCCAATCACAACCGCTTTAATTTCTTCGTCCCCCGGCCCGCAGTGGTGAGTCGTGTACCTAGACGAAATCGGTCTATCAGCTCTCAAGTGGTTTAATTCTCTTTGAGAGCCTGAGAAAGGACATAGGCTACTTTTTATCGACATACCACGCGGGCGGAAGCTAGTAATATGTATATTTTTGAAATTTATTAAGTACACCCTTTCATTTGACAACCTACAAGGCACTATAAGAACAATTTTTCACCTCACAAGCTCGGAAAGAGTCTGTTTATCGTTCGTAATCTGAGTGCAAAAGTGCATTTTATCCGCTGGCGTGGAAAATAATTTTCTATACCGCCGGGTCCACTGATAATGCATGAATACTTATTTCATGTCAGTGCGCCAACCTCATTTTTAGAATAATCGTACTGGCCAGCACGAAAAATATAGCTCAAAGCGCCTAAATTAGTTTTCACTTCAAAAAACTTTATATAATTTTCATCTGTTTATTCAATTCGCTTTCCATCATTTTGGTTTGTTTAGCAATGGCAGAGTTAGTGCAAGCGGTGCATAAAGCCGAATTGAGCTTTCTTCCGGAAAATTGCTCAAAAAGTGCATAAAAGTGTACCTACAATATTTATTCAATGCATGGAGACACCCTGGAGACACCAGTTTCCACGGTCTGGCTATTAAGTCTAGCAAGACCCTTTTTCTCAGGAACGAGACAGACGAACAACGAAGTGATCTTATAAGGGTTTTGTTTTTTTCCTTTGAGGTACGGAACCCTAAAAATCAGTCTGACCAAGGTGTATCGTATTACCCAGTACTGGGTTGTGGAGGTCAGATAGGCAGTCGTTCCATGTACCAATAGTGGTATCCAGCTGCATCCGGTAAGACTGGAGGCCAACCCAAACATAGTTCGGCACAGGATAGGCAGACGCTAAGTATAGAATTACAAAAAAAAGAGCAACACATTTATTTTAGGTTTGATATTTTTATGCTAACCGTATCCATTGCCGCTGTAGCGTCTTTAACTACTACCAAAGCCCGGAGCCACGTTCGTGAATTACAAGATCTACACGTGTTTGCTTTACATGTCTTCATATTGTTTTATTTTAAATAACAATATTTTCAGGACGCCGCCGACCGCGCAGAGATTCTGGAGTTTTTGACAGGGCAATTGAATTCAGGTGCTTTGCCAACCGACCAAGAAGTAATATACAGCCTTCGAGAACTGGCCGCAATCACAAATTGCGAGCGAGCCGATCGTGCATGGCTCGCGCTTCTTACCAGAGGACGTATGCAATGTGAACTTCTAGAAGAACAGTACAGCGCAGCCGACCAACGCCCGCGCGTTTTATGGCGCATCGATGCGATGTTAGGTCGACATGAGCGCGCACTTGCAGAGTTTTTCAATATAATGAAACCGTCCAATGCCGACATCGACGAGCTTTTTGAATACCTTCGTCCACTGGTGGCAGCAAACGACGACGCGAGGAAATTACTCGAATCATACCTTCCGACGCTCATCAACCTCCGACCGCGGGCGACGGCCTGCCTTGCGGGAGATCACCTCTCCGACGCCGGCGCGTCGATCCTGCAGTCGATATCTAACGAGCAGGTCATAGAGTTCGGCCAGAGTCTCCTCGAGGCGAGTCATCTGCGCGGTGAATCAGCCGCCGCGCACTTGCGAAACCTTTGTCGCCACCGTCCCAACGACGTGCAATCCTTTCTAGCCGATAACGTCGGTCTCGTTCGCCCGGAAGAGGCGCTGGCTACAGTCCGTGCGGAGGGTCCGACCGAAGCCGAACCGGCTTGTCTCGAAGCGGTCGGCGATCCGAGCGCCGCCCTCGATGCGATACTACGACTCGCCGCCGCAAGCGAGGACGAACGGCTCTCCGCGCACTGGGTGGCCGCGGGCGGGGCGCTATGCGCGCGCGCCGCGCCAGGCCTGCCGCCCGCGGGCGCGGCGGCGCTGTGGGCGCGCCTACTGCGCCGGGCGCACGCGCCGCCGCCCGCCCTGCTACTGGAGGCGGCGGCCTACCTGCCCGCGGACGAGGCGCTGCGCGGCGCGTCCGTGCGCGCTGCGCTGGCGCTGCTGGGCGTGGCGGCGGCGCGGCGCGCGGCTTGGCAGTGCGCGACGCGAGCGGCGGCGCGCGAGGCGCACGCGGGGCTAGCGCGCGCACTGGCGGTGGCGCGACGCGGGCTGGCGGTGCGCGGGCGCTGCGTGCGTTGCGCGCGGCGCCTGGCGGAGCGCGCGGCGCGCACTGGCCACTGCGCGCGCGCCGTGCACGCGGACTGCGCGGCCGAGGCAAGCTGCGGCCAGTGCGGGCGGCGCGTGAGTGCGGCGGAGGTGACGCTAGCGCCGCGCGTGCCGAGGCGCCTCTCGCCGCCGCCGCACGATTTTGAGCTATTCCTTGTAGCTCCACCGAGACCCGATCTCGAGGGTGCGTAGTGGTAGCAGCAAAACGTACCTACTATGGGTACGATCAGTGTAGCATTATGAATGGCCAAACCAACTTTGCATGTTGCATCGAAAAGATTTGTATATTATAGAATGTATTTACGCAACCGAGTAAATATGTAACAGGCCGGTTATTACTAGTTATATTCTTAATTTGATCACAATATACAGATATCGCAAGAGTAGTAAGTATGCTTTTGGGAAATCATCGTCTCGTCTTCGGAAATGCGAATGCGCGCACTATACAGCTAGAAACACGAATATTACCGAAGCGCATACCTTTTCTGGTTTAACTGCAGTTAGTTAATTTGATTGTTATCTTAGAATATACATGTAGGTAACTATTTATGCAAATAAATGATATACTGAAAAATATGTAACTAAATGTTATGACTTAAGTTTGATATTTTGTATTTATTTTTGATTAAAAACACGTACAAGAAATAAAAAACGACTAATTGATAATCTCAGCTTTTTGAAGTCGGTTAAAAAGTACAAGTGTTTCAGCACGGGTTTTCCGTGTTATATTAATTCATTCACAATTCGGTAGAGATCAACTAAATTAAAATTCCGCGCTATACCCCTGGATTTGCGCACACGTGCCAAGTAGGTGTGTGTAATACGCCATAGGTACCTTCAAATATACTAGGTACTTTCAAATTCGTCTTCATCATACTCAGTTACTGTAACAGTCCCGGTGGTTTCTTTATCGCAAGCGCAACTGCTGTTTTTCGTGTGTGTTACTCCTGCAAGAAAATCTCTTCTACAATGAATTAAGTTCAACGAATAATTGGAGCATAATCTGCATATTTATATGCAGCAAGTAAAAAATTTGTACGTGCTATCAATAAAAGAAACGGAAAAACGAATCCTGTTGCAGGCTTAGCATGACGCTTTCTATTTCTACGTAGAATAGACACAGCTATTTCTAAATAACGTGTGTGCGTTACGATTGCTCCGCCAAGTTACCCAAACAAAAAAAAACTTCGCCCAAATAATTCTCGAAATTTGTCAAAATCGAAGGGAACAAACCAAAAATTTGTCAAAGTAGAAATAAAAAAGTTATAAGGGTTTTAAGTTGGCCGCGCGAACGTAACGTGGAGGATTGCGCGGCCATGGAGATCTCAGCAACTACTTGGGTTAGAGATGTAATTCTTTTTGTCAATTAAAGACTGAATTTGTCAAAAAAAGAATTATAAGCTCTAGATCAATATTTTACGAAATATTCACCTTGGAAGTTATGGCCGCGCAATCGTGCACTTGTTGTTTCTTTATTGTTGATTATTTCTTAAAAACTAAGACTTCATACAGTAAAATTGTTACAAGAAGAAAGGTCTAAATTTGTCAAAACTAACGAAAGCAATAAATACTACTAAAGTTTAGTTAAACAGACGAAATCAGTCCAAAACAAAAAGTACATGGCCGCGCAGTCGAAACGTTACTTTGTACGCTGATATCTTATTATTTATTCTATAATTGCTAGGATTTCGGTGTGAAGATTCATATATTCGACTTAAGAACACCAATGGAAAGATCTCATCAAGGAGAATATTTCTTATAATGAAGACCTCTTGATCGTTAGTACGAAAGGAGCTACAGAGCTTTAAATGTGAGTGATTATATATTATTGGGATTCTGGTATTTCGACAATTAATTAACATTTAATGATTCAGTGCCTTGCAAAAATCATCTTTCAAGCCTATGAGCGAACATTTTAAAACAATTTTTTTTTTTTACTTCTGTTTTTTTAGTACGAAAGGAGTTACAGAGCTCTAAATGTCAGTAATTCAGCATTAGTGAAATTCAGGTATTTCGTTAATTACTTAATTAACTTTCATTAATTCTGTGCCTTTCAAACATGATCTTTCAGGCCTATAAATGGACATTTTACAACATTGTCCTCCTAGATGCGGTTTTGGGAACAATGTTTTTAAGAGATCCCTCCCGTATCCCCCAATAGCGTTAAGATATATGCCATTGGAAATATCTGCTCAAGGGAAATATTTCGTGATATGACGACTTCTCTCGATTGCTAGTCAGTGAGGAGGTAGAGAGCTCTAAATGTAAGTAATTAAGCATTATTGAAATTCTTCACCTATTTAGGTCATTAACTCTGAACTGACTAACAATTGGCAAAAATCGTGTTTGTAGCCAAGGTTTTTATTGAGAAGCTCTTTCGATTGGTGTATATCTCATGGCTATTGGGCCAAGAAAATTCCTTAACTTCGATCCCCCAGTAGTCATCTATTTATGTCATTAACTCCGAACTGACTAACGATTGGCAATAGTCTTCGTCTTCGTCTTTTACGTCTTCCGGAACGCGGTCGCCACTCCAGAACCTTTCGGACCCATCGGCCATCTGTTCTGCGAGCAATATGCCCTGCCCACTGCCACTTAAGTTTGGCAACACTTCGGGCTATGTCCGTAACCTTGGTTCTCCTACGGATCTCTTCATTTCTGATTCGATCACGCAGGGAAACTACAAGCATAGCCCTCTCCCTTTGGGTGACTTTCAGCCTTCTAATGAGGCCCATTGTGAGGGACCACGTTCCAGTGCTAGAGCACTGGAACGTGGTCCCTCACAATGGGCCTGCACCAGTGTGTGTTGCCAGTGATAAGATGACCTAGAGGTCATCTTATCACTGGCAACACACACTGGTCAAATACTTTTGTCTTGAGATACTGTGGTATATGAGACGAGAAGATAGCACGCTAATTTATTGTGAGCAGATACGCCCGTTCTCCTTATTCAGATTTAGCTAGATGTTGTCCAATATAATTGCCAGTCTCCAGTCAGAGGTATTCCGAAATAAAATCGAAATTATGGTTACCGTGCTCGAACATTGTATGAGATAAAATCAGTTTTGAGATTACACGCGTTGAAGACTGTTCTGAGGGTAAAACGATATGCCATACTAATGACCTTAATATGTCGAATAAATGAATCTTCACACCGAAATCCTAGCAAATTATAGATAATGAGATATCAGCGTACAAAGTAACGTTTCGACTGCGCGGCCATGTACTTTTTGTTTTGGACTGATTTCGTCTCTTTAACTAAACTTTAGTAGTATTTATTGCTTTCGTTAGTTTTGACAAATTAAGACCTTTCTTCTTGTAACAATTTTACTGAATGAAGTCGTAGTTTTAAAGAAATAATCAACAATAAAGAAACAAGTGCACGATTGCGCGGCCATAACTCCCAAGGTGAATATTTCGTAAAATATTGATCTAGAGCTTATAATTCTTTTTTCGAAAAATTTTGACAAATTCTGTCTTCAATTGATATAACACTATATTTTTTTTTTTTTAAATCTCTTTGTTCGTCACCACCAGAGCTCCTGCCATCTAATCTCTTCACCACCCTTGGTTGACTGGTAGAGAATGCCTAAGGCATTAAGTCCGCCTTTGTACCTCTTTTTTGAGTGCGATAAGTTTAAATAAAAAACTTTTTTACAAAAAATTAAACCAACGAAAAAAGAACTGAAAAGCGAAAAATAAATAACTTTAATTTCGGAAGTCGGTGTCTTCGCTTTTCAATTTTCGTTTTTTGCCACCGACTTCCGAAATTAAAGTTATTTATTTTTCGCTTTTCAGTTCTTTTTTCGTTGGTTTAATTTTTTGTAAAAAAGTTTTTTATTTTTCGCTTTTGAGTTACCATCCACTCCAGGGTACTCCAGGGGGTTACTCCAGGTTAAAGACCTGGAGTTGATGATGAGTGGTTGTGTCATCAGAACTATGTATGTGTGCAAAATTTCAACAGAATCGGTTCACAGTTGAAAATTCAGTTGGTGAAAAATCAATCAACCCCATTTTTTCTACCTTTACGGGTGGATTATAGTTTCCAATTTTAAATGGGACCAACTTCGAGGTATACCCTTCCCAATAAAAAAAGAATTTTTCAAATCGGACTACTCACTAAAAAGTTATGCGTGGTCATACATAAAAAAAAAAAAAAAAAAAAAAATATACATGTCGAATTGAGAACCTCCTCCTTTTTTTTTCGTCGGTTAATAAATAAATTGACAAAAAGAATTACATTTCTAACCCAAGTAGTTACCGAGATCTCCATGGCCGCGCAATCCTCCACGTTACGTTCGCGCGGCCAACTTAAAACCCTTATAACTTTTTTATTTCTACTTTGACAAATTTTTAGTTTGTTCCCTTCGATTTTGACAAATCTCGACAATTTTTTGGGCGAAGTTTTTTTTTGTTTGTGTATCTTGGCGGAGCAATCGTAACGCACGCAACAACGTGACATTTCGTTTCTCCATTTTTGACATCCTACCGTCGTTTTGTCGTTTATTTCTAACGATCTTTGTCTAGGTCCTTTTTTACGTTGACTATTTCAGAAAAAAGTTTTCTATCCCAAACTCACAATGACAACTAACAGTTGTCTAAGATGTGTACGTTACCCCAGCAGGAAAGTGTCTCCTAGAGTTATATGAATGGAACATTTAATTGGTGCCTTAGCTGCTGTAAATGTGCCCCCACATAAAAAATGTGTGCCCCCTTTCGTTTTGGAAAAAAACGGAAAAAACGATTCCTGCTGGGGTAACGTTTTTCTAGCAGGAAAATTCTAAACGAATGATCGGAGAGAGAAAAATTGTGCATGGCCAGATAGCTTATATGTGTGCCAAAATGTGCCCCCAAAAATAAAATCTGTGCCCCTTCAGGTTTTCGAGATATTGCATTTCCTGCTGGAGTAACGTTTTGCAGAATCGTATATCTCTAAAACCATTGCATGTGCCCCTGTAGAATAAACATACACGAGTAGCTCTTAATGTGTGCCCCTCAGTGCCCCAATTAGATTTAAGAAAATATTTATAGTTTTCAAGTTATCACGGTTTTATGAAAACCCGAAAAAACATCGCAGCGTCTAAATGAGAGAAGGTATAAGTTCGCTGAAAACTGTTTTCGGTCCTTCTTGACGCTAATAATAACCATAAAAAGTTTCAAAACTGTTAATGCATGCGTTTTTGAATAATCTTGCTAAAAGTCAAAACGATGGTGTCATAACTTTGACGGCAAAATACAAGGAACCGGCTCAATCCCAGATGTGTAGGTGTAAACCAAAATCTTGTGCCTTTAGTCAAAATTATATGGTGAAAATATTCAGCTTGGGATGTTTCGCATTAAGTAAATATTAACAAAAAACCAAAATATGTAAACAACGGCTGGTTATCCGACCAAATTCGAATGACTACTAAAAAGCGACGGATTCATACATATCGATGACCTTCTTTACTTTACTCACTAACCGGTTCACACGTGTTGTGCCTGAGTACACTGAAGTAGAAAAGTAATAAGTAATAAAATAAAGTGGTTATTGGATTATATTCCACTAGCTGTTTCTGTGACTTTACACATGATTAAGTACATTATAAATAGTAGCCTAAGTGCTATTCCAAGGTAAGCTATCTTCTCCATTCTAAATTTAATTAAAATAGATTCAGTAATTTATGTGTGGGAACGAAAGAAATACATCCAGATATTTGCCAGGTCTTTGATACAAAATTTGATTGGCCCCGATGTTTAAAAAAAATATAGTTCATGAAATGTGTGATGAATACCTACTACGAAAAAGAGGTAGCTCTTTTTTGTATAAAAATAAAAAGCCCGTATTTGTCTTTATTATATTTTTAGACTAAGATGAAAAACTGATCAGTGATTTAAATAATAATGACTACACAACGTGCAAATAATTCCTAATATTTATAGGTAGAAAATTTGATCTGTGATTTGATGCAATAATTACTTTAAGAATTAAAGTTAAGGGAATAAAAATAATAATTTCCACATCAACAAGCTGTTTCATTTAATATGGTCACAAGGCGCATTTAATATATATTTTTAATTAGCCCCCAAAACTTTTGAACTTGTCTGTACGGACAACAGCTCAGGTATAATACGTCCAATAAAGAAGGTCATCGATATGTATGAATCCGTCGCTTTTTAGTAGTCATTCGAATTTGGTCGGATAACCAGCCGTTGTTTACATATTTTGGTTTTTTGTTAATATTTACTTAATGCGAAACATTCCAAGCTGAATATTTTCACCATATAATTTTGACTAAAGGCACAAGAATTTGGTTTACACCTACACATCTGGGATTGAGCCGGTTCCTTGTATTTTGCCGTCAAAGTTATGACACCATCGTTTTGACTTTTAGCAAGATTATTCAAAAACGCATGCATTAACAGTTTTGAAACTTTTTATGGTTATTATTAGCGTCAAGAAGGTCCGAAAACAGTTTTCAGCGAACTTATACCTTCTCTCATTTAGACGCTGCGATGTTTTTTCGGGTTTTCATAAAACCGTGATAACTTGAAAACTATAAATATTTTCTTAAATCTAATTGGGGCACTGAGGGGCACACATTAAGAGCTACTCGTGTATGTTTATTCTACAGGGGCACATGCAATGGTTTTAGAGATATACGATTCTGCAAAACGTTACTCCAGCAGGAAATGCAATATCTCGAAAACCTGAAGGGGCACAGATTTTATTTTTGGGGGCACATTTTGGCACACATATAAGCTATCTGGCCATGCACAATTTTTCTCTCTCCGATCATTCGTTTAGAATTTTCCTGCTAGAAAAACGTTACCCCAGCAGGAATCGTTTTTTCCGTTTTTTTCCAAAACGAAAGGGGGCACACATTTTTTATGTGGGGGCACATTTACAGCAGCTAAGGCACCAATTAAATGTTCCACTCATATAACTCTAGGAGACACTTTCCTGCTGGGGTAACGTACACGTCTAAGATAGTGAAGACAATTTGATTTTGTAATCGCCATGCTAAAGGCAGTAGAAAACTTTATACTTAACGCCCACAAAGTATATACGGTTATCTATAAGAATCCACCCGGGAAATCACGTCAGTTTGAGAGGCGCTAAGAGCTAATTCGCGTTCCGCGCGAGATCCTATTTAAAAGCTTTCGAATAGGCTAATTAGAAATCGCATCCAGCGAATGACGCATCGAGATACTATCTCTAAAATGCAAGGCAACCATTCAGACGCGAATAACAGCTAATAAATAAAAAAGATATTATTTTTGCATATTTTTTAATTTTTCATTAATCTTATCTTACTCCGATGCCGCCCTCAGGTTCGTTACTTAAAACTAACCAATCAATCAACTTTAATTTATCAGTATCTTAGCACATAACATGCCAGTCATCACAACACTAATTGTAATGTTCTTAATTTTCATATTTTTTTCTGACGGTTCCTTTTAGGTACATACTTTAATTATTGGTTGTTTTGAAGTGACGTCTCCGAGTACGTTAGTTATAACTACTTAGTATACCTTATAGTAAATGCACACAATAGACCACTTCAAAAATGTTAACATATTATTATACAGTGTCAGAACAAAAATGTTGACCAAATTATTTTCAGACTAACAACTAATATGCCATCAATATTACTACTTGCTAATACAAAGATTTTTTCACATAATCGAAACATAAATGGGGTGCAATAGAACCGGTATCCAATTTTAAAAAACTCGACATGGATATCCTAGTTTTCAAGAGTGAAATCACACGACTTACGCGCCATATCAGCATTTTTCTTTCAACTCATTAATTAAGAGGCACCATTCACCAGAAACTCTGAACATTCCATTTTGCCCGCAACAAACTCAAAAATTCGCACCTGTAAGTGGAAAATACACTTACAAGCGCAGAACTCTGAAAGGTGCGTGAACGCGTGCTCATTTGAATATTTTCAACAAACTTACTCGTAAAGTGGCTTATTGAACCGCTTTTGGGTTCATAATGCAGTATATTATGGAAGCGTGCTTTTTATTATTATTGCGCCACAGATAACTATTCACTAGTCGGAGTAATGACATGGCAGTAGGTATGGAATTAGTAAGTACTATCATGGCAACATCAAATACTATGTTACCAATTATAGCATTTACTAATTCCATACCTACCATACATACGTCTATAGAAATTGACTGGTGAAACTTTTTAATACCAAAGGCAAATCATGGGCGATTAGTTAAGATAACAAAAAATCCCATGGGCAGGACAGTGGGATATTATAATTACATGAAATTAGTATGAACTATCCTATAATATTTAGTAAGCATACTCTATGTGCACAAGAGCAGAGTTGCGCTTTTTTAATTAAATCTCATCAAAGAGACTTCATGCCAAAATGCCAACAAAAACGGTTGGGTATAATTTTGAGAATTGTACTTTTACTAATTGTTTTAATAATTAAAGCATAATAACATTATAAGTCTGTATTTTTGCTCGCAAGTGTGTTGAAAAGCGTCGTATGAAACTGGCTCGCGCGATATGGGAGCAGAGTGTGTGACCAACACAGCACTCTTGTATCGTAATGCACTATTTCACTATAATTTAAGTACCTAAAAAAATTACCATAGGCAAACCAGGGGCGTTTTATAGAAAACAATTTTTTTTTGTAAAATCTTTACTTAATTCGCTTATTCATAACACTATCTTGCGTTTATTACATATTTTAAATAGGATGTTTGGCGGGTTTGCCATTGCCTTTATTTACACCTGCGTAAAAACAAAATCAGCGCGCCATTTTCCATAAATATTTGTTATCGTTTTCGTTGTGATTTAATTATTACATATTCAAAATGTCGATTTCACGTAGGGAAGAATAGCAATACGTAAATAATATTATATAGATTTGACCCCGCCATACGTTTCGTATTTTTTTTCTTTTTCAAAACATTTTTTTAATTTTATTATACTACATGCTGTCTAGCGGTTTTGCCAGTGCCTTTATTTACACCTATGGAAAAACAAACAGCGCGCCATTTTCCTTATAGTTGTTATTGTTTTCGTTTTGTGGTTATATATGTATTATCATACGTACGAAATTTAAAGTATTGTCACCAACAGACGTAGAAAAGTTTTTAAACGAAGCTCCGGATAGTCAGTACCTGGCAACAAAGGTCAGTTGAACTTTGTAAATCTAAATGTGTAATCTCTATATTTACGTTATTGTAGCGTATATTCTTACAACAAGTCTGTGTTTTTCTTCGCAAGTGTGTTGAAAAACGTCGTATGAAACGCTTGTGCGTTGATCATTACACTCTCGGCTACCTTATCGCGCTCGCCTGTAGCTCGCGCTAATAATACCGCCTCGATTCTAATATCCAATAGAGCACACTTGTATCACAATGTACTATCGTGTGGCTGATAATTTTTCATTTATTTGAGACAGCTCTCAAGCTTTAAAGGTAATCATGGATTTGAAACATTTCTATGAAAACAAAAAAACTATGAGCATTTTCGTTTAGATTAAACGCTAGACAATTCGTCACAATACTATTATATTTTTTACTTCTGCTTAATGTTTTATGAATTTATTAGGCTAAAATAAATAGTATACAATTATTTATTTTTCACTTCTGCTTAATATTTATGAGGCTAAAAATCCAAGCCAGCTAGATCCAGTCGTAATCTACAAACGGTAACAACACTTATACCGTATTACCATTCAATTTGATAAGAATGTAAACAAACAAATATAATTTGATATTAACGGGGAGTCCTGCGTGAGCTACGAATACGACGCGACGCTACCCGCGACAAATGTCCTACGTGATTTTGGTCATTACTTCTCGAATCATGGAGAAGTATAATTATGATATTAACGGGGAGTCCTGCGTGAGCTACGAATACGACGCGACGCTACCCGCGACAAATGTCCTACGTGATTTTGGTCATTACTTCTCGAATCATGGAGAAGTACAGTGCAATTCGCGGTGTCGCGTCTGGTCGCCCTCAAAACAAGTACCTACGCGTTACGTCGCGTCTCGCCGAAGACAGCCATATAGGCCGCAAGCAGGGTATGCCGTTCGCAGCGTCGCGTCGCGTCGTATTTGTCGCTCACGCATCGCAGGCAGCAGCCCCAAGCGACGAAGATGGACAGTCAATTGTAGTAGGTATACAAATTAAATGGTTGATTGGATTAATCGTGAAATCTTAATTTTAAATCGCCGTAAATAAATGACCACATTTACATTTGTATACCTAAATTACCCTAGCTAGGATAATAAATCTTTTTTCTAAATTAATCTTTGGATCTGTTTTTCATTTGAAAAGTGAGGTTACATTATCTTACAAATCTTTCAAGATTTTGTAATTAGATATATTTTAATAATGCTATGTAAATATTGTTGGAAGAAATAAGTACCTAGTGACTAAAAATTCAGATAAATGTTTATTTCCTTTTATGAGATTGTTAAAACAACGGGCTTGTATACATTTCTATCAAATTCTATTAGACTTTAGTTCTAACAAACTAATCGGTTTTAGCCGGTTCCGGCCTAAGGTTCAGCACACTACACACCGAAATACGTGCGTGGCGCTGCGCGCTCTGTAGGGTTCCGTAGTCAACAAGGAACCCTTAGAGTTTCGCCATGTCCGTCTGTCGGTCTGTCCGCAGCTTAGCTCAGAGAGTACTAGAAAGCTGTAATTTGGTATGGGTATACATATAAATCACGCCGACAGTGGTAAAATTAAATGTAAATAAAATTAATGAAAATACATTTTATTGGGTACCTCCCCTACACGTTGAGTGGTGATGTTTTTTTTTTTTTTCGACAATCCCACATTGTGGGGTATCGTTGGAAAGGTCGTTTAACATTATGAGAGTTTGTGAAATCCATTTTTGGATTCAAGGATCCTTTTGCAAAATATTAAGCTTTAAAATGCTAAAATACAATAGACGTAGATATATTTAGTAACCTATTCCGCTTAACTATTCTTCAAGAGTCATAAAAACCCCTGTAAGAAATCGACACGTGTTTCACCTCTCAACGAGTCTAAAGTCACGCCTGAATCAATTAACTTTAAAATGCTAATTTTTGCAAGTGTCCCCCCTCCCTGCCAGCTAAATGGTTGGATTTGGATACGTGAAAAAATTCGTGGCTGTAGTATATATCAGGGATGTTGCGGATGCAGTTTTTTTTCATATCCACGGATGAGGAATTTTGAAGGCTCACATCGCGGATCTTAAGATATTTTTTCCAAATGTCACTGCGCCGGTGCCGGGCATTATAAATTCACTTTTCAAATAATCTATCGGCTGCAGATATCTTGCATAGCACACAATGCGCACTGTATATTTACAATAATACTCGAAAACTAAAATGCTTTTACAATAAGCGCAACTAAAACAACGTGAAACAAATTAACAATAAATAACAAACGCGTCGGATCTTGTCACCGAACGAAATCTTCGCTGTTATTGGTCAATAAGCACTGTGCGTACGGTATGCGTCGCTTCAAGCGAATTTGTTTTTATAATGACAGTCCTAAACCTTATAAGTATCGCAAACCTAATTGCACTTTATTCGAGCATTAAAGTTATAAAGCGAAGTTGTCGATATTTAAAAGCCTTTTTATAATTTTTTGCACCTAATTAATAAATAAAAATAACAACTTTTTCACATAAGATTATTTTTATGTTCAGACTTCCGAGTGAAAGATGACGAATGAAAGAAATAAATGATCAAAAAGTAAAGCGTCTGATAACAGCTTTATTGTAACTGCAATTATTCAGCTAGTAGCTAGTCGCTACTAGCTCAAGTGCAGGGCGTCTTTTAACAGACGATTTTTAATATTATATTTCATTATAAAATAATGAATTGCAGTTCTCTCCGAACTCGATTAGTAAAAATTTACCTTGTTTAGTGGTGAATTTGAATACGCAGCGGTGTTTCTCGTTGGTAATATGGCGATGCCCAAACAATGAATAATTATATACTTTTGGGTTTTGGGAAAGGACCCTTATTTTGATTAGGTACTTTAAACTCATTGACCAAACCCTCTGCCGTACCGTCCGCCGAAGGGTTGAAGTGTGCCATAGCCATAAACATTTTACACAATCCGCAATGACTACTTTGTTTTAAATATACCTACGGAATTCTCTGCTCTGGACAAGCTGAAGCGAATCCGGCGCAGGATGTGGGACAAAATTCGCTTGCGCCGATTATCAAGCTGGCGCGTCCTGCCTTCATCCCGCACGTGATTCACTGTGTGGCCAGAACTAAAGGTAGACAAATTACTTTCGTTTAAATCGAGAGCTCTTATCGGATTTAAGTACTACAAACCAATTTCTTTTTTGACAAAACAAAAAAATTACATCTCGCAATCTGTTTAATTAAGTATGGTCAACACTTTTATACTGAAACCATACCGAAGACCTCGATAAATTCTTTTACGTTAAAGGCTGAGTGTATACTATTTACATTATTCAAAACACAAAATATTTATCAATACATGCAAGTTCAGCCTGGAATACACATGCTATATAGTATAAGCACAAAACCAAAAATTTCGAGAAGATGCTACTTAGTAGCATATTACTAGCACCTGTACACACGGTTACACATCAAGCTATACATTTCCAGTATAAGCTGACCTCGCATTGTACGGAAATCTTATACAATGCGAGATCAGCATAAACTGGAAATGTATAGCTTGATGTGTAACCGTGTATACATACGAAAAAGTATGAGTACACACGGCTACACATCAAGCTATACATTGCCAGTATAAGCTGACCTCGCATAGTACGGAAATCAGGGCCGTAGCTAGGAATTCATTTTGGGGGAGGTTAGGGTTACCAACTTATAAAAAAAAAATAACTGACATTATTATGTCAGAATTATAATTGATTTAAGAGCTTAGTTATTATCAATTTCAATAAAGCCTAGTTTCTCTCTTCGCGCCACTTTGCCATCATGATCAAAAACAGGGGCTTAGCATAATGGGGCCACTATAGAGATTAAAGGATGCAAAACGACATTTAACTTTGACCGTTCATACAGAAATAGAAGTAAGCGACTTATGCAGTTTGAGAATTAAGAGAATATAGGATGCAAGAGCGAGCGAAGCGAGCTCGAAAATTTTAGCACCCGGCCTGGCATAGGTTAGAGTTAGACTCTCTCAGGTAATGCTGAAGTTACAGGAATTTATTCAATACAGAGCCAAAGTCGATAAAAATACAATATTTAAGCGTTCTCTTACTGCTTTTGTGTACCGGTAAACATCCTAACTTAATAACTTAGGTGTTGATTGGATATGCGCGCGCTCCGGCCGGTTTTTTAGAGGTCACAGTACGCCTATGCGAAATAGATAACAATATCTGTATATGCAAAAGTAAAGTATGGAGGTAGCCTAGGGGGGTCGATCTCTGGATTGAAATACTGGTGTCTCACATTTCGGATGGGGCTTGAACCCCCAAAACCCCTGCCTATTGCCTTGACGGAAATCCTATACAATGCGAGATCAGTATAAACTGGAAATGTATAGCTTGATGTGTAGCCGTGAGTACTATGCAAACACGGAGACCATGCTATAAGTGAGCATAAGTAAATTAGAAGCAAACAAGTATATGATTTTTATTATAACATGTGTATTTCAGCCTAATTACTGTATTACAAAAATAAATAAATGTAGTTTAATTGTAACTAGAAAATAGTTTGTATGTACACGAGGCTACACTAAGCTATACATTTCCAGTATAAGCTGACCTCGCATTGTACGGAAATCCTATACAATGCGAGATCAGCATAAACTGGAAATGTATAGCTTAATGTGTAGCCGTGTGTACCTACATATAAACTAACATTATTTATTTTTATACAAGGATTGATTGTTTAAAAATACCTTATATATTAGTATCTGTACTTATTGCAATTTTTTTTTTAAACTTTGCTTGTCTATAATTAATATAAATTGTTACATTGCATACTAGCGTACAGCTAGTTATCAGTATGCGGATCACACCCTGCGACGCGATACGCAGCGCCCGCGGATATTTCACGCACGAGTCGCGCGTCACAGTGTGTGATCCCGCTTACCGACGACGGCGACGTCTCGTTTAGTAGTATCGCGCTTGAATTCGCCGCTAGAGGCGCTAGCAAGAAATATCACACAATTGACATTTGAGGGCATTTTATCGCGGGTTTTTACATATTGCTAAAAAGATTGTGACATTACTGATTAATCAAATGCTTTAGTTTCACCCAGTTTCTGCAAAGCAATTTTTTGACGAGCTATTGTCAAAATTAAACGCGAGTCAAGCGCGATTGGAGTGCGTTTCACCAAATAGTTCCTATGCCGTAATGTTGGCTCCACTGTTGTAGGACGAACAAGAATATGCTAATGCGACACATTAGGTCCGTTTTTTAAATTTAACAATGGGGCCAACATTACGGCTTAGGAACTTATGAGATAAAACGCACTTTACGTGCGGTACGATTGCTGTTGATATCAGGCTAGATGACAGACTGTAAGAACAATACCGTATGAATTTTGTTTTCTATACATTATTGTGAGCTAAAAATATAAAAAATCCATTTAATTAAGTTGGTGATTTTAAGTAATAGTTTTGGGAAATAATTGCGTTAAAATAAATCCATCGATCACATGATATTGAACGCGAATCAGAGCGCGATAGGCCACTATTTGCAGGCGACTGTTTCAACATCTAACTATTTAAACAAAAAAAACCGGCCAAGTGCGAGTCGGACTCGCGCACGAAGGGTTCCGTACCATTATCTACAAAAACAGCAAATAAACACGTTTGTTGTATGGGAGCCCCCTTAAATATTTATTTTATTCGGTTTTGTAGTATTTGTTGTTATAGCAGCAACAGAAATACATCATCTGTGAAAATTTCAACTGTCTAACTATCACGGTTCGTGAGATACAGCCTGGTGACAGTCGGACAGACAGACAGACAGCGGAGTCTTACTAATAGGGTCCCGTTTAACCCTTTGGGTACGGAACCCTAGAAATGACCAAATTGAGCCTCGTAATAATAACTTCAAGCCTGGGACAGTCATTTGTCTACAGATACATGGGTTCTAGACCCTCCGCCACTGTACACACATACATACAATATACATGAATGCTATAACAATATGCCGGGAAAAACAATATATTTTTTTCTAATAATATCTGCTATTTTAATGAAATTTAACACTGCAAAAACCTTACATAAATGATTAATTTGGTACGTAAACATACCGTTTCGGAAAATAGAAGTTTCAAAGTTAATTATTCAGCATTGTCGTAACGCACTCTGCAAAGAATAAAAAAATAATATTATTTAAATAGCAAGTTATTAAATTCCATTGAATAAACTCATCAAAGTAAGATTGCAATGAGCGTTATATGGGAAAGTAGTGGAAAATATATTATAGCAGGAGGATGCTTGAAAATTCCAAAAAAAAAAAATACAGACTTCCAAAAAAATACACAAAACTACGTCTAAAATAACTTTAATTTCGGAAGTAGACGTCTTTGCTTTTCAATTTTTGTTTCTTGCCACCGACTTCCGAAATTAAATTTATTTATCACTTTTTTAGTGTTTCTTTTGGAAGTCGGTTGTATTTTTTGAAGGCGAGGTCAAATTTTTTGACAGAAGATATTATGGCGGCAGCTTTTTTTTTATTGCGAGCGTAGCGATATCGGTAAAAAGTCAATCATTAGGTATTTCTTACACAGTGTGTCCGGACGTAGACTAGCGATATTCTAAATACTTAAATATAAACTATTTTAAAGTACAATTACATTCTAAGCTTGGGTCCAATACACTTCCCCACTATGTGGCAGCCAATTTCTGTTTTTGTTGAAATATTCTCTATGCGAGTACAAGAAAATCATATCTCTCAAAGTTTTAATTATACTGAGATAACTATGCTCCATTTGAAATAAGATTAGACATATAAACAAACCTTTTTACAGTCCGTTCAACCGATTTTGACTTCTATACCGTAGGCATAAGGATGGCCTTAAAAACAAAAAAGGTTACACAATACCAACTGTCTACTGCAGCTGCCATTTCACATGCCACCAACGCAATAGAAGTCAAAATCGGTTAAACGGACTGTAAAAAAGGCTTATTTGTCTAATCTTATTTCAAATGGAGTTTAGGCTTATTCGAAAAGCAATAACATTGTCTACCGTCAGCATTACAAAGCAATGTGTTCACAATTCCATAACTTTTGAAAACAATTCAACCAATAATTATATCACTAGTCCATGTCCGGACTCCGGACACTCTGTATACTTGAAATATCCAATATCTTGTAAAATAATTAGATGAATCGTTCGTTAGTTCGATTAATTTTATTTTAATCAACATGAATGTAAGTTAAACAGTAGTTGAGTCAACCAATATGCGATATGAAAGTCAGTGGGACGAACGGGAATAAATTTAATGTTATTTATTAAATTCCCGTTCGTCTCACCCGTTGGACGACGGCAGTCGGACGAACGGGAATACACGCAAAAGGTGTATCTTTTAATACACGAAATCAGTTTTTTTTTCGTGATTTCAGGTTTGGTCCCATAGTGAAAGTTCTTCATAATGATAAGTAAAATGACCCCTTAAGAGATTTCGTGCACGAAAAGATACTCCTTATACAACATTAGTTTTAGTGTATGCGAAACCCGAAACACGTCTAATATTTTTATTTAAAAAATCTATGTACAAAATTTCAAAACTGTATCATGAAAAATCTTAAAGTTATAAGATTGTTATCGTACCTGGTTGTCTGTACAAATACATGCTAACCACGCAGCGCGCGACGTCTCCGCGCAGCTCGTGCCTCGTGAGCGTCGTCTTGCGCTCATTGATATTAATTTGGCAGTTGGTACATAACCGTACCGCGATTTTATTGTAATTAACTGGTGATAACATTTGCCATCACACTTGCAGGCTTTGGACTGTCGTAATGGTCAAGTGTAAGTAGATTATTATGTACTTTATTCGTAAATGCAGTGATAAAATGTAGTCAATGCGATTTGTTGCACCTTATGTCAACCACTTAAAGTGCGCGGATTCGCACTCTTTCACTAGCTCACTCGGACTCGGTGCGTCGCGTGCCGTTATAGATTGGTTTGGTTGGTAGACAGACACGACACAGACGCGAAGCAACAGTCGATAAGCGACCTTGGTACTATGAAACTAGAGTTCAAAATTTTCCAAGAGAGCGATGCGTTGACGATTTGACGAACGTAATAACAATACGGTGCGCTCTTATTTCTATTGTGTTAGAGTTTAATATGGATTGACTGGCACGCATAAAATGTGATTTTTGTGTCATTGTTAAAATTATTTTTATGTAAGTAATTTCTTTCTTTCCTAATTATTTACGCTGGTCGAAATTAAAATCATTAATAAAATGACTTACTGTAAAGTCTGTTATCTGTGTTCAATTCAAAATGTGCCAAATGATCCAAAGATCCGAATGAATAAAATGTTCTGGGGGAAGAACCGGGGAACCAAAATTACCGAGTGAGCGCCGGTGCCAAACGGTGCCAAAGGAATAACTAAGGTGAACCGGTACCGGACCCGTAGTCGGAATAAGTGAATCAATTCACTTTCCGGAATAAAGATTACCCAAGCCAAGTTGTTTTACCGCCGCGCCCCGCTGTGCGCCCGCGCCTAGTGCCGCTATGACCTCCCATCACCTGTTTTTTTTTTCGGCCTTTCTTCTCAGAGTAGTCAGATAGTCAATCGCCGACCTCATCTAGCTTATTTTTAATATGACATGTAAAAGTGATTCCAATATCCTATTTACAGAATAAACAATTTCATTTAATTTCGTTTGCGCATAATATGATTGCGGATAGGTACTCGGTGTCCAACTTGTATCCTTTTTTAAATATTTTTGGGACTAAATATAACATGGTGTAAAGTTAGTTCAGGTTTCGCATATACTTACTAAAAATAATGTTGTATATGTTACGCGAATAATAATTACGTACTCGCTGCGCCGGATAATAGGACAAGAATAATAAACTTGACCTCACCTCTGACGCTGACCGCGCCTTTTGCTCAAACGACGTCCAGATGAAGGGTCCTGTAATGTGAAGCGATTTGTAGTTTCTGGAGCCACTCTCAAGTTCCGAGAATCTACGGACCGAGCCTTGCTCACCTGTTTATGAAAATATTTCATTTTTAAGTTTTTTTTTTTAAATCTATGGATTTCATTAGATATGAACTTACCTTATCCATAAATTTCTTTATCAACTCAGGGCAATTTAAGTTGTTTTCTGGTTCCCAAGAATCAAATTTACTTGCCCATCCTTTCCAATGAATAAAGAAGTCCCTCTTTCCATTCTTCTTGTGACGAACCTCTAATATGCGATCAACCTAAAATAAGGAAAATTATTTTAGGGAATACTAGATCTGCGCGGGCCGAGGCTTCGCCCGTGGACCCTATTTTTTTTCTAAAATAAATGTCTATGTTACTCCTTATAACATCAGTTATCTGCCAGTCAAAGTCCGGTGGAAATCGGTCTAGCCTTTTCGGAGATTAGCCGGAACAAACAGATAGACAAAATTTAAAAAAACATGTTTTTTGATATATCTAATAGAGTGTAACAAAAACCCTGTCCAATCCGTGAGTGTGTTGGTGTTGTTAAGAATCATACTGAGTCTACATATGTGGTAATTTTTTGGAAAAAATAAAAAAACATTAGCCGCATTTTTCTTCAATGGGATGTTTTACCGGGTTAATACATGGGGCCCGGGCAGCCGTCGTACAACGGGTGTCTACAAGTCCTCTGACCTCTGTATAAAATTTACTGATTTATGATGAAGTTGGGGTAATTTTGCTACTAACAAAGTGAATTTTAATTACTCACAATTAAAAAAAAAATCTTTTTGGTAAGTTTGTTGCGGTACCCATACGTCCACTTTCGGATCGGACAGGGTTTTCGTTACATTCTGTTTATATAAAAACCGGTCAAGTGCGAGTCGGACTAGCGCACGAAGGGTTCCGTAAAAAAGAGCATAAAACAATCACGTTTGCTGTCTGAGAGCCCCTTAAATATTTATTTTATTCTGCTTTTTAGTATTTGTTGTTATAGCGGCAACAGAAATACATCATCTGTGAAAATTTCAACTGTCTAACTATCACGGTCCATGAAATACAGCCTGGTGACTAGACGGACAGAACAGCGCAGTCTTAGTAATTAGGGTCTAAAAAGGAGAAACTGACTGACTGAATGAGTGAGTGACTCACTGACTGACATATCAACGCACAGCCGAAACTATTGGGACTAGGAAAATGAACTTTTGCACACAAGAAGGGTTTTTGGAAATTCGACCTTTAAGGGGGTGAAAAAGGGGGAATTTGGTTTGTATGACAAATCTTATTTCTTGAGTTGATAAACTTGAAACTTGGCACGAATTCTAATCGAAATAAATTATAAAGTTTTAACATTTTTTGTTTTTAAACTACGTCCTAAAGGGGGGGATTGGGGGATGGTATGATTTTTGCGCGCGGTCCGATTAACTTGAAAGAAACTGAGTATTAATAATTAAATAACAAAAACCTTTTGACAGAAAAAAAAAACAATAATAAGTTTTTGGGTTTGTCGAAAATCGGCCCCTGACGGATCAAAAAGGGGTACCTACTTAACAAATTATTTATAGGGAGGATTTTATTGCATGGCCTCATGATTAACTAAAAAATTGGTGTAAATAATCTATGACTCAAAACATGTAAACATCTCAATCGATTTATTGAAATTTCACCCCTGTGGGGCTGAAAAGAGGGGATACAGTATATATATGAAAGACCTTATTCCTTTGGTTATAAACTTGAAACTAGGCAATACTTGCCTCAGTAAATAAAAAATTTGTCACTTTTAGTTTTTGATACAGCCCGCAGTCACGGAGGAATTACGGGCTGTCAAAGTAAATTTTAACGCGCAGTCAGATTAACTCAAAACTCGATACTACTACTAACAACAAAAAATAAGTGTTTCAGGGTTTATCAAATATGAACTCCTAACGGTGTGCAAAAGGGTAATAAAGTTTAAGGGGTGGATTTTACTGCTCGCTTGAATAACTCGAAAATTGGTATAAATCAAAGTCATATTAATGGAAACGCACCGAACGCTTTTTTTTAATAAGTCCTGTCGTAGAAAAGGGAGGACATAGTTTATTCAAGTCTTATTCTTTTGATCTATAAACTAAAAAATTGGGCGAATACTTATTTATATAAATAAATGTGAAAGATATTAATTCCGAAAAATATCTTTTTAGGTTTTGAAGTTTTTAGAGGAAAGTGCGAAATCTACGCGGACGAAGTCGCGGACAAATTGCTAGTACTTTCATAATATATGACTACTAAAAAGCTGTTATTTTGAAATTAGAAACAGATAGTTCAATTTTGTTTGTATTTGTATGTTGTATGTAATTTGTTTTTTACTTAAGGCGATAGCGCCAGTGTTGCCCACGAAATTCAAAGGAGAATGGCCACGGCCCATACAATAAAAATCCTGGCCCTGCGCAAAAATTTGGCAAAAAAAAAAAAAACGCATCTATGACATACAAACAGACGGACAGATGGACACACGAACATGACGAAATTATATGGTTCCGCTTTTGCCATTTGGCTGAGGAACTCTAAAAATCAGTCTGTATATGGTATAAAATTCTATTAATGATTGTTTTCTTACTTCATACTCAGCATTTTCATCAGCAGTACTACCATCCCAGTCATGTTTGGCCCTTTTAGCAGGTACTTTGGTTTCTTTTTTTGCTTTCCTTTTATTATTCTTCTTCTCTACTTTACTTTCTTTGTTTTTAGAATTCTCTTTCTGAAAAAAAAGAAAACAAATGTAGAAAACGCATAAAAACGCCATCCAAAAGTGCGCATTCGTCAAAAACAGTACAATATACTCTTACCTCATCATTATACTTGCTAATTAATTCAGGACATGACAAAGTGTTCTCAGGTTCCCAGGTATCATTATCAGCAGTATAACCCTTCCAACGTATTAAGTAATGAAGTTTTCCTTTGATCTTCTTGGAGTCAACCACTTTTTCAACCTAAAATGGTACCATGCTATTTAAAATTGGCTACAAATAAAGTTCACTTATATCATTTAAAATCTAAGATTCATTAAAGGGATGAAATGCTAACTAAAACAAGCATTTGATTTTTTTCTAATATTTATAAAATATGATAAAATATTCATTCCTCTAATACAGTTTGCGTCTTTATCATATGCATTTATTGAAATAAGGGAACTCGTTTCTATGTGTGCACATGATGTTTTTTTTTAATTTACCGACTATGCAATTAAGCAATTTCCCTAATTTAAATATGTGCACATGATGCAGATTCACACTGTATTATTTAATCTGAAAGTAAGTCTTTCTGTCATTCTGTATTTTTTTTCATGCCTAATTCTCTAAATCAATTTGTATGAAAGATAGATAATTATGTAGCCATCAATTATAGAGCCCTGCTCCCAAGAAACTACGAACTGAAATCAGTATCAGTTACAATACGCGACGTCTGAATATACAATTAGAAAGGCGCATTTGTAGCTCTACATGTATATCAACTGAGACAAAAATTATGACGATTTAGAACAATTTGATTTCACAAACTCATATAAGTAATTGTACTGTTATCATAATATTCACGCAAGCAGAAAATGTTATTTAATTAAGACGCTGACAACAGATAAACCACGGTCACCGTCGGATTGCATAGAAAAGAAAGAGAAGCGCGATAACATAACGCTTGTAATTTATTGCAAAATATAAAGCAGTTATCGATTTCTTCAATGAGTTAATCGAAAATTAAAAACAACCGAGTTCTGCATTCAATTATGACGTTCTTGTTATTAATTAAAACTAGCTGATGGCTGCGACTTCGCCAGCGTGGATGTCGGTTATTATATACTAAAACTTTACTCGAGATCCACTCTATCCATTGCTGAAAACAGCATGAGGATCGGTGCAGTAGTTTTTGAGTTTATCGCGTACAGGACGACAGACAGACGCGGCGGGGGACTTTGTTTTATAATATGTAAGGATACCAACGCGACGCGCGTATTTATTTAATACAGATATTTTTGATTAGAACGCATGTAAAAGGTTAGTTTACCGTTAATTTGTTTTTTTTTTGTTTTTCAAAACTTGTTTGAATAATAACCAATTTCTGAATTTCTCAGAAATATGTTCAAGATTAACATATATTTCACCGCTACCACGAACTACACAGCGTGTTAAAAAAAACACTGTACGAGCAAATAGATTTTCAAAAAAAAATAATGGTAGTTACTTTATAGGGTTCCGTAGTCAACAAAGAACCCCTATAGTTTGGCCATGTCCGTCTGTTTGTCCGTCTGTCCGCGGCTTAGGCTTAGCTCAGAGACTGTTGATACTAGAAAGCTGTAATTTGGTATGAATATACATATAAATCACGCCGACAAAGTGGTAAATAAAAATCTTAAAATATATTTTTACTTAAAGTGGGGATGGTTTTTTTCTCTCGTTAATCCCATGTTGTGAGATATCGTTGGAAAGGTACTCGTAGTTCAAAAATAATGAGTTTGTGCAAATCATTTTTGGATTCAGGGATCCGTTTGCGAAATATTAATCTTTAAAGTGGTAATTTTTGTTCAAGAGTCAAGTGCAAAAAATATGAATGATTTTAATGGAAATTTATAAGTATTTTCCTCTGATACTCTAATGTGAATACATAGAAAATGAACATATATTTGAATAAACACACATTATCTTTATAAACTTTTAGTGGGCATTCAGTACCCTGAATACCCACTAAAAGTTTATAATGATAATGATTTCTGGAACCAGAAAATGTTGCCAAATGAATAAAGTTTTATGAGGAGAGCGTTCTTCCCGATATATTAGATAATTCAAACCAACATCTCGACTACAGTTGCAAAACAGTACTGTATCTTTTTTAATTTTCTTTTGCTTATACCTCGAAAATGGTGTATTCTATCGCAAAAATAATGAAAATTTCAACCCACTTTAAAAGACCCATAAACCCCTAATACTCAACATGTAGGTAATTTTTTTTCCTATTTTCCATACAAAAAGTGAAAAATTCCATAAGTATAAAACACGTCGAGGCAGCCGAAAAGGCGCGCCCCTGGCTCATAAAAAATCACGGGGTAGGGCAAACAAGTACCTAGTGGAGACGCTATTGTCAAATTTGATTTTAGTTGGGTCTAAATATTTTTTAAATTTAGAGATTTTTTTGGGAGAATAGCTATAAGATTCTCATAGCCAAAAGGTAAGGAATTTGTGATTGTTTTGTTAGTTTAGTTCTGTGTACAAGAGAATCGGCACCATTGTCTACTTACCTGCTGAATAATTACATACCTATAAGTAAAGAAAATTGGTAAGAGAAGTAGTACCAATTTTCTTTATGATAAAATGATGATAAATGATTTTTATTTCTGTAAGTAGGTTTGTACAAACACTTTTACATGTCAATCACATTTTTAAAACTAGATGAGGTCGGCATTTCCTATCTGACTACTCTGAGAAGAAAGGCCGAAACAAACTCAGAGGTCACAGTCTCTTTTAAAGTCCAGACATAATCTTGGTCAGATCATGTGAAGACCATGTAGATTGGTGTCTGAAATGGACTTTTGAGGAAAGAACCACAAAGATTGAGTGGACCTGTCCAGTCAGTGCAAGCATTTGTCAATAATCGTGCAGCTCAACTCCAATTTTAAGGAGCTCAACGATTTGACGAACAGTACCAAAGAAAGGACATTTGGTTAGGCCGCATAAATTACTCAAACTGCCAGACCATAATTAATTAAAACTAAGGAAAAATTAATACTAAGAAAGAAAGATCCACATAGTCTTCACATTCACAATAATTAAAATAATATAATACTTTACAAAGTAAACATTTATGTCATTATTTAAATAAAATGTCAATGTAAATATCAAAATCCGGAAATAGTCTTGGTCAATCATTTGAGGACCATGTAGATTTGTGTCTGAAATGGTCTTTTGAGGAAAGAACCACACAGATTGAGTGGACCTGTCCAGTCAGTGCACGCATTTGTCAGTAATCGTGCAGCTCAACTCCAAATTTAAGGAGCTCAACGACTCGACGAACAATACCAAAGAAAGGACATTTGGTTAGGCCGCCTATAGTACTCAAACTGCCAGGTAAATAAAAATATGATCCACATAGTCCTCAAATTCACAATAGTTAAAATACGAGGTGCATTCAATAAGTACCTAGCCTCATCGCCAGAGGGCGCTGTAGTTTCAAAAGAGTTTTACCACAGTGTAGCACATTCTTTTTAAATTCTTTTTTCAAATTTTCATACCAATCCCTTGATTTGTTTTAATTTGACAACTTATGGAAGCGAACGTGTCGATCGGTTTTACAAAAATGGAAAAAGAGCAATATCGTTCGGTGATTCGATTCCTATTTTTGGAAAGGAAAACGCGCATCGAAATCAAAGAGCGCTTGAAGGCTGTGTACGGTGACTCTTCTCCATCGATGGCCACCGTCAAGAATTGGTTCAACGAGTTTGAACGTGGCCGTACGTCGGTTTTTGATGAACCACGTCCAGGTGCACCGAAAACAGCTGCTACGGAGGAAAACATAAAAAAAATCCATGATCTCGTATTGGCAGATCGCCGATTGAAGGTTCGGGAGCTAGCTGAGACTGTAGGCATTTCAGAAGGAACAGTGCATCATATTCTTCACGAGGAACTCGGCATGAGAAAGCTGTCGGCGCGATGGGTGCCGCGTTTACTCACACCAGAAAACAAGCGCAACCGTGAGACCACAGCGGAGACGTGTTTGGCGCTGTTTAAGCGGAATCCAGCGGAGTTTTTGCGTCGTTTTGTGACCGTCGATGAAACCTGGATCCACTGGTACACACCAGAGACCAAGGAGCAATCAAAACAATGGATCCAGACCGGGGAACGTGCTCCAAAGAAGGCGAAAACTGTAAAATCGGCCGGAAAAGTTATTGCCACCGTTTTCTGGGATTCACAAGGTGTGATCTACATCGATTACCTCGAGAAGGGTAAAACAATTACAGGGCTTTACTATGCCGATTTATTGGGCCGATTCGACGCCGAATTAAAGAAAAAACGACCCCATCTGGCGAAGAAAAAAGTGCTGTTTCACCACGACAACGCACCGGTTCACACGTCTGCCGTTGCCATGGCCAAATTGGTCGAATTAAGCTACGAATTGCTGCCCCATCCACCGTATTCTCCAGATTTGGCCCCTTGTGACTTCTTTCTGTTTCCTAATCTGAAAAAATCACTCGCCGGGAATAGATAAGGATCGAATGAGGAGGTCATCGCCGCCACGGAGGCCTATTTTGCAGAGTTTGACAAAAACTATTTTTCGGACGGATTAAAAAAGTTGGAGCATCGCTGGGCTAAGTGTATCGAACTAAAAGGAGACTATGTTGAAAAATAAATTCCCACTTTTCCAAAATTTTCGTTTACTTTTTGTAGGCTAAGTATTTATTGAATGACCCTCGTAATAATAATATTATACTTCACAAAGTAAATATTCATGTCACTGTATAAGTATATGTTAATAATAAAATAAAAAGTAAAAATAACAAAATTCAATAAGTTAAAAAATAACAAAATTTGAGAAATTGGAGCAGCTCAATCCCGAGCCTTTTTGTCCTCAATGTAATCTTTAATGGTATAATACGCTTTTTGGCACAACTTACGTTTAATAAATGTTTTAAATTTATTAAGGCTTAGATCTTGTACGTGTCTTGGAAGCTTATTGTAAAAGCGTATACATTGACATCTGAACGAGCCACCTATTTTCAGATATTTCACCTATTTTCTTTAATGCCAGAAGCATCACTTGCGTGCGCGTTCGAAAGTGATGCTTCTGGCATTACAAGCGTCTTTAGGCCGCGGTTACTGCAGTTAAATGTTACCAGTAGCAGATGCATGCCAGTTTGCCGCTTTAGTGGTATAAATTAAAATTCACCCAATTTTTTGTGACCCTATCGTAACTCGCGTCCCAGAAATAAAACGGCGGGCAATCCGCCGTTTTATTTCTGGGACGCGAGTTACGATGGCTAATGATGCTGCGACACGCCTCCAGCACATCTGGAAAAATCGTGGTTATAAGCTATAAAACAAAAACCCGATTGGTCAGAGCACTAGTTTTCCCGATTTTGCTCTATGGAGTTGAGACGCGGACAATCCGAGCAAGAGAAAGACAGAGGATAGACGCATTCGAAATGTGGTGCTGGAGGCGGATGCTCCGAATTCCATGGACAGCCAAACGCACAAATGTGTATATTCTTTCCCAGCTCGATATCAAGATCCGATTGTCTAGTTTGCCTACAGCGTATTTTGACCTAATTCGGCCACATAATGCGAAGGGGAGATAGCAGCCTAGAAAAGCTGGTCATTGTTGGCAATGCCGAAAGAAAGAGAGCACGAGGCCGGTTGCCAACACGATGTTCTGACCAAGTAAAAGAAACTACGTCCTCAAGCAAATTTCAGCAGGTGGTGATGGCAACTTTGGCCCGGAGTCGATGGAGGCAGATTGTCCGTTTAAAGGGGACCAGTGACCACGATCGTCAGTAATGAGGGACCGATTGAAAAAGAATCGTAACTCAATAGATAAGCCGTTCTAGGTAATTGTTGGAACTATGTAAACACAAACACTACCTTTCTAGCCTCTTTTATGAAAAAGTTACGTTGATTTCTTTTTCGTACGCTTGGTGCGCCACTCTTCTTCCTCTCTGCCATTTTCCGCGTTCACATGTTATAGTGCAATTTATTATTTTTGGCTACAATATACTGTTTTAATATATTCTATCCGTGGTATTATTTCTACAGTAATAACATTCACCGATACAAATAATATTTCACGAACTATAAATAACAGTTATTTAATTTATTTCGAAAGTTAAGTGGAAAGGATCAAGTTGGCTTGTTCGTCGCGTATGACGCATAGCGGTATGCATGTGTGCGTAGCGTACTTCACTAGACGCAACGAGCTCATCCGCTGCTGCGCGCCGTCAAATTTACCTAAATCTGTGCGATTTTGTAATAGCCCTCTTAAGTCAAGCTTATTTTTACCGTTTGCCTGTTTTCAGCGCCTTAATAGAAATATTCATAATTTTTTAATCATGCTTTTGGTTTTCTAGATTTATGTTTTTTCATGTGAAACATCTATAAGCGCGTCTTGGGGAGTAAAACCGACTCGTATATCGTGACGGCAAACGACATGATGCTCTCATAAGACAGCTTACCCCGTCATATCATTAAAATATACTTATACATTATTTTTTCTCCATTTATTGATTCAATCAATCAATATACCCATACCAAATTACAGCTTTCTCGTACTAAGAGTTTCTAAGCTAAGCTGCGGACCTTGTTGACTAAGGAACTCTTAAATGGTCTATTTTTACAGTGAAATGCTAAGGTAAAATAATAATTGTCAGAATTATTATTTTGAAGTGTAGCAACGGAGGAACAAGAAAGATCAATGGCTACTCGCCCAACATGCTACAACATGCAGCTAGAAAAATTGAATACAACAAACATAACATAATGCTACATAGTCATGTCTCAGACCAACAAAAAAAGAAAGACGGATCGCTACCTATATCAGACGTGTAGCCACGAAACTATGCTCCTGCAAGTAAACACACAGGCTCACGCACACACCTACACAAAAACTATGCTCATCGCTCCTAGTACGTCACGAGTCGTCGTCTAGTAAACTTCAATAAAAAAAATTGAATTATGCCTTCTTGTGTAGTGAAAACTTGTAAAAACAATAGCAAATCACATAAAAAGTCTCACGGAATCACTTTTCACATGGAAGTACTTCAAATAACATCGTTTCTTAATTTAGTTAACTATGAATTTTAGGTTACTTGGAACAAAAACCTGAACGAATGAACGAACGAAAACAGTGACATTTAAGGTGCGAGGGTTGCCATAATATGATTTGAAATTTTCCCGTTCGATATTTTTTAGTTCAAGTAATTATATGCCTGTTTTTTTATGTATTTAATATTTTAGATTTCCAAGTAATATTGAAAATAAAAGTAAACGGATAGTAGCTATAAGAAATAGTCGGAATGATCCAGAATGGCTGCCATCGAAAACCAGCGTGGTTTGTTCCGATCATTTTGATAATAATGACCTTTATTCAACTAACCGTGGACTTCGCCGTGTGATCAAAAGCGGATATAAAATTTGAAAAACCAAAATGAGATTTTATCAAAACAGTAAATAAACACGAGACTGTATTTTTTTTTTTAATTTAGTTAGTTTCTCAGCTTACTCTAGCAAATTTAAATACTACTGTACCAAATTTTATTTTTTAGATGTTATTTCCATCGTCCTACGTAATTGCTGAAAACTCAGTTTCACAAAGTTCTGGCTGTACGTTTGTTCAAGTATGTCCTAATTTTTCATTTATCTTCCTAAGGTTTTAATCAAAAGCTGCCATTACTCGTGTATTTTTTTTCTAGGAATTACCAGACTTGCCTCATGTAGCCATTGACGATAGGGCTGTATGTAAATGCACTTTGTACCTTAATTGTTACTTAATTTTGCGATGTATAAAAAAAATGGTTTTGTTTCGGAATCCTTCCTAACAATTGAGGTACAATACCATACTCAACAATATCTTACTCGTACAATATTATCCTACCCAAAATATTATTCCCCAAATTATAGGGAAAAACTTTAACAAATGACAACCCTTTATACATACACATAGATAAAAAGGTGGCTTCACTTTTGATGTACGTAATGCTCCGTCTTTCTTATTTTGTTGGTCTGAGAGTCATGTTAAGAGAGAGCGAATTTTGTCAGTTTGTGTCTAAGTGGAGGGTAATGCCATTTGAAAGGTAATAACATTATTCCAAATGGACATAGGCTGTATATTATATGTATTATGTGAAAAAGAAGTACTATATTATACTAATGATATACTATCTGGAATTCATACAAGTCCAGTACTTTTTGTGATGTTACTGTTCTTGAACTTGTGCACGAGTCTATAATAACAGTTTATTTCAATATGTCTTACATGCTATATTTTCTAGTTACAAATTGATTAGAATCTGTAGCAAAACTAGGCGAAAGCTGTGTTTTGGCTATCAGAGCCAAACCCCTCAAATAATAAATGCTTAAAAATAGCCATCAAGTGGATAAGTTAACACTTTGTAGATTTCAAATAATAAAAAATTGTGATGATAAATAACAGAATAATTCTTTAATTACAATAAAATAATTAAATAATATTTACATAATTAAAGGCAATAATTCCAGAATTTGCCAAAAATTAAAAATTATATAATCAAAACCTGGTGATTATCTATCATTTCCCCTACTATTATAAATAAATTAATGATACCCAATAATTACATTAATGTACTTCATTTTGAGTTTCAGCTAAGTAATAAATTCTGTGTTTTCTTAGCCCAAAATGGCCATTGTTCTTTGAAACAGCTAAGAAACAATTTTGCAAATGATAAGTTTTAACCTTCAAAAGCATTGATAGTGCAACATACATGTGACTTTTACAGCGTGATAACTTAGGTTGAAGTGGATTAGGGCCCATAGCCATTGAATCGGATTCCTTCTAATTATTGACCTACTCTGAAACAGGACCTGACTGACAGGTTAAGTAAAAAAAAAATGTGTTTTTTATTATACCATAACAACATATTACAAAAAAAAAAACAAAGTCGGTGTCTTTGCTTTTCAATTTTTGTTTGTTTTTTTTCCTAAAAATTGGTTTGTGGTACTTACCCCACACAAATTCGAATACTTACCACTACCTGCTAAGTAAATAACAGTGACGGAGTCACTTAAAACGTTGTTTATTTAATATACTAAGTGGGGAAAATAAGTAATATTGAAGCTAACTAAAAACAATGAAAGTAGCATTAATAAAAAAATTAAGGGACCACCTCTGATGCATGACCTACCAAACAAAAAAAGAATCATCAAAATCGATTCATATTATTGGAGTAATCGAGTAACATACACACAAAAAAAAAATACAGACGAATTAAGAACCTCCTCCTTTTTGAAGAAGTCGGTTAAAAAAGAAGAATATCGGCGCCATTTTTCACGCATTTCATGGGTCGTAAGATAGTGTAGTGTACAAAGTCGCTTATTGCAATCGATTTAAAAAAGCAGTTTTATGATAACCTACCTAGATATTTTGTTTATAAAAAGACGTATTCTAGCACAGCATTGGTTGACCCTTTCGTAGTTTCTAGACATAGTATTGTCTACTGAGCATAAAATGATAATTAAATATTACTGTTTACAAACACAAAAATATTACAAACCTCGTATTCCTCTTCGGCGACATTTTTCTCAGATTTCCTTTTTTTAGACTTGTTTTTAGCTTTTCCTTTTTTCTGAGATTCTTTAGTAGTACTTGTCGAAACATTCTCATTTAGTTCGACATTTTCAGCCAATTCTGATTCGGGCTCTTTCTCATCTGGGTCAGCTTGGTGTTCAGCGTCGGCATTGGCATGCTCATCATTAATAACTGAACCATTCGTCGATGATATCACATCGTCATCCTCTCTGCGACTCTTTGATATCTTACGCATTGTGGCAATGAATTTTGTAACAATATTGCACGACAATAATAGTACTTTTATACTTAGGCAAGTCGAAAGGAGGGAAAATCCGTGATAGGTACTTACAATAGACACGCTTTAGCTTGGCTTGCTAACAAAAACACTATGCCCGGCCCAGAAAATGTTGCAAGTCGTAATATCGAATGAACTATTATTTTATTCTCTATGAAAAGAAAAAAGGTTCTGTTTCAAAGTATCTGGATGATAATTTCTGAGAGTGCACTGTTATTCTAGACCTCTATGAGTAAGCCCCCGAATTTCATTATTCTAAACTTTTGTTAATACTAATCGTTAGAGAGAAAAGAAAAATCGTGAGAGAGTAATTAGTTTCTATGAACGATTTTATTTTTTTGTGTGAAGTTTGCCCCCATTATCGCTAAAATGGATTAAGACGTTTTTTTTTAAATCATTTGTGAATCGTTATGTACAGGTTGAGAGTTAAATACCCCACTAATGTTCTGTGGTTAAATAAAAGTGCCGCCTCGATAGGAGCCAGGGGGAGAGGGGATTAGGGTTAGTAAATCACCCCACCCCACCTGCGGAAATACATTTTTTTTAAAGATTTTTTTACATGACAAATCAAATAGAGACTGTTATTAATGAAATGTAGAGGGAGGTGAAAGCCCGGCTAAGCTTTACTTTAGCATCCGTCGAGTTGGAAGTCCATATTTTTTTTACAGAAAGTTCTTATTATTAGAAACCTCCATGTAAAGTTTTAAGTTGCGGAGATCAATGGTTTACGAGAAAAAAATAAAACAAAATCGTAAAAATTTAGCAATATTTTGACTTTTTTGACATTTTGTCTCGCCTTGAACGTTTCGTTTTACTAAGGGCAACGCATTAAAATGTTTTACTTCATATTAAGTATGACATAAATACGTATATTTAGTGCTTTAGACACTTTTTATCCATATTTCATAATAGGATATATATTTCATAGATTTAAATTAGTGCTAATAAATTAAAACTTATAAGAAAATACCGACTATTCCCGATATGTGAAACCAAACGTGAAACGAAATCATTTTGAGTTTTCATTGTCCAGTGTTGCCAATTTGGTGGGATTTAGGTTAGAAGGCTGTTCTTTATTTTTCTTGCTGTTGGAGTCGGGGTGCCCTAAGTCCCGACATATCTCAATTTATTAAAAAGGCAATGAGAACTTATTATAATGCAAGAGCGAGCGAAGCGAGCTCGGGACTTGGGGCACCCCTACTCGGCCAGGTTAGGTTAGAAGGGGATGGCGGGGTCTTTCAGACCCCGCCATCCCCTTCGTGGTTATTTTTTTTTAAACCACCCTGAAGTAGGAGCCCCGCGAAGCGGAGCTCCGTCGACTATGCCATATAAACTAGGCAATGAGAATATATGATGCAAGAGCGAGCGAAGCGAGCTCGGGACTTGGGGCACCCCGACTCGGATAGGTTAGGTTAGAAGGGGATGGTGGGGTCTGAAAGACCCCGCCATCCCCTTCATGGTTATTTTTTTTAAACCACCCAGAAGTAGGAGCCCCGCCAAGCGGGGCCCCGTCGACTACGCCATAAAGTGCAGTACTTCCTTTGAAACTCCTTTTGGGGTGGATCTGACATGGCAAGATTAGGTTGTTATTTTTATTTAAGTCTTGAAAATCCCTTAACTCGTATTGAAGGAGGGGGGAGGGGGCATTTTATTCGTCACACCCTACCTCTTTCGACCTTTAAATCGATGTAAATACAAGAAAATTTGAAAGTTAGGTTAGAATATTAAAAAAATCATATCTCAAAAAGGGGGGGGCTCCGCAACTTTTCCTTCAAAGGGGGGGGGTGTACACCCCCCCTTCTCCCCCCCCCGCCAATTCTCAACCCTTAAATCGATGGATGCTAAAGTAAAGTCCTACCGAAAGCCCTACTGAACCTGATCGAGGCGACACGTTTCTGTAACCTAGTCTATCAGTAGTCAACGTATGATGCGTTTCGGTCCACACAATTACCGTGCGTTTGCACTGGCGAAACATTCAAGACAAAACATGTTGAAATCTCTATTTTCTGTCAATGTTCCATACAATTTTTGACAGGAACTAGAGATTTAAACATGTTTTGTCTCGAATGTTTCGCCAGTGCAAACGCACGGTTATGTTCACACGTGTAGACATGCTTATTTCGATAATTCGTCCACTTTCCGAATAAAGCAGACTTCACATTAGGAGATATAATACAGGAAAAGTTTTTGACCAGTGCGCAAATTTTTTTTGGTGGTTCAATATCAGTAATAGAACACATTTTCATTATTTATTCAATACTTTTTTTTGTTTTTTTATCGTACTTAAAATCAGCAAAATATGGACACAAACTATTCGTAATAATATCAATGGGCGCGTGCGGCGGCCGGCGCACAGGCGGCGGTGTTGCACGGGGGTGCAACCCCCTCCCGGGAGGCGCCGGGCGCTGTGGCCGACAGTTCGCTCATCGCACGCGCTGTCGTGTGACGTCGCGTCTAATCGCTTTCACGCGCAAGCGCCGCGCCTAATCGCTTTCCCGCGCAAGCGCCGCGCCGCACGTGTGTCGTGCTTGTACCTACCGGTCACGATGTCGGACTTCAGTAACCGCGAGTTTTACGAGATGGTGCGAGTGTATGTACTGAGTGGTGAAAGTTTGCGAGCAGCTCGCAGAATGTATGCGACGGAGAGCATACCTCGAATGCGAGCCCATGGAATCCTTAACCCCGCGGTCCCTAATGAAAGGACCATTTTAGCGGCCACTCAAAGGCTGCTTGATCACGGACAGTTCAGAACCCCGAATCATGCACGAGGGTCTGGCAGACCCCGACTGGCGATCGAAATCGAAGAAAGCATTTTTGATTTCTTTGAGCGAGATCCAAGGGCCAGTAACCCACGTAAATACCTACGCCGGCGAATCGAGCGAGCGCACAGCTGATAGATAGGTACTTTCGCGCGTTCCGCTTCGCCGCGCGCCGCCGGCGCCGGTTAGCCATACAACCACTTTTAAAATAAACATCTTTCGTTAACGATTTTTAATTTTTTTGTATTAAGACGCATCAAAATAAAAAAAATATGTTTAATAAAACTGGTTTAAGGTTAATTTGTCAAAATTTGCGCAGTGGCTAAAAACTTTTCCTGTATACAGTGTGTCCGTTCCGGACATGGACTAGCGATATTCTAAATACATACAAACTATTCTAAGCTTGGGTCCAATACACTTCTCCGCTATGAGGCGGCCATTTTGTTTTTTTTGTTGAAATATTCTTTGCGACTACAGAAAAATCATATCTCTCAAAAGTTTTAGTCATACTGAGATAAAAATAGGCTTATTCGAAAGGCAATAATATTGTCTATCAAAGTCTACCGTCTGCATTACAAAGCAATGTGTTCACAATTCCATAACTTTTTCAATAGTTAAAATATAAATGTGAAAGTCGAAAAAAATTACGAAAAATTATGCAATTCAACCAATAATTATTAATTACTAAAAAAAAACACCCCCGACCTCTTTTTTATTTTTTTACTAGATCTAGAAATTTTGAGCTAAGCTACATAAAATTCACAACTGTATGTCTAATATTTTAAGAGTTATTGTTGTTAGAATAGCGTATGCGCAAGCACAAAGGGCCATTGTCGGAAAAGTAAACAGGAAATCATTAAAAAAAAAAAAACATAAAATTATTCTTATCCTTATAATTGTACTTTAAATAGTTTATATTTAAAAAAGAACGTGTTTGCAACTGCAAATTTAAGTTGGTCGATTATTACTCGGTAACTTGTAGAGCCTACGTAGCGGTGATAGTTTTCCTTTTAATTTCATTATATATACTAGAAGCCGTGAATTTTTTCACATATCCTAAACCTTAGATTATAAAATTCCAAAATCAAACATTTTGCTGGCAGGAGGGGGGGACACTTGACTCTAACAAGAATTAGCACTTTAAAGCTTAATATTGCGCAAACGGACCCCTGAGTCCAAAAATGGTTTTCACAAACTCATTATTTTTAAACGGCCTTTCCAACGATACCCCACACCACGGGAGGTACCCTAAAAATATCTATTTTTTACGACGTTTTTTTACCACTTTGTCGGCGTGATTTGTAGAATAGAATAGAATACTCTATATTATGTACACCATAAAAAATACAGATATAAATGTAGAAATTTAACATAGGGTGACACAATGGGCGGTCTTATCGCTAAAAGCGATCTCCTTAACTCCCTAATTCCTAATAAGTAACCTATAACACTTGCCAGACCTAAAACTTTTACTATCAGTAGACTATGTATGTATATTTTTATTTTAAGTGTAAATTTTTCGCAATTGTTTGTAAACATGCAATATTGTAAATAAATGTGTTGTAGTGTCTAATTTTGTTGGAGTTTATTATGCCTCTAGAAATTATGTTTTATGTCAGTAGGCGTAATACATTGTGATACGAGTGTGCTCTATTGGATATTACAGTCGAGGCGGTATTATTCGCGCTAGCCACAGGCGAGCGCGATAAGGTAGCCGAGAGTGTAATAATCAATGCACACGCGTTTCATACGACGTTTTTCAACACACTTGCGAGGAAAAAAACAGACTTGTTGTAAGAACTTATGCTACAATAACATAAATATAGAGATGATATATTTATAAAGTTTAACTGACCTTTGTTGCTAGGTACCGACTATCCGGAGTTTCTTTTAAAAACTTCTATATCGGTTGGTGACAATACTTTAAATTTTGTAATTTTGTTATTAATTAACCACGCAACGAAAACGATAGTAAATAATTATGGAAAATGGCGGCTGGTTTTGGTTTTTTCCGCTAGCGATGAGCGCGCGGTGTAAATAAAGGCACTGGTAATACCCCTTTTTTTTTTTTTTTTTTGAGGGTGGGAAATCATCCAATGAGTTCTCCCGCTCTGGGCGGAGCGGAAGGGCGTGTCAGACTTTTACTGACTAAAACCCACCCGTGTTCCTTCATTTGCCTGTTGCCAAGGTCCCGGTATCCCTTTCGGACTTTCCCGCAACCCTGGCAGAGATAGTTTATAACCTGGATTAACACATAGGATACTTTTTATCCCGATATTCCCACGGGATCGAGACTTACGCGGGTGAAACCGCGGGGCGCAGCTAGTATAAAAATATAATAATGTTAATAATAAATCATACGCAAATGGGGTTAGGGTAGTGAACAATATAGACTGAAATAGCCACAGACGATATAAACCCTTATTTAATAGTACAGAATGATAGAGATTCATTCCGCGCGAACGCGGTGGCATACGGGCAGGCCAGCGCGGTTCATCGGGACGGGTCAAGTGACCTGCGCGCGTGCCAACCACGGTCTTACCGGAAAAAAGCGCAAGCTCGGGTGTAAATAGAGAATGCTCATTTATTAGTAGGATAGTTCATACTAATTCAATGTACAGTATCCCACTGACGTTTAGTTATGGTAAAAAAAAAACCCATGGGCATACATGGGATTTTTTTTGCTTATGGTTCTTTTTTTATATAAAAACTTGCTTTTGAGCGCTTGTCTTTGGTAAAAAGCTTCACCAAAAACAATTTCTATTGGATACAAATTCCATGCTGCCATGATAGTACTTACTAATTCCATACTGCCATGTCATTACTCCGACTAGTAAATAGTAATCTGGAAAAAAAAAGCGCGGGAAACTCCAAACTTTGCGGACGTGTCTTTTTTGGAGAAATTTTAATTTGTTTAAATAACTTGTATTATAGGATCAGTAGCTGTAGTTTTAGTGATAGACTTTCTTTTTCTTTAAATTTAATCTTAATTCTGTACATTTTCTTCGGTAGGGTAAGTTTTTTTACATTATTTAAGTAGCGCGGAAAATGAACGACCCGCCTAACCCGGGGGACTTTGTTCCCCCGGCAGGCAAGTTTGTTACCATTTCAAACGAATCGGGAATGGATACCGATGGGTCGTCTTCGGCTCGCACGTTGAAACGTAGTCGTGTGCATGTGTGCAAACACTGTAATAAACGCCGTCGTACCCGTAAAAACCACGGTTCCGAGTCTTCGGGTTGTGGTTGCACGGACACTTCACTGCCTATTACATCGGAGCCTAACTGCTCCGAAATAATCGCTTCCACGGACACCTCACTACCTATTACTTCGGAGCCTAACTGCTCCGAAATATTCGCTTCCAATGTTTCACCTGTTATTCCTGCTCCGTCCACAGTTGTTCCCACGCAGATTGGTCGAAAAACTTATGACAAAACCGACAACGCGCCTTTTGTTTTACATATTCAAAAAAATGTAATTTCACCAAATGATGGAACTACCTTGCACCCAATAACATTTGGCAAGTTCTTAAAACATAACGCATTCCAAAAAATAATAAACGGTAGCGTCAAAAAAATTGGGCGCAATAAAATTTCTTTATCTTTTTCTAATTTCCTGGACGCAAATTCTTTTATTTCTCATAGTAGCCTAGAAAAATATAACTATAAAGCTTTTATACCTACTTTTAATGTAACTCGAATGGGTTTAGTGCGTGGTGTTCCTGCAGAATGGTCTCCGGAGGAAGTTATAGACAATATGTCAGTACCAATTGGTTGCGGTCCAATTTTGAAAGTCCGACGCCTCAATTTTAAAACCATTGTGGATGGTACAACCACTTGGAAACCATCCCAATCTATTGTTGTTACTTTTGATGGGCAGGTTCTACCGAAAAGAATTTTTATGTGCTATAATGCTTTACCGGTTGACTTATACATTTTCCCTACTGTACAATGTTTTAATTGCTGTCGTTTTGGCCACACAAAAATTCAGTGCAGGTCCAAACCTCGATGTTTTAAATGTGGTCATGGCCACACTGGGGACAGTTGTGAGAGAGATCAGGAATGTGCATCTTGCTGCCTTTGCTCTGGGTTGCACTATGCTACCAATAAGTCTTGCCCAGAATTTTCTAGACAAAAACTAATCAAAACATACATGGCACAAAGTTCAGTATCATATGCTGAAGCTGCAAAACTATATCCCACAGTTACTAAATCCTATGCTGATACACTTTTATCTTCTCCTTCAAAAAACTTTGCTGATACTCCATCTATCTCTTCAAATAATAGAATGCCTGCTTCAAGTAGCTATAAAAAGACTGTCTTTCTCAAACCACGCTCCCCTCCCAAATCTGTACAAGGTTATAATAAAGAGGCTCACAATGCTATCATTAAAGATTTCGATATTCCCCAACCATCAAATGGTTGTGCTTTCTCTAATAATCCAATCAGTGAAAAAAATGACTCAAATTTTGCCATAAACGATTTTCTTTCTGCATTACACAATCTTCTTTCTCTGTTCAACATTTCACCGTCCAACGTTGCCCAATCTTTAAATGCTTCTCAATCCATTCATAATGGACAACACATCCAAAATAATTCAGTGGAACTGCCGCAGTCTATTAAACAAAAAGAGTGATGTTATTTATCTTATAAACAAATATGAGCCATTTGCCTTAGCCTTAGCAGAGACATGGCTCAAATCTCATCATATTTTTAAAATTAACGGTTATTTAACCATTAGAGAGGATAGATCTGATGGGTATGGTGGAGTAGCTATACTTATTAAGAATTCTATCCCTTTCTCTGTCATTACATTACCTCCTCATAGTGAGGAAATTTCAATTGTGGCTATTAAAGTGCATAATTCTTGTCTTGTTTCTATTTACATTCCTCACCCTTCTTCTGCTGTTCTACAAGAGATAAATAATCTCTTGTCTTTTCTGCCAAAGCCTGTCTTAATATTGGGGGACTTTAATTGCCATCACCAATCATGGGGTTGTTCAAGCTCTAATAGTTATGGCGATGAATTACTAGACATAATAGACCTACATAACTTATGCATCTTGAACTCTGGAGCTGCCACACGTCGCTCAGATCCCAATCAGAACCAAAGTGCAATCGACCTCTCTATATGTTCTCCAAACTTAGCCTCTTCATTAACTTGGCATACTCTAACCTCTACTTGTGGTAGTGACCATTTTCCAATAGTTATTTCTTACCCTCTTTCCAAACCAAATACACTAATAAGGAGATCTAACTTAAAACATAAACTACCTAATAGAAATAATAATGACTGGGACAAGTTTAGAAACATTGTTGACAGAAAGCTATGCTCTTTGCCTGTTATTTCGGATGGTAATGAGAATAGTTGTGCTGAAGCTTTAGCACGCATATTAATCGTAGCGGCAGATGAAGCTTTTCCTGTTTAAAATAATAATATTAGCACAATTCCCTCGCCTCCGTGGTGGGACTCGGAGTGCACAGAATTGATTAACAAACGTAAAGAGGCTGAATACAATTATAACCTTGATATGTCTGATATTAATTTTGAAATCGTTACTAAATTAATTAATGAAACTTATATACTGTTTAAGAAGAAAAAATTTGAATCTTGGCGCAAGTTTTGCTCATCAATTTCACCGAATACGCACCCTACAATAGTCTGGCGTAACATTCGCAGATTTAGGTCCATTTATAACAACCCTTCGCCTATTCCTGATTCTTTAGCCAATGAATTTTTAGATAAATTAGCTCCACCTTGGGTTCCTGAGGCTATTAACCTTAACCTGTCTCTCATAACTAATAACCAAGACACTCATACGTCGCTAGATCTTCCATTTACTCTCACTGAACTAAAGGGTGTTATTCATAAAACTATAGATTCTGCACCAGGCATTGATGGCATCCCGTATTCTTTCTTTGCTAATTTAAATGATGATGTACTCAGCTATTATTTAAAGCTTATCAATTCTATTATGAATACGGGAAACTTCCCTGTTGAATGGAAACGTCAAATGGTGTTGCCATTTCTTAAACCAAATAAAACTCCATCTGATGCTTCTTCATACCGTCCCATAGTATTGTCTTCAATTTTGATGAAATTAGTGGAACACTTAATTAAAAATCGCCTGGAATGGTATGTTGAAAGTAAAGGTCTTTTGGCAGAATCACAATATGGCTTTAGAAAAGGTAAAAGCACAACTGACTGTTTAAGTATTTTAACATCCGATATTAGGTCATCCTTCTCTAATAACCATTTCACTGTTGCAGTTTTCCTTGATATTAATGCAGCCTATGATAACGTCGTATTATCAGTTTTACAGAAAAAGTTAAAAGCCTTAGGGGTTCCATTGAATCTGTCGAATTTCATTATTAATATTCTGACTGAACGTTCTGTTAATATGTTAATAGGGGATCAAGAGGTATCTCATCTTGTATGGAGAGGTCTCCCACAGGGTTCTGTCCTCAGTCCCCTTCTATACAATATCTACACTTTTGATTTAGACTCGTCCCTAACTAATCATGTTAAGGTTCTGCAATATGCCGACGATTTATTATTATATTCTTCAAGTCAATCTGTTGAACAAGCTAGCTATGCTATCAATTCTGCTTTATCTTCTTTGGAGTCATGGTTACATCTAAATGGCTTAGATTTATCCACGTCTAAAAGCGCGGCTGTTTTATTCACCCGGAAGAGAAATATTCCCACATTAAATCTCTTTTATAAAGAAATACCTATTCCAGTTAAAGATAAATTCAGATTTTTAGGTGTAATACTTGACTGTAAATTAAGTAGTGTTCCTCATTGTGATTACATTGTTAATAAATGTGAAAATCACCTAAACATGCTTAGATGCCTATCTGGTGTGTGGTGGGGTGCACATCCATTTTCTCTGAAACTTATTTACAACGCAATCATCAGAAGTACTCTGGATTATGGATTGTTTGTGCTAGAACCTGGTAGTGTTATGGCTTTTAAAAGGTTGGATCGCATCCAATCTAAAGCATTACGAATTATTTCGGGTGCCATGAAATCTAGTCCCATTAATGCGCTTCAAGTTGAATGCGGGGAAGCTCCATTGTATCTTAGAAGACAATTCCTATCTGACAAATATTTGTTCCGAATTCTTCAGTTCTCAACTCACCCTCTCATACCTATACTGGACTCTTTAGTGTTGCAGATTGAATCTTCAGATTACTGGTCCCATAAACGTGCCCCCTGTTTAGTTGTAAGCTATAAAAAATTCCTTTCACTTTCTTCTCCTATTCACCGTTCCAATAAACTTCCCCTCTTTAGCAGTAGTTATGAGAGTTTACAATTCAGTCCCACTATAAAATATATTGTAAGTAAATCAGATCCCGATTGCCTTTTAAGTTTTAATCATTTTCTGGCTGAACACATAGAGTACCACCATATATTTACGGATGCTTCCAAGTTTTCTCCGATGGGTTGTGTTGGGATAGGTACATACCATTCTCAATACAACATCGTACAAAAAATAAAACTGCCTCCTGAGACATCTGTTTTACGGGGGAATGTTTCGGCATTTTAAAAGCCATTGAATATACTCGAGTTTTAAAGCTAAAAAAAACTATAATTTTTACCGATTCTCAAAGTGCTCTTCTAGCCATTAATAAACCCCCTTTCGAACACAAATCTCAGTTCCCTATCGTTTACTTAATAAGAGAATTTGCGTTCAAAACCATCTCTGAGGGTAATACTCTACAATTTGTGTGGATTCCGGCCCACGCTGGAATCCATGGCAATGAAGTGGCTGATACACTTGCCGGTGATGCGGTGCAGTGTGGAGACTTAGTTCCATATACAAATTTTAGCTATGACCTCGTATCGTTACCAAAGACTTTTCTTCGGGAAACTTGGAAGGTAGCTTGGAATATTGGAAGCAAATCGAAGGGTCGTTATTTTTCACTTATTCAACCAGACGTTCCGGAAAAACCGTGGTTTGGCAGGGCAAAGTTTGGCAAGATGGAGACCTCTATTCTAATACGAATGAGATTGGGACATGTTTGCTCTCCAGCCCATCTTGCGAAACTTCATATCATCGACGACCCCATTTGCTTGTGTGGCACGGATGTAGGCGACTTAGATCACATTTTTTTCTCCTGTCCTTTACACGACCGTTCTTCCTTTCTCAGTAACCTGTTGTCTCTCCGTATTCGTTTTCCTACCTCTATACTTTCTTTACTCTGCACAAATAGCTTTCCTGTATATAAATGTATAGTCTCATTCATCATTTTAAATAATATTAAGTTGTAATTTTTCGTCATTATAATTTGTTCATTATGGTATCCTTTATAAATAAATACTGATCCTATATACCTTCCTAACCTAAATTCCGTTTTTAATAATATTCTCGTTTCCCTACCTTTGTTTCTACTATCTACTAAAACTAAACGTGACATTGGCTAAATGCACAAACCGTGCGAAGCCACAAAAAAAAAAAAAAAAAAAATAGTAATCTGTGACGCACGTTACCGCACTAGTGCGGTAATATAAAGTAAAAAGCACGCTTTCATAATACACTGTATTATGAACCTAAGAGCGGTTCAGTAAGAGCCACTTTACGAGCTAGTGTGTTGAAAATATATTTGTGCTGTTGAATGTTATGCAACATTATTATGATTGGAGAAATTATGCGTAAGCTTATAGGCGTAAAGAATATTATGTGTTAGCTGATAGGCGTAAAGAATATTATGCGTAAATATTGTTCAGATAACCAAAAGTACCTATGCCATGTTATATTATTTCTTAAAATTTTATGCAAATGGATAGGTGCATCAGAGATGTTTTCGCAAAACCGAACTGACGGTTTCCATGCAGTCATACGCAAAAAGTTGCTTCACTGATGCATCGAACGCGAGTCTATTCCTTGATCATTTTCTGAGCAACCTGTCTCGGACACTTAATTCGTTATGAGTTGACGGTGTTGATTGTGTGTTTTTGTAGTATTAACATTAGTTTGATAGTATTTTTTTTTTATCAAGATGAAATAAATTATGGCCAAAACTGAATCCTTACTAATATTATAAATGCGAAAGTAACTCTGTCTGTCTGTCTGTCGCGCTTTCACGTCAAAACTACTGAACCGATTTAAATGAAATTTGGTACACAGATAGTCTAGAGCCTGAGAAAGGACATAGGCTAGTTTTGATCGACATACCATGCGGGCGAAGCCGCGGGCGGAAGCTAGTAAATAATAAATTTAAAAAAAGAAGGGTCAATTTTTTTTTTATGTTAACAACGCTAAAATATATTGATAGAACAATAAAGAACAGTTGAAATAGCCAAAAATAATAATTAGTTGGTATTATAGTTATAGGGTCAATTTGTTTTTGATTTAAAAAAAAGTAAAAACGAACAAAAAAACGTTTTGATAGAACATTATAGAAAAGTTGACGAACAGATGCAATAGCAAAAAAAAATTAAAACAAATTGATTTCCCCTGCCAACTTATGAGAGCCCATGGTTGGCGTTATCGCAAGATGGCGCATGACATGGCGTCATTTATGACGATTCACAGGACTTTTTTTATCACACGCTAAATAGGCTAATTTGGAACGGGTTTTAGCACGTTCAATTCGATTACAACTTAACTCGGAACGTAACCTTCGTCTTTGATGATAATTTGACATTGACAACGACTTGACAAGACTAGCTAGTCTGTGGACTTGACAATTCGTTCTTATAACTCAATGACTTTTACTTCTTCAAGTACATCCGTTCTTACTCTTTAATATTTTATTTCCAAGATTGGTTAGAGAAAAAGAAAGCTAAGAAGATTCTATAAATATATTTTCATGGTTGACCAACTTTTGATCAAAAGAGACTTATGTTTGCTGATATAACTTCTAGCATTATTTATGTTTGCTAATGAAATACAAAGATATGTGTGCATAGTGCAAATGAAAATCTTCAAATCATGACAAGCCGAGGAAGTTTTAAAAGCGCCCGAATGAACTTTAAAGTGCCAAATGAACAACTTGAAAGTAAAGGTACCAAACCAACCCGTGAAGAATCAACAATACTAGAAATTTTTGTATTAATGATCGTGCACATTTGTAAAAAGATTTTGTTCTTTGACACCAATTTAAAAATAGCTGTTTATTTAGGAGCTCTCTTTCTACTATCTATTGTTGCAGACGTATTGACATTTCCCAAAACATACTTTTCGAGGAGTGATAACATATTTAATCAATATTTCGTGAAAATTGGATGGTTTTGGACACTGTTCATGACTGTGCCATATGTTTTATTGACATCCTACACAACATGCTGTGGAAAGAAAAGAACGATAGTGCTGGCTCATTTATCAAGACTTATTGTTGCCACTGTGTTTTGGTATACGTGGACATCTGTTTTCAACATGATAGAAACTAGTTACGGGCGCTGTAATACTAAAATATATGACAATAAAATATTATGCCTCAAAAACGGGCATTTTTGGAATGGGTTTGATATATCTGGCCACTGTTTTATCCTTATTTATTCAAGTTTGGTTATGATAGAAGAGGCAAAAGCAATCCACGGCTGGGAAAGAATAAAAGACTACATAAGAGACGAAAAGTATGCTCGCAGTATTGGTGACAAGTCTGCCAGTGTTAATCCGTTGAAGAGTATTACTAATGATGAATTAACTATTTTAAAAATATCATATGAGAATTTCACACCCTATGTAAGAGGATTTTTTATAGCCATTGCTGTATTGCAGTTGTTATGGGATGTAATGCTTGTTTCAACAATATTATACTATCATATCATGGTTGAAAAATTTATCAGTGGTGTTGTAGCAATACTCACTTGGTTTGTTACTTATAGAGTATGGTATACTATACCAAACATTTTACCTAATTTAGCAGGAGAGGGTATATTTAGATACAATAATAAGAACAAATCCGTACCTACTACACCGGTGTATCGAAAGAGAAGTTCTACAAATGGCAAACATTTTATGGGGATGCCAATTAACGCCAACCAAGATTCAGAAAACACTAAAGAAGAAGCTAGATAGTTTAAAGGATTGTATATTTTTGCGGTATGGGTATTAGCGTAGTTTTGGGATAAATCTGTTTGGAATAAAAGATTTTGAATCTTTTAGGTCTATAGTAGGTATGGTTTAGGTTGGTAATTTTAAAAAATCTTACATATTTATTAAGTGAAAATGAAAATTTTGTATCTAATTTAAGTAAATTTTTGTCAATTTATATATACTGAATTTCATTATAACCTGCTAACTATAAATTTGTATGAACTGTCACCAAAAAAAAACTTATTCAAAAATCTATTTACTTTTTATAATCACACTGGTGTGAACCTATTAACTAAACTATTCTCGGGGATAAAGGTGTCTTCGTCTTGGGCAAGCTTGAATCCCTTGTTTGACTTGGGAGTCTAGTCTTTAACTCTCCTCAGCAAATGCCTTGCTTTCTAAAGCCCTCCTTTTGCTTGGGTTTCAATATGACACCCATGAGTTCGTGACATAAGACTATTGCTTTAGCCCCTGTGAATAATTGTGTAACTGCACAACCTATTTAGTCTTTAGTTAAAACTTATTTTGCATTTTCTCTGTTTCTATGTGTGATATAAATAAAATTAATAAGTTTGTGTTTTATATATTTATAAGTTACATGTTATTTATTAAAATAGCAACTGAAGTTTCATCGTGACCATAGCTATCGATTTAAAAAAAGTAATAAGTGTATTATAATTTATTTCATCAAGGGTGTAAATAGGAAATAAACTATTATTAGGTTTATAACAATATATAAACCGTTAGCCACAAGGTAGTTAAGAAAAAGAAAAGAAACATTTATGTTATTATCAGTTTAATAAATATCTAATAAATAACAATGGTAAATAATACTGTTTTATTGTAACCACATTATTATCCCTAATGCTTATAATTTATTGATTATATTTTAAGTAAGTACATGGGGTCAGGAACAGATCATAATACAGCCGGCAAGCAGCAAGCCACCCTGCAGTGCCCATTGCACAGCGTGGCGGCACAAGTTCTCTGTGGGCGGCACATCTATGCACAGAGTACATTTTTGCATCTACGTCAGCGCCTGATTTGTTCATCTTCTGTGACAAAACTTTTTAAAAAATTTGAAGTCGGTTAAAAAGTAGGTTCTCAATACCTACCACAGACATTAGTATAGCCTACCTGCCCTCGCGTTGCGCTGCTGTCATTATTTCGTTATGCTTAATTTGGAATCTGTGATACATCTTTTAAGGTCGATTCACACAGTGAATAGCAGTGTGCTAGGCGTGTGTAACTCTTTACGGAACCGACTCACTGATCCGGATCATTGAAGTGATTCAAAAGATTGATTCAGTAACAACGTTTCAAACGCATCATTTGGATCTGAAACATTACTTTGCTCTGGCTCATTCCGCGCTAGGCGTCGCTCGCGAGGCGACTGAGCAGTGAGCGAGCGAGAGAGGGAGACTGATTTTCAATTTTACCTTCTTAGTAAGCTGAAGACAAATCTTAATTACTTTTCTCTCCTTCCAAAACTATATTTTCTCTGATACTTTCAAGGTATACCATTTAGATGACAGGGTTTTTCCTAAGGATCCTTCAGAGTATGAGACACAATGAGTTTTTTGACTCGCGTGTCGCGAGTGAGCGGGCGACATAATTACGATCTATACAAGTCAGAAAGAGATACCAAATGAGATGTGTATCACTATCATACAATCACAGATTTTCGTTCATTTGCTATCGTTAACCATGCACGTAATCGTACGTTTGCACTGGTGAAACATTTACAACAAAACATGTTGAAATTCAAATCTTACGATTTTTGCTACTACTAATTCTTTGCTATTACTACAACTTTTTAATTCTGTAAATACATATTTTTTACGGCCACGAATCATATTTAGATCAACATACAACCTAATACTGACCTGCAAATTACAAAAACGTAAGAAAATTTGAATTTCGCGGGCTACCTTAGCGCATCCCCCTTAATAGGTCCGAGCCATCATTACCTTCTGCAAAGGAACTATTTAATGAAACGCACTCTATCAACGACTTCACGAATTCGGACGTAGAAAATAATTTTGGAAACTTGGGAGCATTCCACTTTCAATTTTGTGGCTAGCAAACGTACCTACAATAATTAACTAATTATAAAGAATAATAGGTTACATAATATAGGTTACATTATACATACATTGTGTACCTACATACTAATACAGAAAAAATAGGTAATGCATCCTCTGCATTTCTGAAGATGAGCTGTTCCTATGCTACGGTAGAATTCACGACTGTGGAAGTTCCCTGTTTCCACAATATGGCCAGGATACAAATAACATACGTGGTTATTATTAGGACCGATACCTTCTTAACATAGAACCACCGAGAGGATTGAAGAGGGTCATTAATTGAAATGAAAATCTTAAAAAAAAAAAAACTGCTTTTGTGTACGATCTAGAATACAACTAATCCACGCAATGAATTATGACAGGCAAAATATATTCTAAAATATTGATATTATTGATGTACTTAATAATCATACTTTTAATACTTAACTATTTTAGAAAAAAAAACTTTGTATACATTTTTTGCTGTTCAGTTACACGTAGGACATCCTGATATGGGTAGTGTATGTACATAAATATTAAACATTCAAATTATGTAATACTTGAAAAATATTTGTTTTGTATTCGTAATACTGTGTAGGTATAGTTAGGTACCTATCAGTTTAGTGCATAATTTTTTTTAAGATATATATAATTGCAACAACAACGCCGATAGATGCAGCACCGGCAGCACACAAATATTCTGGTGGTTGTGACATAACAATCATTTTAAGATGAACTGGTAAATTGGGTATTGTTTTTTTGAATGATTCTCGCTGTTTCACACGATTGTAATAGTTTTCTAATAAAGGACGTTTTCCTGCCTCCCAATATCTACCTTCATATCCAAGTTCCCAAAGACGTTGGAGGAGAATAGCCAGATTAATATCAGCAATACTGAAGTTTTCACAGCAAAGCCAGTTACCTAAAACAAAAATAGGTAAGTAATAAAAAGAAAAGAAATAGAATGACGCGAAGAAAGAACACAAACAAAAACCCTGCCAAGCGCGAGTCGGACTTGCGCATGAAGGGTTCCGTACCATTATCTATAAAAATTTAATTCAAAAACTTGTTCTTGTCATGTTTTTGGAACTGCAAATTTAAGTTGGTCGATTATTACTCGGTAACTTGTGGAGCCCACGTAGCGATGATAGTTTTCCTTTTAATTTCGTTACTGCCGTAAATTTTTTTAACGAACTATTTAGCTGGCAAGATGGGGTGACACTTGACTCTAACAAAAATTAGCACTTTAAAGCTAAATATTTCGCAAACGGATCCCTGAATTCAAAAACGGTTTTCACAAACGACCTTTCCAACGATACCCCACACCATGGGATCGACGAGAAAAAACCATCTCCAATTTACGAGAAGAGGAGGACCCTAAAAAAAAAAAAACTAAGATTTTTTTTACCACTTTGTCGGCGTGATTTATATGTTTACCCATACCAAATTACAGCTTTCTAGTAAAAACAGTATCTGAGCTAAGCCGCGGACAGACGGACGGACAGACAGTCATAGCCTTAGTAATAGGGCCCCGTTTTACCATTTGGGTACGGCACCCTAAAAAGAACAAGTTGGGGGAAAATTTGCGTGACATCCACGCAAGCGGCCATCACTCAGCATAATGCTACGACTCTATACGAGACAGAGCCCCAGCGCTGGTTTTCAGCGACAGCCGACGTTTACATGATGACGTCAACCGGTTAAAAATGTATGGGTCTATTTAGACTAGACTATAGCACGATATAATTGTGAAGAGGGAATCCTTCTGTAAAAAACCTGGCCGTGCTTGTCGGCTTGCTAATTTCACTTAAGTTGTACAAGGATCTTTTGGCGTGTGCCCACAGATTAAGTGTGGCCTAATCTTAGATTATAATAATCTAAGGGCCTTATATATTTTCACAAAATATTAACCCCTCCTTTCAATGGAAAGGAGGGGTTAATGTTTTGGGTGTCATTCAAGAGCCAAAAGATACTTGTAGCAGTAAACACCATTGATGAGCGGTGCACGGAATATAGCTTTCCATCGATATAGTGCCAATAGTCTCCGAGTAAAATAGGTCTGTGACATCCGGAACGACGGCGACGGACAATCAATCATTATTATAGTGAAAATTATTTCGGCCGATCCACAGACAGCTCAGTGTAGTTTGGAACCTTAAGGACCTACCTTACCTCAAATTGCTTAGCATGATCCTCCGTTATGCTAAAAATACTGCAGCATTAATTTTGAAATAAAAATAATAATATTTTAAAATTGAGGATTGATGCTAGGTCCTATGTTAGATGAAAACTCTCGATAGAAAACAAAAAAAACGCCTACACGGAACTATAAACCGCTAGTATTACAAAAATACTTCAAATTAGATCATGTAACTTTACTTAACAACTGAACTAACTGCAGAGTTCATATGTATGTTTTTTTTTTTTAATTGGCGTTGTTTTCACCGTAAATAGAAATGACTTAAACTATCGGCGTCTTGAGGTTGATTTCCTGCCGCCCGACACCCCCGCGCTCTAGAGATGGGTAGCACACCTTTTTAAAATGAGGATCGTGCGAGGCACTCTTTTTACAAAGTGTGGTAGCACACCGTGCTACCACGAATGAGGCGAGGCTGCGGTGGCTTGTTAGCACGAATGTGCTGTGAGCGTGTCGGTGAGTCGCGTACTCGCCGACTCACCGAGTCGCCGCGCGAGTCGCGTGTATGCTGTGTGGTGTGTAGTGAGTAGTGACGACAACGCGACACGACACGGACACTTACGCAGTTGAGTAGGCACACGCGCGGTGAGTTCTGTGGTGTATGTTTGTGCTAGCAAGAGTGAACGAAGACATCAATGATCAAAATACACAAAAAAAGTGAGTGACTCGATCGACTGACTCATTTCGTTCAAAACTCACAGGTACAAATGTTCTGTGTGTAGCTAATCTGTGCCAGTGTGGTGTGTGCTAGCACATCAAAATAAAATGAGTGAGTGACTCTTTTCGTCCAAGTGAGTAGCTACAACTGTGCTAACACGTGTGGTGAGTCACCCAACACTACCGCGCTCAGTCTCGCTTCGGCTTTCAAACGGGAGGGCTTCGTCGCTTGCGTTCAGCACACACAACTACGCAACAGGACGACGGAAAATTAAAATATTCAAGTATCTAGGTTTATAGTGAGAGGAGCAATGGGAAACGATCGTAATAAAAATAAGAAGCGGCTGCTGGCGGAAAGAACATATGAGGCGTTTAGTATACAGAGCGTGCCAAAGAAATAGATAGACATACATACATACATACTCTCGAAAAACATTACCCTCCTTCTGGGGCAGTCGGGTAAAAAAAAAGAAAGTCTTTCCTTTGAAGTAAAAAAAACTTCTTTTAAGTTTTTGGTCTTTTTAAAAACTATCGGAACTTTTTAAATTGGTCAGCGGGAAAATCCCATTGTGATCTTTTAATTACGCGGTGCCATTGATCTTTCTGATTTTCAATTTGAAAATCCAAGATGGCGGTTGCGAAAATTAAAATAAAAATCGTCATGGGTGTCGTTTTCACGGTTTTTCGAGAGTGCTGATGATCAACCTTTTGGGCTTCTGACTACCCTAACGACTTTCAAAGATCTACAAAATGACTGCCGGGTCCAACAGCCAAAGGCGGTTTCCGAACCATGAAGGGGTCTCGGTATGTAATCGAAAGTAACGGGTTTTCACAAAATTCTTATCCCAGTAACAAATTAAATTTTTCCTTATCCAAAATGACCATTATTGTTTCAAGTCGATAGCATGAGAGCAGTCCCTGAAATAAGAAGCTGTGACAGACAGACGGGCGGACATACAGAGAAAGTCACACTATAAGGGTTCCTTTTTAGGGTTCTGTAGTCAACAAGGAACCCTTATAGTTTCACCATGTCCGTCTGTCTGTCTGTCCGTCCGTCTGTTCGCGGCTTAGCTCAGAGACGGTTAGTACTAGAAAGCTGTAATTTGGTATAGGTTATACATATAAATCACGCCGACAAAGTGGTAAAAGAAAATCGTAAAAAATATATTTTTTTAGGGTACCTACCTCCCCTACACATAAAGTGGCGATGGTTTTTTTTTCTCGTCAATCCCATGGTGTGGGGTGTCGTTGGAAAAGTCGTTTAAAAATAATGTGAGTTTGTGGATTCAGGGATCCGTTTGCGAAATATTAAGCTTTAAAGTGCTAATTTTTGTTTGAGTCAAGTGTCCCCCCCCCCCGCCAGGTAAATGGTTGGTTTTGGGTATGTGAATAAATTCACGTCAGTAGTATAATATATATTATATAACGAAATTAAAAGGAAAATTATCACCGCTACATAGGCTCCACAAGTTACTGAGTAATAATCAACGAAATTTCAAAAACTTGTTCTCCCATACATTTTGTATGGGAGAACAAGTTTTTCAACTACAATGTTAAGTTTGTTGGATACATTCATCCCAACTACAGAACCCTTCATTGTGTGTGGTTCGACATTCACTTGGCCGGTTTTTACCATTATGGTAGGTAGGTAACCCTAAAAAATTTGCAAAGTCATCAAGAATCGAGTTTAACCGCCAGCTTTAGGTAAGTACATTTTATTATAAACATAAATTGTCAACAGAAATATTACAATAAATACAGATATAAATTACCTTCAGGTTGATTTTTCAATTGTTCTTCAACATGAGTCAAAACTTGATCAATAATTTTTAGAACTTTGGAATACTCTTCTTCATTGGATATAATTTCATGTTTGCGGTCTTGTATCTCAGCTTTGTAAAGTAATATACTTCTAGCTTTAGGGTTTTCCTCAGCCAGTTTTCTTAAATTTGAAGAATTACCTAAATCTCCACCTATAAACAAGGAACCGGTTATAAGTGATTACATTGGATAGATAAGTTAAGCTTAGACAGGTATCTATAATGATATCAAAATATTTATGATATCAAATAAAAAAAGTACCATTTCCGTTTTTTAGATCACAGAATAAATGATGTCATTTCAAGAAGAAATCAAAGTAAGTTTTGAAAACATAACCAATCTGAAAATTTAATTCAGAGTTTATTTTATTTATTTATTTAAATCACAATTATAACACCTTTACAGACCATTACCCTTAATAAAACAGATTACACACCTACTTACTTTTAAGTATTTCTCGAACTGGCAGAATAAAGGGTAATTTAGGAGTACCACTCAAATGGGGGTGAAAAAATGAACCCACTGTAATCAAGCCAGCCGGTAGTGCTTCTAACATCTCACGGAATCTGTTGATATTATTCAGCACTTTACTCTCCGCAGACACATTTATCAATGGTGATAATTCTAAAAATCAGAACAATTCATGAGAATATTATTTCTTTACATAAAAAATCTTTATGTTTGCTTTTAGAAACAAACCTGGATCTAAATAAAATTCCAAATAATCCAAAATTCTAGTGGAGTCCGGTATCACTTCATTTTTAACTTTTAATACTGGTATTTCACCACGAGGATTAATATCCAGAAACCATGACGAATACTGCTCGCCTTTAGTTATGTCCACAATCAAAGGCTCAAAATCAATATTCTTTTCGTAAAGAGTCATGAGAACCTGTAAAAAAATTACATAAAACTTCATACTATGCAGTCTTCGATTGGAGATACCGACAAACAACTTCAATAAAGAGGACATTATAAGTTAGACGCTATCTCTTATCTAATAGAGCCTGGTCAGATCCAAAACGATCTCATAGCCGAAAATACAAATATTTAGAAAAGTAGTAAAAGGTGGGCCAGTCGTGGTAAATCCGCAACAATCAACTATTGATAGCTTTATACAATGAATATATGAAATCGGTAGAAATAATGAAGTACTTCAGCCGATGTCTTACCTTTTGTGAGTAAAAGCTGTAATAGTTACAGTACAGGGATATGTTTGATGATTTTTTACCGGCATTTGCATTAGTATTAAATGTAGATATTGGTAATTTCTCCAAATATTTTTGAACATAATGCATTTTAACAGGTAATAAATGCCAAAAACAACACTAATCTAAGCCAGACAATTAATACTACAACATTTATCTACACAATTCTTCAAACTTCTACGCGGTTTTTTCGCCTTCAAGAATTGCTACCAACATTACAATAATAAAATCAGCTGACTGACAGTAGCCAGGCAGAAAGTATCCGCCGGAAACTTCGTATAAAAAAATAAGTAATAAAAACTATAACCCAACTACGACTAAAAAGGTATAAACAAGACACCACAGACAGACAAATTAAAAATCCGGAGTCACACGTGTTAGGGCATAAATCGAACAGATTACGTGTGACTCCGGATTTTTAATTTGTCTGTCTGTGGTGTCTTGTTTATACCTTTTTAGTCGTAGTTGGGTTATAGTTTTTACTACTTTTTTTTTTTAAATTCTTTTGGGATTATATAATTATATATTTTTGAAATGTGCTCATTAAGCCCTTTCATTTGATACTCAACATGGTACGATTAAACAATTTTATTTTTTAAGTTCCTGACTTTATGTACTCTAGAGGGCGCCATTTTTTATTTAATGTGACGTCACATAACCTATAACCAGCGGACGATCAAGACGCTTCCAACGATACCTCATTTGTCAAATTGTGATGAGTGGTTTAGAAGAAAGAAGGGAACAAATGAACATACTTACATACATACATACTTACATACATACCAGTCAAAATCATAATCCTCCTTTTTCTTCGCCGTAGTCGGGTAAAAAAGGTTAAGCCAGACTTCTCATATCACATCATTCACCACGTGTAATGTAAAGCTAATGAGTGAGCTGAAGAGAATGAAGTACTAAATCTATCGCTCTGCAAATCTGCTTTGCTTTCAAACGAGTGGTTAGCTTAGCATGCAGTGCGTCACTCACAGAGCATTACATATTGCGGCTGGCGGCACTGCTGCGGCATTACAATTTCTATATATCTCAAAATACCGTGTCTTCCATTGCAATAAAAAAAACCGGCCAAGTGCGAATCGGACTCAAGCACGAAAGGCACCATTATCTATAACCGTGCGTTTGCACTGGCTAAACATTCAAGACAAAACATGTTGAAATCTCTATTTTCTGTCAATGTCAATGTTTTTGACAGGAACTAGAGATTTAAACATGTTTTGTCTCGAATGTTTAGCCAGTGCAAACGCACGGTAAAAATGGCAAAACAATCACGTTAGTTGTATGGGAGCCCGCTTATTTTTTTTTAATTTTGTTTTTTATTATTTGTTTTTATGGCGGCAACACAGCCTCAACGTGTTTTTTTATGGAATTTTTCACTTTTTGTATGGAAAATAAGGGGATAAAATTACCAACTTGTTGAGTATTAGGGGCTTATGGATTCTCTAAAGGAGGGTCGAAATTTTCATTATTTTTGCGATACGACACGCTAATGTCGAGATATAAGCAAAAGAAAATAAAAAAGATACAGTACTGTTTTGCAACTGAAGTCGAGGTGTTGGTTTGAATTTTAGGTCATGACATCTAATTGTATTCCACACATTTTTAATCGCGATTAAAAATAGTCAGATTTAGGTAGAGGATTTTAGTTGTAGGGGAAAATCGTCAAATTCTGAACAGCATTTTCACTAAATTAATAACTAAGTGCCGTATTAGTGCTGTCAAACTAAAATATAGTTACAGTTTGGCAAAAAAGAGTATGATGCGGTCTGACAAATGAAACTAAATATTTTATGTTGGTACTACTTTACCGACAAGTGCTACTAAGTTTGTGAGTCAGTATGTACCAGGAACAAATTAAATTTTAGTGATTTTTTGTCTAGTTTAGAGATTTTTGTGACAAGAGAATCAGCACCGTTGCAGCTCCAAATAGTCTGAAGCCTTAAAAATAAGTCTGTAGGTCTACGGATTTTCCTAGACGTAATCTACGGATTTCTACGGACGTAACTGTGCATTTGCACTGGCAAAACATGTTGAAATCTCTATTTTTTCTGTCAATGTTCCATACAATTTTTGACAGGAACTAGAGATTTCAACATGTTTTGTTGTGATGTTTCGCTAGTGCAAACGTACAGTTATCTACAGCGTCAGTGTCACCCTACGGATTTTTTTTATAATCGGATCTTGCCACACTGGTCATGAGTATGTTTGAGTGAGAGTCTGTGAGAGCGAGAGCTAATATTCTTGAACATTGAACATGACATGAACAGTGAACACAGTGTGGAACACAGATAAAAATGTACCTACTCTGTGCACACAGTTGAACTTCATGGTGACTTCATGTGAATGAACATTTTTGATTGTTTCGTGTTATTTTTATTTTGATTAATGTTCTAATCTAAATAATACATAATAATGTTATTTTAGATATAAATACTATGCTTATAATTAAGTGTTGGCATGGTAATTGATCTTATTCACAAAACAAATTCGTTTTGCACTAAACATTAAACTGAAAATGGAGGTCTCCAACAACACCGACGCCGTCAACCTTGGCGTTGGTGAAGTAGAAGCAGAAATTGGCGAGGAATTAAAACAATTAGAGGAAGGAAAAGATTTTGATACGCGGAGTGAAGTGACTAGTACATCTTCAAGCGAATCGAGTACGCCAAGTATTAGTTCAGTTAGCACTAAATCCAAAGAGAGACGCGCAAATCGTAAACGAACCAAGTCAGCAAGCCATTCACCTGTACAAAATAAACGACGATGCCTTACAAGCAGCAGCAGCAAAGTAAAGACATACGATTACATGACTAAGTTGAATTATCTGTTCAGGGACACACGTTTCTTTTTGATAAAATCTAACAATGCAGAAAATATAACATTGTCGAAAGCGAAAGGTGTGTGGTCGACACTGCCACAAAATGAAGCCAATTTAAACCAAGCCTATAGAGAATCCAGAAATGTGTTACTAATATTTTCAGTTAAGGAAAGTGGCAAGTTTGCTGGTTTTGCACGTTTAGGCAGTGAATCACGACGAGATGTTGCCCCTATATCATGGGTGCTACCACCTGGTCTGTCTGCCAAGGTTCTAGATGGTGTCTTCAAAGTGGATTGGATTTGTCGAAAAGAGTTGCCTTTTAGTAGCACCCTTCACTTATATAATCCATGGAATGAAGGAAAGCCAGTTAAAATTGGGAGGGATGGGCAAGAAATTGAGCCTAAAGTTGCTGAAGAATTATGTAGGCTCTTTCCCGAAGATGAAGGGATAGAAATGACTCCAATACTTAGAAAGTCCAAGGAAGCATCAAAAAAGGGGTACTTGAAAAGTGGTGGCAGTTACAGGACATATCGTGCTCCGTTGTCATCTAGAGGATCAAACTTTAGAAACCGCTTAAACACATCATCTAGGAGTAGGAGAAAGATGTTTATGTCCCCAAGGAATCGTATTTCATCAAGCTCTTATAAGCGCCGCTCTCCGTCACCGTACATGAGAGAGCGCTTACCAATGTGGTTTGGACGGAACCGTGAGGGTTATAACAGTAGTAGCACTGCAGCTGAAGCCTATGTAGCTGAGTATATGCGATCAATGCATCATCAATTGCCACCTCTGCCTTATGTGCCTCCGCCTGGATTTAGTGCTGCACTATCGACTTACGATGGAATACCCCCACCACCACCACCTCCTCCTCCGCGATACTACGACATAGCTGACTATCCTCGTTCAGTGTTGGTTTATGATAAACGGTCTTATGAACGCTCGGTGGATGAGTTTCTGTGGCGTACTACTGATCGCTCTCGTGCTCGTAGTCGTGAACGTGAATCACACAGATCATACCGTGATCGACGATGAAACTGTCAACTCCTAATGTATTGATATAATATCTGATAATTGCTAATAAAAAAATTGTGTTTGAACTTTGAACTTTATTGATGAGTAAAAAATAATCTTGAGTGTTGTGGTGAACTTTGATAATAATGATCTTGAACTTTACTGGTATAAATTTGGACAGTTTCAATACATTATAGGTTAACGAAATGGGACTTCCGAAAAATAGGTACTATCAGTGAAGTTATACATAATATTTGTAAGAAATCTCTATTTACAGGGTATATGATGAAAAATAGTGAAAAGTGTTGTTTTTAAAAGTTTACTATTTTTCTTTTGCTTTGATGTAGTGAAAGTGTAACATTAGCCAAATAATCATAATAATTATTATTATGTAGTTATGAACTACATGTTTTCTTGGATAATGTTACAGATTAAGAAATTAAGGATTTAAATAATTATAACTAATTTTGTACAACTTAAAATGGTTGTGTAAATAACTGTGATATATGAAATTTCCACCTATTTTATCTGTTATACTATATACAATAATGCTGTGCCTGCTTTGGCAATTATACATATCAACCAAAGAAATAGATTCCAAATTTGCATTTTAATATATTTAATGGAAGTATTATTCTTATGTTTTGAGTTTGTTCAATATCATATTATTAATACCTATTTTTTATATCAAACCAGTTGTTTATTGGTTTATTCTTTGCTATTTAATAATTATTATATACTATTGAATTGGAGAGTTGATGGTCCCAGTTCTAAAGAAGTGAATCACTATGTTAGTTTAGGTAGGTAGGTACCTACCTAGTGGAAGGAATTACTATAGTCTGTTCTAAAAGTATCTGATGAAAGTGTAAACAAATCCTGTTTAGGTTAAATTCTTACGCAATCACTCACTAAAGGGAATGCTCAAACACTTATCTGTATTTAGAAGGTAACCCTTAGATTATTTTATAATCTAAGGTTTTAACTAAATATGTCACCACTATTTACAACAATTAGTTTATTTTGTATATTATAATATAAAAAATAAACAATAATTGATATGATGATATTATAATACAGAGGTGTACCTTAATCCTAAACTCGCCAAACTTTTACATGTGATGGTGAGTATTAATTTTGATTAACAATATTAATTGAAAAATCGTCAACGAAAATTGAGGTTATAAAATCAACCTCACATACTCACTCATCAAATTGAAATACTCATAAGGTGATTTAAAATTAGAATTTCGGGGTTTGTAATCAAATCAGAGCAGGAGCACTCAATTTGTAAGTGGCACTACAACAACAGACACTTTTCAGATCCATTTGTTTACATTTTCATGAAATACTTTCGAAACAGATGATAAGTCTTCGAATAGTCGCTGCGACTGCAATCACCGCGAGCAAATCCGCATGGTGTCATGCTTTGGCCACACCAACGGGAAACGCCATTGATTATCGCGTTGATGGACGTTAACCGTAGGTGTAGCTAGCCACCACTTACCGCGTGAATTTTACAACGGCATTCACATTGGCGTTTGACGTTGAAGAGATTTACCGTGACATTTATTGCGTGTTTATAGCGGCCACACTTACGTTTGTCATTGTGCACCATGAGCGCGAAGGGATCGCACGTACTTATTTATTTAGCGGAGCTGATCAGCCCATTATGGAATGGACTAACGAGAAAGCCGTTGAGCTTCTCGAAGTTCTGCAAACAGAGCCATAATTGTGGGATGATGTTTGATGATGATGTATGGTGGATGTTTCATGATCATGATGGATGTGATCTCGTGTCGAAATACGCACAATGAAGGGTTCTGTAGTTGGGATGAATTTATCTCAACAACAAACTTAAACATTATAGTTGAAAAACTTCATGTTGTCCCATACGTTCTGTATGGGAGAACATGTTTTTGCAACTGCAAATATAAGCTGGTCGATTATTACTCTGTGACTTGTAGAGCCTACTTAGCTGTGATAGGTACCTACTTAGCTGTGTCGGCGGATTTATGTGTAAGTACCCATACCACATTACATTTCTAGTACTAAAAGTCTCTGAGCTAATCCGGGGACAGACAGACAGACGACGGCCATGGCGAAACTATAAGGATTCCTTTTTGACTACGCAACCCTAAAAATTAGCACTCATTAATTGTAGTGTAGCAGTGTCAACGTCCATCTTGAAATTTAAGGAAGGAACATAACCGCCATTTTATCGGCAATTATCGCATTGTTTAAGGCGATGATGGGTGTTGACGTTGACCGTAGTGGTCACTACTGCAATAATTCTCGCAGTAATCTCTTTGATCTTGCATATAAAATACCGCCACCAGAGTTATCGCCTAACGTCAAACGCCAATGTGAAAGCCGTTGTTAAATTATCGCGTAAGTTGTGGCTACCCCTACGGTTAACGTCCATCATCGCGATCAACGGCGTTTCCCGCTGGTGTGGCCATTGAATTTGTCGCTATAATTATCGGCAGAATTACCGCGTTGTTGGGCATTGACGTTGACCGTTGTGTGGCCCCAGCACACGCTACAGTTTGAAGGCACATGTCATGTTGGGTGCCGGGCACTGAAAGTGTGCTAGCAACTAAATATAAGTTGGCGTTGTTGGCGAGCAGCGAGTACGCGACAGCAACGAGCGATTACTCGCTGGTATGCGTGCGTATGTACGAATACGAAGCGGGAGTCGCTGTCTCACTGAGCGAGTACCTTCTCTCTTTGATAGCTCTGGTCACTGCGACAAACAAAAAGCGCGCGGTGTGAACAGTGAGTGATCAACTATTAATATCTACCTATACAGGATGGATTTTTGAGATGGTGCAATAAGGCATCTTACTTCTGAGGCCCTAGTGTGAGTTTCTTTTCACCATCTCGACTTTACGCATCGACCGCGTTCGGCGCTCCGATTGGCCCTTCACCAGTGAAGGCCAGTGAAGGGCCAATCGGAGCGCCGAACGCGGTCGATGCGTAAAGTCGAAATGGTGAAAAAATTAAAGTAATAAAAACTAAAACCCAACTACGCCTAAAAAGGTATAAACAAGACCACAGACAGACAAATTAAAAATCCGGAGTCACACGTGTTAGGGCGGACATAAATCGGACAGATTACGTGTGACTCCGGATTTTTTTTTGGGAAATTCTTTTGGGTTTATAATATATATATTTTTGAAATGTGCTCATTAAGCTCTTTCATTTGATACCCAACATGGTACGATAAGACAATTTTTTTTTTTAGTTCCTTACTCTGTCCTCTAGAGGGCGCCATTTTTAATTTAATGTGACGCCACAGCCTATAACCAGTGGACGATCAAGATGCTTCTAACGATACCTCATTTGTCATATTGTGATTAGTGATTTAGAAGATAGAAGGGAACAGATGAACATACTTACATACATACGGTCAAAATTATAACCCTCCTTTTTTCTTCGCCGTAGTCGGGTAAAAAGAAGCTCTCAATAGTCTCTGTTGTTCTCAAAGCAAATAAAATCATAACGCGTAATCGTCCGAAATTCAAAGTTTTTTTTTTTTTGTTTTCACCATAAAATGTAAGTTGTAGTCTCATTTCTTACTTAATGTATGGGAAAAGTTTTTTGTGATTTGTGACTTTTCTAGTACTCAAAACTCAGTTGGACCTGTTGAGTTTTTATCCATAAAAACAACAGACTTCCAAAAAAACACTACCTACAAACTGAAAAATTAGCAAAATTTCGGAATTCGGTGTCTTTGGTTTTGTATTTTTGGGTTTTGCCTAGTCAGTTTTGCGGATTAGGCAGATGCGTCACCTCGAGTTTCCAGTGTTTTCGCCAGTTTCGTTGATTCGTTGGACGCCCACGAACAACTTACTTCCCCAGCAACTTTTTTGTGTCTGTCGCTATCTCCTCGCCAAGATTAGGGACGCACACACGGGAGCGACAGCAACGCTACTTCTTCGTGAAATTTTGTCGCAGTCGATCAGTATGAACAAGTCGGTCTTATTACAAAACAAGGTTTTTCAACGTCCGTGACTACCTCCACCAACGCCTATCGCTTCCATATTTGGTAAATAAATAAGTGGTACTTAATTGGTGCGAATTAGTGAACAAACAACAAGATTGGAACTTAGGGTGGAGAGGTAGCCAATGAACCGCGTGTACCGTATGAACCATAGTAACTACCCTCAATATGCGACGTTGCTTGCTCGTGCAAAAAACGTGTCGCGATTGGCTTGCCATTTCGTGCAGTTTGATCTAGTCACCAACCGTTTGTCGCCACAAACGAACGCGTGGTCCGCGTCCTTGTGTTTATTCCAGCAAAAACAACGAAAAAAACGTGAGTTTCTTTTTGTAATTAATTTATTATTTTAACTCTTGACTAAACTATGAGTGAATTGTATGTGTAATGTTTGTTGTATGAGCATGTTTGAGACAATTTTTTGGGATTACTTCTCTACAGTTATTGGGTAAAACATAAACCAACATTTCCTAAGGGGGGATGGGTACGCAGTGAGCCATTTATCCTGGGTAAGCAATGAAGAACCATGTTTCATTGTGTAAGTGCTTTGGGTAATGCTATTGTGTAGGTAACATTGATTTTATAGGTATAGATTTGACCACTAAGTGTCAATTTGAGTTTCATTACCATTTGTTTATTTCACCATGGGACGAAACACGGTAGGGCGGGAAGCCCGTAAAAAAGGGAGACACCGGACAAGCTATCCAAAGAGGAATAGATAAACACTTGTTGGGACTGAGTATCAGAAAAGCAGCCAAAGATTACAACCTTCCCCACACTGCGAAGATACATAAAAAATACAGGAACTATAAAAATAAATCCTCAAAGTAATGTTAATTAGTTAGTACAAACTGCTTTTTACTTTTTAATTTGCATTGTAGAGTTTATACTTTTCAAAACGTATTAAAAGTAAAAATGACTGATAAAAATTAAGTTTTAAGAACGATTACGTGGTTTCATATAACCCGAAACCTAATAAATATTGAATGTAACAACTGTTTTATTTATTTTCAACTTAAAACAAACAATCATCGGTTTATCTATTACCGTGATTCACTGTGTACTACATGGATCACTCAGTCCCACCCCTCCGGTTCACTGTGTACCCTTAGGAGTACACTATGAACCATTTCACTTGCAATAGCAAATATTTTCCAAAATTTTGAACGCAATGTGATAGCTTATTAAATAACCTACGTGCTGAGATAAAAATTGTTTCTTAGGCTGCAATAAAAACCGTGCTAGAGCTCTTCAAACTTTTGGTGGGTCAATGGCTATCACTCCACCCTACGTTAGCAGTAGTTTTCGAGAAAATCGACTCCGTGGTGGTCCGGCGCGGCGGTAGTCACATTCCTTTCAGCAGGACTACCATGAGCGCCAAAAAGGGGGCATGCTATAGCTGTTCTAAGTATACATATAATTAGTACCTGAAGGTACCTGTGATTCATTTCGTAAAAAAAAACAGAACTGAAATATTTGTATTTACCGAGAAATCAACAATGATAACTTTCGCGCGCTCGTTGTTCAGCAGGACCACGACTGAATGTTGATTCCAAGCTTGAGCTTGTCGCTTTCTTCAAACCTAGGTAGGTACATAGAAAATAAAAAGGTATAAATAAGAATCACGGACAGACAAATTAAAAATCATAAATCAATAACACGTGTTAATCTCTTTAAAAAAACTTTATGAAACACGTACGAGTGACTCCGGGTTTTTAACTTTTCTGTCTGTGATTCTTGTTTATACCTTTTGTTAGTTAACTTTTTTGTCGTAGTTGGGTTTTAGTTTTATAACTTTTATTTAACAAAAAATTGAGGTTATAATATAACCGTAGTCAAGTCTCAGACCAACAAAAAAAGAAAGACGGAGCATTTCGAACATCAAAATGAAGCCACCTTTTTATCTATGTGTCTGTAAAAAGGGTTGTCATTTGCTAAAGTTTTTCCCTATAATTTGGGGAATAATATTTTGGGTAGGATAATTTGTACGAGTAAGATATTGTTGAGTATGGTATTGTACCTCAATCGTTAGGAAGGATTCCGAAACAAAACCATTTTTTTTTACATCGCAAAATAAAATAACAATTAAGTACAAAGTGCATTTACATACATGATTTGGAGATTACCTTTTAATCAAGAATTGCTTGTGATAGGAAGCTCCGCTCTTTCACTTAGAACTATCCATTAATTATCAATTGAATGTAAAAAAAATTGGTTTGTAAATTATAGAAATATTAAGTTATAAGGTTGTTGAAGCGTAAATCATAACATCGTCGTGGGTAGTAAATTGTTTTGAAATAAAATAGGTACTTAATTATATTTACAATCAACTTTATTAAATTCAAGAAGACCACGATAACAAAATCACTGACTATAGAAAGCACGTAAAAAGCGTCCGCAATTTGGGAAAAAATAAAATTTGGGACAGTAGTATTTAAATTAGCTAGTCTAAGTTGAGAAACTAACTAAAATAAAATAAAAAATACAGTCTCGTGTTTAATTACTGTTTTGATAAAATCTCATTTTTGTTTTTTAAATTGTATGTATGTTTTTAGGATATCCGGTTTTGATCACACGGCGAAGTCCACGATTAGTTGAATAAAGGTCATTATTATCAAAATGATCGGAACAAACCACGCTGGTTTTCGATGGAAGCCATTCTGGATCATTCCGACTATTTCTTATAGCTACTATCCATTTACTTTTATTTTCAATATTACTTGGAAATCTAAAATATTAAATACATAAAAAAACAGGCATATAATTACTCGAACTAAAAAATATCGAACGGGGAAATTTCAAATCATATTATGGCAACCCTCGCACGTTAAATGTCACTGTTTTCGTTCGTTCATTCGTTCAGGTTGTTGTTCCAAGTAACCTAAAATTCATAGTTTACTAAATTAAGAAACGATGTTATTTGAAGTACTTACATGTGAAAAGTGATTCCGTGAGACTTTTTATGTGATTTGCTATTGTTTTTACAAGTTTTCACTACACAAGAAGGCATAATTCAATTTTTTTTATTGAAGTTTACTAGACGACGACTCGTGACGTACTAGGAGCGATGAGCATAGTTTTTCTGTAGGTGTGTGCGTGAGCCTGTGTGTTTACTTGCAGGAGCATAGTTTTGTGGCTACACGTTTGATGTACGTAGTGATCCGTCTTTCTATTTTGGTTGGTCTGAGAGTCAAGTAACAATAGTCGCGGGATAACTTTGTTTTTATTAACTTGAGTTTTTATTTTGAGTAAAGAAAGAAAGAAATTAGGTACATTTATTCAGCACATACTAAAAGGCACACAATTTACGTATTATAAGCAGATAACAAAATAAAAAAAAGAAACAAATAAAAAGTGTAGGACATTATCAGGGGAGTGTGCCTCACGGCTGCACCAAAAAGGCCCAGTTCAGCAAAAATGCCAGACAACTAGTGCCTGACGCTGGTTTTCAACCGGACCCGAAAGTGTGAGGTGACGGATGCAAATCAGTTTTATAATAATTATGTGTGTATGCTTAGCTACTTAAATAAAATTAAAAAAAGTAGGTATATTTTATCACGGTAGGTAGATTGGTAGTTGAAAGAAAAGTAGGTTACGCACGTTGCTAAAGTGAGTGCTCTCGGGCACCAACATAACTCGCGTGCATTAATAACTCACTTTGCGCTCGATGCAACAATCTACTATTGTACAACAAGAGAGCGAAGTTCGTTTTTGCTGCGAGTGTTGATTTTGAATCCCGAGTAAGCGAAGGATTCAAAGACACGAGATGCAAATAACTTTGGTCTCATGTATAACACATACTTACAACTTTTCACCTCAACAGCGAGAACATGGAAAAGGGATGATAGACGTGCGAGCAAGTACGTGTAATTATGGCTCGGCGAGCTTACTCGGCAAATACTGACGCGGACTTTGAAAATGACTTGAAAAAGATTTTGCTGATCACAAACAAACCAGCTTCATATTATCTCGGGTTAGAAATAGAGCAATTGGAAGATGGCTCGATTTTCATAAAGCAAGAAGCTTACGCAAGAAATGTCCTGGAGAGATTACACAATATGAGAGACTGCAATCCTGTCGACTCCTTTAGAGAAAGAAGGAATTATTGAAAAAGGGAAAGCTGACAATGAGTCACAGGTATTTCCTTACAGAGAAGCAGTAGGTTCGCTCGCTTACTTGATGGTGGGCACTCGCCCTGAATTGTCTTATGCTGTAGGAGTGGCTTCCAAGAGCTTAGAAAAGCCGGCTTACAGTGATTGGTGTATGATTAAGCGCATATTGCGATATTTAAAAGGAGCATTGTCAAAAGGAATTAAGTATGTTCATGATGCGCATTCTCCCAACCAAATCAGAGCTTACAGTGATGCTGATCATGCTGGATGCTTGAAAACAGGCCGCTTTACAACAGGAGTATTGTGTTTATTTTCAAAAGGTGCAATCTCCTAGATTAGTCAAAGACAAGCTTCTGTTGCTATTAGCACCACAGAAGCCGAGATTGTGGTAGCAAGCGAGGCTGCTAGGGAATTGTTTTGGCTAAAAAACTATTTAAAGACATGAATGGTCAACAAGAAATTCCTGTTCTATTCGTGGATAACAAAGCTGCGGTGAAACTAGCGCATAATCCCGAATTTCACCGAAGAACCAAACATGTTTTTGTAAGACACTTTCTTGTTAGAGAACTGGTTCTTCAAAACGATATTGTGGTCGAAAGTAATAGCTCTGCTACACAGCTGGCAGATCTGCTGACAAAGGCCCTGCCCAGACCCAGACTACTGGAACTTTGTCAGAGCTTAGGTCTGAAGGATTAGGTCTACTAGCAGCTGAGGGAAAGTATTAAAGCCTCTGGCATGTTATAGCTGCAGTTACATAATAATATTCTCTTGGATATTGTTATCTGTTTAGTTTGAATAGTAGAAGAACTTTTAGGTTTCAGGCAAGCGATTGGTTTTTTCCGAATCATCACACGGAACAAAAATAGGTGTATGTATCTATTTGGAAAATACTTAATGAAGTTGGCAAGGTTTCTCTGCAGCGAGCATTAACAACGGTATTATTATTCAAGTTTAAATGTAAAGTGCACTGGAGATGTACCCGATTACGGGATTAGTGAAGATGCTTGGCTCTTTCGTGGGCGCATCCCATGTAATAGTTAAAAAGTACTATTGTAACTTATTAATTAATAATGATAATAAAAGTACAAAAATGCTGAACTGGAAGGGAAGACGCATTGTTTACACAGGTACTGGTACTCATACAATATCAATTGTTTGGTACTTAGGGTACCTACTCCAGGCATACGGGATTTACCGCCCCCTGTTTTATTTCTTAAAGATGCCATCGCAGACGATGTTTGAAAAATGGTTTATTTAAATGGATGAATAAATTTCGTGTATGTATGGTTCGTGGCTGATTAATAGCAAACGCCATAAAATCTTGATTAGATGATCAATCACTACGAAATGTAGGTACTTATGGGAAAAGTTTTTTGCGAATTCTGACTTTTCAAGTAGGTACTCTAACCTCAGTAATCCAAATGTGTCTTTGAATCCTTATACAAAACTGCATTGATTGTCATCATAAATATAAAATGTCAGGATTAACGTTTTTCTAGCCGACTGTACTCTTTCCAAAATCTGTGAATGCAGTTAGCAATTACTCAAGAAGTTAAGGACAGTTTCCTAAGAACATTTTCCTGTAGTTACCCTTGCTGCCTCGTCTCAACTTCCACACTGTATTACTCCGATCGGACAAGGAATCAAGAAAAAGGCCTTTGGAATTCTTGTACTAAATCTGAATACCTTTCTAATGATATATAATTTATGCCTATTGGAGCTGGTACCAGCTTCCATACATTTAGTGGCATCATCCTTTGTTCTCAGTGCTAGTCGCACAGGATCTTTGTGAGAATAGCTCATTTGAATCAAATACTAGGTCATGTTCATTTAAGGTTGACGGTAAGACAAAGTTAGTCGGTACTCGGAACAAGTATGGAGGTTTATACAAACTTAAAATACAAGTGATTGACTGACAGTTACTAACCAACTTCAACTGTACCATGAACGTTTGGGACACCAAAACAAAAGACATGTGAAACAAGTTATGCACAGAGAATTTGGTATACAATTCAAATCTGAAAATAACAATGAAGTTTGCGAAGGTTGCGTTTATGGAAAAGCCCACAGAAGGACGTTTGGGACCAGAGAAAGAACTACACTACTTGGAGAGCTAATACACACTGATGTGTGTGGAACTTTTGTATATTCAATCTCAAAGTATAGATACTTTGTTCTATTCAAGGATGATTTCACCCGTTTTCGATACGTATACTTCCTACGACAAAAGTCTTAAATTCAAACACGCTTGAAGGATTTTCTAGCAGAAGCTAAAACATCAGGACACGTCATTCAAGAGTTACTAAGTGACAATGGAGACGAATTTGTCAATGAACAAGTACGAAGTACGCTAAGGCAACACGGGATTAAGCAGAGGCTGACAATGCCATACACCCCTGAACAAAACGGTTTAGGTAGGCAGGCTGTAGGCTGGACGAGATAATCGCACAATTGTTGAGATGGCAAGAGCACTTATACGCGCTCATGATGAGATACCGAAAGGCTTATGGGCTGAAGTAGTGCAAGCTTCAGTGTACATATTAAATCGTACGGGACCCATTCCAACTGTTGGTAAGTCACCGTATGAGTTATGGTACAATAATAAACCGAAAATAAATCATCTCAGAATCATTGGTTGTGTATGCTACGTGCATGTCCCAAAACAAAAGAGAAAGAAGCTAGATAAGAAAGCACAGAAAGGAATTCTTATAGGATATAATGATGATGATGATGGGTATCTAGTTTATGATACAAGGAACTTTAAATTGTTGCGTTCCAGAGATGTAACTTTTGAAGAAGTACCTCTGTTAGACCGAGACATACCTGTTAGTGACGAATCTGAAATCAAAAAGAATACCTATGAGCTACCTACGTCTTCCATAGATGATCAATCAGACTTGGAAGTACTTACGAGTAATAAATTGAATGATCACAATTTAGATAATGAAACAGGTGATAGTAATGCAAAAGCACGACAAGATACTTGGTTTGAAACAGGTGAAGTAATGAAGAAGAACGATAAGAAGACACTCAAACTGTTCAAAGGAACAGTCGTGTACTTCGTGATCGGAGTCAAATTAGACCTCCAGAAAGATTTAATTTCGAACAATTCATTCATCAAGTCATTGCTGTTCCAGAACCATCTTCATATCAAGAAGCCATGCAAAGTACTGAAAAAGATAAGTGGGTTGAGGCTATGAACAATGAAATAAATTCTCTGAAAGAGAATGAGACTTGGAAACTGACACGTTACCAAATAACAGAAAAGCGCTTAACTGCAAATGGGTATTCAAGGTAAAGAAGAACCCTGATGGCTCGATTAACAAGTATAAAGCGAGACTGGTTGTAGTTGGCTATTCACAGAAAAAGGGAATAGACTACGACAAAACATTTAGCCCTGTTGCGAAACTAAGCACAATCCGAGTATTATTAAGTATAGCCGCAAATGAAGGTTTATCGCTAAAACAATTCAACAGCTTTCCTAAATGGCAAGGTGAAGGAAGAGATATACATGCGATAACCTGAGGGATACAATGACGGATCTGGCAAGGTGTATAAGCTGCTAAGAAGTCTTTATGGACTTAAACAAGTGCCTAAATGTTGGAACGAGCGTATTCACGACTTTTTTATTGAATCTGGATTTACACAGAGCGAAGCAGATCCATGTTTATGCATGAGACAACGTGGAAAAACAAAGATTTTGCTAGCTCTGTACGTTGATGATGGATTATTGGCCTCGTCTGATGACGTATGTTTTGGGATATTTGACGATGATTTATAATATTTGTTTTTGGATAATGCTTTTATTTTTCTTTAACATACGTTACATAGAGTAGAGTAACTAGAGTAGTTACATTAAATATTTTGGATGGTGAACCGACTACCATCCATCTTTTTTCTTGATTGTCTCGAATGAATGGAATGTTTCGGAGACGGAGAGTGCTTCCGCGGCGTCCAATCAGCGCTCCCGTACGCCGCTCCTATTCGCTCAGTCGCTCATATACCGCCGAGACCCCGCGACTCGACGCTAGAGGGCGCCACGCGTTGACTCCGCGACAATAGATGGCGTTAACATATGCCCCCGGCCTTGGAACTCTGCTTCCAACGAAGTACCGATGGCATGTGGATCTGTCTTCTCATTCTCTTCTTGTCGTAGCAAAGGACATATTTTTGAGAATGCCCTTCGCACCGTCCCGGTCGCCGTTTTGATGTCAGCGACTCGTGACAGGCCATCTTTCCCAGGAAAAGTGTGAAGTATTCTTCCCAAGCGCCACTTCAGAGGAGGAAGATTATCCTCCTTGATGAGTACAAGAGTATTAGGTACCAATTCTTCCTTACTTGTCTTCCACTTCGTTCTGGTTTGAAGCTCCGCTATGTACTCCTTTGACCATCTCTGCCAGAACTGCTGGCGCATCTGCTCCACGCGGTCATAACGGGACAGGCGATGTGAAGCTGTAGTCGTCAGGTCTGGGCTGGCGTGCACGGTGAGCGGTCGGCCAATCAGAAACAGAGAAGGGCTGAGGGGAAGAAGGTCAGTAGGGTCCGTGGACAGTGGGTACATGGGCCGAGAGTTTAGGACGGCCTCGATTTGAGTTAATATCGTGCTAAATTCTTCGTATGTTAAATTTGCGTTGCCAATAACACGACGGATATGATGTTTGCAGGACTTTACTCCTGCCTCCCACAATCCCCCAAAATGCGGTGTATAAGGTGGTATGAAATTAAATTTTATATTATCATTAGCTAAAATCTCCATAATATTGTTATAATTGTTCTTTAAAAATTGTGTAAGTTCCTTCATTGCCCCAACAAAATTCTTACCATTGTCTGAAAATATTTCAGCAGGTTTACCCCTTCGCGAGACAAACCTTTTTAGAGCTAATATATAAGCATCTGTTGTTAAATCCGTAACTAGTTCTAAGTGAACTGCACGCGTTGAGAAACAGACAAACAAACAAATATAGCACTTTTCCAGTTTAGCGCCCCTCCCTTTACGGTTCAAAATAAATATAGGTCCTGCATAGTCTACACCGCACCTTATAAACGGATAACCTGGTTCTAGCCTTTCTACAGGTAAGTTACCCATTTGAACTGAAACAGTTTTACCTTTAATACGTGTACATGTCACACATGTATGTACAATATTTCTAGCCAGATTGCGGCCTCTGAGGGGCCACCAATTTTCTCGTATGCTAGCTAACAGTGATTGGGGACCTACATGAAGCTGGCGCTTATGCTCATATTGAAACAACAAACGTGTAAAGATATGTTTACTACACAACAGAATGGGGTGCTTTTTATTGTAAGAAAAACTCAAAGAATTATCTAATCTACCCCCAACTCTAATAATGTTATTTTTATCAACAAATATATTAAGACCAGAAATATTACGAGTGGCCTTTAAGGTCACATTCCCCTCTGCTGAGATATCAAGATCAGGAAAAGATTGGTTTTGTGACATTTGAGTCAGTTTAATAATAGATTTATTTAACTCATCTACTTGAAGCGGGCCGTATTTACGACTTACCTTTATTTTATTACGAACGTTATCAATGAAACGTAACATGTAAGCAAATACACGCTTCATACGAGTAAATGAAGAGAATCTCTCAAATGGGAACGTATTGTCATTAACTTTATGTGCTAACAGTGTGGCAATTAACTTAATATCTGGCAACTCGTTAAAATTAACATTATGACAACTATGATCATAACTAAAATTACAAAGCCGCTCGTGCAAAAATGCCGGGCCTTGCCACCAAATATCAGCTGTGCGCAGCGCGTCCAGCGTGACCCCGCGTGACACTAAGTCAGCTGGGTTGGATTTACTTCCTACGTGTAACCATTGTAAACTACCAGTGAGTTCATTAATTTGAGCTACCCTGTTTTGCACGAATGTTTTAAGAGCGTTAGGTGACATTCGTAGCCATCCCAGGACAATTGTGAAATCAGACCAGAAGTAAACATTCGTAAAATTCGAACGAAGTGAATTTATAATTTTTGTGTACAACTTTGCACCTAATAATGCCCCACATAATTCTAAACGTGGTATAGTTATCGGTTTGACAGGCGCAACCTTCGACTTAGCGCATAATAAGGCTACGGACACTTTGGTATTATTATCTGAGTACATACGCACGTAAGCGCAAGCGCCGTAAGCATTTTGAGAGGCGTCAGTAAATATATGCAATTCTATGTATTGCATTTTGCTATTTATTACCTGACGTGGTATACGTATTTTACCCAAATAGTCAAGAGTGTCAACGAATTTTTGCCAATTAATTAAAATATCATGAGGGACCGGATCGTCCCATCCGATTTTATACGTCCATAATTTTTGTAATAATATTTTTGCCAGTATTATAATAGGCGCTAATAGACCTAACGGATCGTAAACTTGTGAGATTGCTGATAACATAATGCGCTTAGTCACGTGACTCCCGGTTAATTTTAGTTTAGTCGTATAATGTAATTCATCTGTATTTGCGAACCAACCTAAACCTAATGTTTTACTTTGACAGGATTCGCCTAGAGATAAATTCTTAGACGCATTTAAAGTTGATAAATCGAAATTGAACAACCATTTTCGTAAACAGAAACAACCCGATTGTAATACAGTAGAAACCTTATTACAAGTTTCTAATAATTCCTTTTTATCATCACAACCCGTTATCAAATCGTCTACATAAAAATCTTTGTAAATAATATTAGCGATGTCGTTATCAGTGCATTCCGACGCCAGCTGTTGCAAACATCGCATACTTAGATAAGGCGCGGACGCCGTGCCGTAAGTAACTGTGTTAAGCCGGTACACAGCGAGCGCATCGCACGGGCTTTCTCTCCATAAAATTAATTGTAAATATTGTTGATCGGGTTGAATTAATATTTGTCTGTACATTTTTTCGACATCTGCACAGGCAATGTATTTATACTGACGAAATCTTAACAGAATGGCCACAATGTCATTTTGTAAGGACGGACCAATCAGTTGGATGTCATTTAGCGATTGACCGGAAGTAGTTTTAGCGCTAGCGTCAAATACTACTCGTAATTTAGTAGTTGTGCTATGTTCCCTAAATATACCGTGATGCGGTAAGAAGTAATGTGGAGACGTATAAGTATCTATTTTTGTCATGTGACCGAGTTCCAAATATTCACGCATAAAATCGAAATATAATTTTTTATAACTCGGTGTGCACCGACCTAACTTGCGTTCGAGCGCGAGGAACCGACTCTCGGCTTGTAGGTACGAATCGCCTAGTTGATCAGCTGATTCGCGTAGTGGAATACGCACAGAGAAACGACCATGATTGTCACGCGTAGTTGTTTTTATAAATAAATTTTCACAATCATGTTCTTCTTTAGACATATTATCTGTTTTTGAACTTATCTCCTCTAATTCCCAAAATTTAGTTAATTGGTTATCTAAGTTGTCGTATGTGTGCGTAAAATTACATTGGACTCGATTAACGGATGAATCTTTTGTATCATGTATGACACCAGATACAACCCAACCTAATTTCGTATTTTGTAGGTATGGGCCGTTTGTAAGACGAATCAATCCTTCACTCAAAAGTTCCCAAAATTTATCTGCGCCGATTAACAAATCGATTTTATTTGACATAAAGAATTTAGGATCAGCGAGTGATACATTACTCGGAATCATAAACTTGGCGATTTTATGAGTAACGGAAGGTAACGTTGCGGTAATGCAAGGTAGGACGAGACAATTTAAATGCGTATTAAATTCACTATTTTTAGATCGCAACTGCACTTTGCATGATTGTGTAGATTGGGTTACCGAATTACCTACCCCTGCGACATGTACTGTGGACTGTATCAAACGAATTTTTAATTTATCACATAATGATTTTGTTATAAACGAATGTTGACTGCCATTATCTAGAATAGCACGAATAGTATGATAGTTATTATCACTGTCTGATATTTCTAATAATGCAGTCGAAAGAATAACGGGTTCTAGAAATGAATACTCATTGTCAACTCGTTGACGCGTTGAAGTTAACGTACTGTGGAGCGCTGTACTGTGTGCGCCGCCCGTCGCCGTTGCTTCGGACTCGCGACTCGATGTGGACGCCGGCGCTTGCGCGTCGTGCGGCCCTACAGACTTTGACGTGCTGCCGTTATCACAGCACTCACCATGAAGAAGCGAATGGTGTTTACGATTACATAACTTGCAGGCGCCGAACCAGCAATGAGACACTGCATGTCCAGCGCGCAAGCAATTTTTACAAAGTTTGTTCTCTTCTACGAATAATAATTTGTCCTTCATAGGAAGGTCATTGAACTTATTGCACGAATATAGCGAATGATTCTCTTTGCACATAATACACCTTTGGTAACGTTTTGAATCATTGTTCGAATTAGGTTTTTGTGAAGATTTAGACGAACTATTATTATTATTACGTGTTGCGACGTAGCTATGCGAGCTTGCATGCTTTGATTGGTTGGATGACGACGATTTCTTTACGGAACTATCGGACGTTTGCTTACCAGAATCATGTGTACCCTTAATAGATTCTAACGTGTCCGCCCTATCGGTAAGAAATGTAATCATATCATTAAGTGTTAATTTTTTATTAGTGTGACTTGGTAATTTAGAAAGTGTACTTTTATGGTTTTCCCACTCCTTCTCGGTAGTTGAGTCCATCTTAGTCACAATAAGGAATATAATTAAAGTGTCCCATTGATCTGTGGGCTCATCTAGACCTTTAAGAGCACGAATATTTTTTAGTATGTTATCTATCATCTTACGAATATGAGATGCAGATTCTTTGTGTAAAGATTGTATTGAGAACAGAGCTTTAACGTGGTGTTGAACGAGTAATCTATTATTATTAAATCTGTTCTCCAATAAACTCCAGGCTATTGTGTAATTTTCAGCAGTAAACTGTAACGATTTTATTATTTGACTAGCAGTGCCAGTGAGTGCGGAACGCAAGTAATGGAATTTTTGAATATCATCAATAGTTTTAGAATTATGAATTAGGGATATGTAGGTGTCTCTAAACTCTAACCACTGTTCAAATGAACCGTCAAAGGAAGGCAATGAAATTGTGGGTAATTTAATGTTAGAGGTCTTATTGCAGACTTCAACATCGTTAACAATAATTTCCTTACTCTTTAGCGTGCATTTCGCCTTAGATGTGATCTCATAAAATAGATTTTCAAAGGTTTCTCTTTCAATTAATTGTTTTTCTAAGTCTAGTTCTGAATCCTGTAGGTGAAATTCTATTTCATCCTGAATGCTAGAGAACTGCTCTAATAGTGAGATAATGTTATTACACCGATCTTCTAAGGCTATTTTTTGAGATTCTGATACATTTTCTGCGTCTAAAGATTGCACATATTTACAGAATACAGTAAACTTTCCTTTAACTACACCCCTTTTCTTAATCAAATCTTTGCATGCGTCAAGTGGCATTTTGGGAGATTATAAGAGACAAAAGAAAGTACCTACTTACAGTTTTAACTTGCTCGATCGAACTTGAAATCACGACGCTCAATAAGCCGCCATATTTGTAGGTACTTGGCTAATTCAAACGCGGGCTCGCGGCACAACTAGGTAACTGGAATTTTGTAAAAGATTACACGATATTAGCACAAATGAGCCTTGAGGATGGGTTTGGACAGGAACACTGAATGGCCTAACCGTTTCTTTTTCTGTTCGTTGCAGACTTCCACACCTGTAGGTACTTCTTGAAGCCGCCTCGATCCAGTTCGAAGGTCCAATATGTTTTGGGATATTTGACGATGATTTATAATATTTGTTTTTGGATAATGCTTTTATTTTTCTTTAACATACGTTACATAGAGTAGAGTAACTAGAGTAGTTACATTAAATATTTTGGATGGTGAACCGACTACCATCCATCTTTTTTCTTGATTGTCTCGAATGAATGGAATGTTTCGGAGACGGAGAGTAGTGATGGATTAATTAGCATTCGCATTCATTGTTAGCTTGTGAAAAATCATTTAGCATTTAGCTAATGAAATTTAGTTGCGAAATTTCGTGAAGTGCTAAGTGAATTATCGCTTCGTACATTTTCATTTTCATTAAAAGTGCGAATTAAAATGAGCCTTCACCATTTTAATTCGCACTTTTAATAAAATTTTCATACTTCATTATTATCAATTATCATCATATTAGCTATTAGCATAGCAATAGCAATTATCATGCTAAGACTCAATAATTCACTTGCTAATGAAATTAATGAAAAATCGCATTAATTGCCATTACTAACGGAGAGTGCTTCCGCGGCGTCCAATCAGCGCTCCCGTACGCCGCTCCTATTCGCTCAGTCGCTCATATACCGCCGAGACCCCGCGACTCGACGCTAGAGGGCGCCACGCGTTGACTCCGCGACAATAGATGGCGTTAACAACGTAGAAGCTGATAATTTTATTGAAAACGAACTCTAAAGTACGTTTCAAGATAACGACTAAGCCGCCATCGTACTTTCTTGAGCTATAGTTAGAGCGACACAATGATGGGACTATAAGAGTTCATCAAGCCGCCTATACTAAAAAGGTTTTGGAGAAGTATGGAATGAGTGACTGTAAAGCCGTTGGAACACCAATAGTGAAAGATATTCCTGCAAAAAAGTTGGCAGAAGAGATCTGTAACATTAAATTTCCCTATAGACAAGCTGTAGGAGCGTTGGCCTATCTCATGGTGGGTACAAGGCCTGATATTGCCTATGCAGTCGGAGTCGTATCAAGAACCTTAGATAACCCAACGAATACGAATGTGTTACAAGTGAAGAGAATCTTTCGTTACCTCAAAGGAACAATCGAGACTGGTCTAGAGTTCAAAAAGAATGAGAAACGACTCATATGTTATAGTGATGCAGATCATGGAGGCGACAACTTGAGTGGTTGTTCTACTAGCGGGTTGATATGCATGTTTGTTGGATCAGCAATCTCCTGGAGAAGTGTGAAGCAAACCTCAGTTGCGCTCTCGTTCACTGAAGCAGAAATAGTAGCTGCCAGTGAGGCGTGCACGTGAAATGAAGAAGACTGGTAAAGCTTTGCGAAGACTTTGGTTTGAAAAAGAAGAGGAGGGAATGTTAGGAAAGCACTTCCAGCGTTACTTTATGAAGTCTTCCCTTCTAGATTTAAATAATGATCTATGTGGTGGTTGCTAGGTTACACTTGTTATTCTCTGTACTTTTGATATCGCACGCAATATATATTATAAAAACCCAATTCCACTGCGTTTACTTTAATACGTTTGACCTGAGGGCAATTTCTCTTACATTTACAACGTTCACATTCAAGTCGCAATCTGTCAAACTTGTCAAAAATGTTGGTAAATTGATGGTTTTTTTGACAGATTGCGATTGCGATGCGAATGTGAACGTTCTTAAAATTAAGGGAATTGCCCGCAGGCGTAACGTAGGCCATTACGTTGTTCGCTTGCGATTATCGTAAATAATCCACTAAATAACATTTTTACTGTACAAAGAAAAAAAGATAGTTGTCAAAATCAGGTAGAGCAGCTGATTCACTTTTCATCACACGTCACAATTCTCCTCAAAACCCCTTCATTTCTGTACAGGTTCAACATGGTAGGTAAGGCAAGCTTCAACGCGCGCTTCTCTCTGCAGATCAGTCAAATCATGGGGCACCTATTTTTCAAGCTTTTTTGTCTCACCCATTGATGCAAATCGGTCATTATTGTGGGTATGCTGAAGCTATTATCAAACCATGCCGCTAATTCCTTGGTAGTTTGATACGTGTTTCACTCTGGAATCTCACATCATGATGCAGGTTTAATTTAAATTAAAAGTGGCCTAACATATTTAAAACCACTAATAATATAAAGGTAAAAAAATACAACATGATTTAATGTGTATCCGAACGTTTTATTGTTTGTCTCTTTTTACACCACTGCCCAAAAAGGAGTGTAATGTTTTCATGGTTCATGTATGTGTGTTTCTTTATTCCACCATAACTTTAAAATGCCTGAACGGATTTGGATGTATGGGGTATCGTTAGAATCCTTACATTATCCCAAGTGACACAGGCCATATATTAAATGAATATGGCGGCGGTGTGGCTCCATTTTCAAATGTGAAAAATAAAAAAAACCTTCAATTATTTACAATATCACATTCCAAAACTACTTATAGTTTATTGGCATTTACATAGGTAACCGTACATGCAAAACAAATATTTTACCTTTGGCTGCAAACGATTTAATTAGACTTTAGTAACACTGCGAATGCCTAAATTAGTGAATGGTTTGGTAGATGATTGAGTTATTTAGTTAGAGGCAAGTAATAAAAAAAAACATTGTTAACTTTAATACAACGCCAACTATTGCCTAATAGCGGTAAATAAAAATGTACCTAAGTAAACTTTCAAAAAAATAAAAAAACTTGTCACTCATCATCATCTGCCTTTTCCCAACTATGTTGGGGTCGGCTTCCAGAAAACCAAAATCCAAAACACCTAAACAAAACCAAAACTTGTCACTAAAATGTATGGTCCTTTTTGGTCCTTTTTGGGCCGTCGTGTAAAAAGGGACCTCTTAGATTAAACAGTGTTCCACAGAACGATCCCCCGACTGCGATGACAGTTTTATCAACTTGTTTTTAACTTTTAAGTTCGTTTTTTAGCCGGGCCGTCGTGTTTTTTATTATTTAGGCCTACTAGAGTACTTAATTAAAAATCGACTTGTTTGTATCCCTCGCTTTTTTCGTCATCATCATCACCATCATCATTTCAGCCGAAAAACGTCAACTGCTGGACATAAGTTACTTTGTCTCACGTTCGCAGCAAAATCGAATTTTGCTGACTGTTTGTATACAGCAAAACCTGCTCGTTTGAGGTGCTGAGGTGAAAAAAGTATTTTTAACCGACTCCTTTAAAAAGGAGGAGGTTCTCAAATAGTATGTATGTTTTTTAAATTTTTTTGTGTGTATGTTTCGCGATTGCTCCGCCAATTATGAATCAATTTTGATGATTCTTTTTTTATTTGGTAGGCGAGGCTTCAGAGGTGGTCCCATATAAATTTTATTAACTTTGCTTGCGTAGTTTTTGAGTAAGCTTCAATAATTACGTATTTATCCCACTTAGTCTATGTAGACGCCATCTTATTTGACTCCGTCACTGTTATTTACATAGCAGGTAGTGTGACTGTGTATTCGATTCTGTGTGGGGTAGGCACCACGACTAAAAAGTGAAAAAAAAAAATTTTTTTTTTTGGATGTCGGTTGTTTTTATTTGTAAATCGTTTTTTCATGCAGTAGTCTTGCTGGCCAGTGCGATTATTCTAAAAATGAGTTTGGCGCACTGAGCACTAGCCAATAAGTACCTAATAATGCATTTTCTTTATTTATTTATTTATTCATAACAATTTTTATATTGTGTCGAATATTAAAAAATTTACAATTAAAAAATATACAAAAATTACATGCCACTTAATTACTGAGGGAGAGTAATAATAATAAATAAATGTCATTTAAATATCCAGATATCAATGTCACAAATAATTAAAACATAGCTATGTCAGATGTTCAATGTCAAGGATGGAATTAATCTTTAAAAAAAAATTAAAAAATATACCAATCGTAGCAGCAATAATAATCCTGATAAATTTGTAGTATAAAAATTATGTATGTTCATTATTTAAATGTCATTAATTGAATAATAGCAGCCTTCCAGTAGGTAACGCTTCAATTTAGTTTTGAAGTCCCGTTTGTAGAGAGACAATTTCAGTGGACCGGCGCCGGCGGTATAGAAAATGATTGAATAGAAAGGATCGAATTTTAAAAACTCTTTCATGTTAGCGGATAAAATGCACTTTTGTACTCAGATTTCGAATGATAACAGAATCTTTCCGAGGTTATGAAGTGAAAAGAATTGCGAATTTGTATAATCTGATGCCTGATTACAAAGGCCCTGTTATATAAATATAGGAAAAATGGTGTTGGTATCTAAGTAAAGTTATCCACATAGTTAATGATGTAGGTAGTTAATGATGCATGTATAACCTAACTAACCTTTAGTTAGGTTACGGTCTGCTCTTCTGAAAAAGTCCACCCTAAACTAATTATCACTTGAGAAGATTTTTTTCTTATAGGCCAATTCGAACGGTTGGTCTAGTATGTATCAGTCTGTTTATAAAAACAACCGTATGAAATAACAAACACAGAAAATAATAAAGGTTGATGTAATTAGAGATCATGTCAAGTTGTTCATATGTGTGCTCTCGACTCTCGATATCAGGGATCCGTGAATGTTTAGTCCTATTATGTAACAGGACATGGCAGGCTCGTGAATATTGTAAGTAGTTAGCGCAGGCGCGAGTCCGGATAGCGCGCGGGGGTGAGGGCGCGTCAGTCTGCGCTCGGCGTCTGGAGGTGCTTCGCGCTTCGCGTCGCGCCCCAAACAGCCGGAGCGTGGCTCGGGGCGTGGCGCTTACGTAAACACGCGTGGCACACAGCTCGTGTCGCAGGCGGCGCGGTGCCGCGTCACTGTCCGTCCTCGAACGACCCCATGTTGGCCCGCGCCGCCTCTTAAGTTTATGTGGATAGTAGCGCGCAGCCTGCCGCGCGGCCGCCGCTGCCACTGTCACCACCGCCGATTAACGCGCTTATAGGTACCTACTTACTGAATTATTTTATTACAAAAAAATATGTTTGTATATACCTATTCTTTTCGGGACTGGGCAGGAATCAAATCTAATTGAATAACTTACCTACTTACTTACCAATTGTGTAACATCAGAGATTGTAAAAATAAGTAGCCATATACATCTACAAAGACCCGCTTTATAAACGTATTGAGATACGACGAGAGCTTGTGGCCACTTCATCTATCACGTTAAGTACCTATAATAATATCGTCTAGTAACGGCTTCTCAGTGCTCTAGTTAAAATCGTGTGTGTGTACATATTGCATTGCTAACTTAAAGTGTTTCTCGTAAATTAATGACACTATTTAGGTACCTACCTAACTACCTATTTTTTAAGTTATGTTTTATTTATTTATGTACTCGATGCACTCAAAGGCTTTTGTCAAAACGGGTACTTGTGGTAACTATGTAACTATATTATAGTTTGGTCAACTCCAGCTCCCGTGCGTCTATTTTATACACCTACATAGGGTATGGTAGGTATGTGAAATAAGTACTCCGACGGTAAAACTATAAAAAAAACCGGCCAAGTGTGAGTCGGACTCGCGCACGAAGGGTTCCGTACCATTATCCATAAAAACGGCAAAAAAATCAAGTTTGTTTTGTAGGAGTCCCCTTAAATATTTATTTTGTTCTTTTTTTTTACTATTTATTGTTATAGCGGCAACAGAAATACGTCATCTGTGAAATTTTTTTAACTGTCTGACTATCACGGTTCATGAGATACAGACTGGTAACAGACGGATGGACGGACGGACAGCGGAGCCTTAGTAATAGGGTCCCGTTTTATCCTTTTGGTATGGAACCCTAAATGTTGCTTAGTGGTTTGGTTGGGTATTTATTTATTTACTTACAGCGACTGTTATGCATTGTATATAGTAGGTAGGTACCTATAACTATCATATTACTAGTAGTAGTAGTAAGACGGGCGGTCCAAGCGCGTATTCTATAGGTATTATTCGACTATTCCTGACAAACGGATATCACTAACCTTACCATAGATATTTACTTTTAATATAAACATAGATAGCAGAAGAGGCCTAAACTTTATGTGTCTCTGTGTACGTTCTATCATATAACAAACGACAAAGTTGACTAAAATAGCCGTTCTTAATGTCATTAATTCATGATTGACTGCATGGCTCGTTATTATTATTTAAAGGGTTAAATCTATCTGCAATATGCTAACCTTTAAACTCCTTCTTTTGTGGACCAACTCACATCCTCATCGACGTGAACGAACTGTGCCAATTATCTTCCCCTAACTCTAAAATCGTCACATAAGCCGATGATACAACTCTCATAATTCACGGCAAAGATAGGTCTTATACTTACTGTAAAGCGGAGATGACTCTCAGAAACGTCATGAAATGGTTAAGTACAAACCTCCTCACGTTTAACATCAGCAAGACGAAATTTATTCCCTTTACCCCAGCCATTTTGAGCCAGCCCCTAATTTCCTTGGAAATTAAAGCTCACGAGTGCACATTCACCAACTATTCCACTTGTAACTGTACACCCATTGATTCAACAAGCATACGATATCTCGAAGTAATCAGGGCCGTAAGCAGGGGGGGAGGGGGTGGTGTTGTGAGTTCAAAACCCACCCCGAAATGAATTGGTAATCATTGACTACCATAAGTCCTCCGGCGCGTCTGTCTAACTCAAAAACTACTGCACCGATTTTCATGCTGGTTTCACCAATGGATAGAGTGGTTCTCGAAGGTTTTAGTATATAATAACCGACTTCCACGCGGGCGAAGCCGCGGGCATCAGCTAGTCTACAATAAAGTAAATAAGAGCATCGCATTTACCACTTACCTCGTAATGTCCTGAGAGTAAAGTTGACCGACTGGTTGAAATCTGTTTCATTTGATGCAACTAAACAATGGTGGAAACTTAACACTCAAAACTTATCTAGTCCAAGCACTCACACACACCCTCACATACACTACCACTCCACACTGCACTACATCTACCAACGTACAAAGTTTGCATATCTTTTATTTCTACTTTTTTATTTTCCTTTTGCATGTTTACGAGTTTTATCAAGTCAACTAAACTGTAACCATACCAGAGATAAGTCTGGAACAATGTGTTTCTTTCTTTAAGATCAGCGTTGCTAGTTGCGATGCAGTTTTTAACTTTTGCAGCTATCATCGTTACCATTGTAATTATGGCAATTTGTTTTTGTTCCCAATAAGAACTTTTTATTACGTTTACTAAGTATAGACCTACTCTCAATAATACCGTTAAGAAAACATTTTTTGACATTAAAATACCCCTAAAACCCACCTAATTTAATTATTGTGTCCATATAATTATTGTCTCTTATTTTTAGAATATTATGTATATTACTTAATGCTGTGTATTTACTTGTTAAGACTTCATCAATCCACTCAGCCTCTAGCATACCACTGCTGGACATAGGCCTCTCTCAGGCTGCGCCACAACACCCTGTCCTCTGTCTTCTGCATCCAGTCAGTCCCAGCCCCCTTTTTAAGGACGTCGGTCCATCATACTAGTTCACACAGGACTCGTCTGCTTCATCGGCCATCGGTCCTTCGACAGGCATGGCCACTTCAGTTTTCTTACTCTGCAAGCTATGTCGGTAACTCCGGTTCTCTTCCGGATAATTTCATTTTTGATTTTATTCTTCAAAGAAACTCTGAGCATTGCCCGCCATAGCCCGCTGAGCGACCTTGAATTTGTGAACCAGCCAACTGTCAGTACCTACGTTTGTTACCGTATGCCTTGAACGCATGCGCGGGGCCTCCTTATGAGTTCCGCGCGTTATTCGAGACTTGAAAACTAACATTTGTAATTAATACATAAAATATAGCGAGTGAGTTACCTACAAAGGTAAATAAAACAAATTATTTAAAAAACGAAAAACCCGACTGCAGAAACATGACAGAAGAGAGAAAAAAACATTTTACAAAAAAAACAACCAACTTCCAAAAAAAAACAAAAAAAAGTGAAAAATAACTTTAATTTCGGAAGTCGGTGTCTTTGCTTTTCAACTTTCGTTTTTTGCCACCGATTTGTTTTATTTACCTTTGTAGGTAACTCACTCGCTATATTTTTACCCGACTACGGCGAAGAAAAAAGTAGGGTTATGATTTTGACTGGTATTTATGTAAGTATGTATGTATGTATGTATGTATGTATGTAAGTATGTAAGTATGTTCATCTGTTCCCTTCTATCTTCTAAACCACTCATCACAATTTGACAAATGACGCTAGTTATAGGCTGTGTGACGTCACATTAAATCCGGAGTCACACGTGTTAGGGCATAAACTGAACAGATTACGTGTAACTCCGGATTTTTAATTTGTCTGTCTGTGGTGTCTTGTTTATACCTTTTTAGTCGTAGTTGGGTTATAGTTTTATTACTTTTTTTTTTTTAATTCCTTTGTGGTTATAATATATATATTTTTGAAATGTGCTCATTAAGCCCTTTCATTTGATACCCAACATGGTACGATTAAACAATTTTTTTTTTAAGTTCCTGACTTTTTGTCCTCTAGATGGCGCCATTTTTAATTTAATGTGACGTCACATAGCCTATAACTAGCGGACGATTAAGACACTTCCAACGATACTTCATTTGTCAAATTGTGATGAGTGGTTTAGAAGATAGAAGCGAACAGATGAACATACTTACATACATAGATACATATTTACATACATACCGGTCAAAATCATAACCCTCCTTTTTCCTTCGCCGTAGTCGGGTAAAAATTAATATTTAATTCCGAAATACTAGGCCGGCTGGAAGTAATTAAAATAGTCGTTTTGATGAGTGATTCACTATACCTGCAATTGAAATCAAATTACTTGTCATGTGCACGTACCGTACATGGTTGTGTTTCATATGTACTTATTAAAAAAAAAATTTCAGCATCAAGAGTGGAGATGCAGACGCGCACAGCGCTGATGGCGCTAGCGGCGCTGGGAGCGTTGACGGCGGCGGCGGCAACGGCGGCGGCAGCGGAGCGGGGCAGTGGCATCAAGGTGGGCGGGGGAGGCGCTGGCGGTGGCGGGGGCGGCCGAGACGCCGGGCGCGGCGGCGGAGTGCGCGTCGGTGACGGGGTGCGGCGCCCGCGCACCTCCCCCGCGCCGCCCCCGCCGCGCGCTCCTTCGTCCATCACAGCAGCGCTTGTCGTGCCACATAAAGCCTTTGGCACTCGTGATTACACTAAGGCCGAGAAGGCAGCGCTGTCGAAATTGCCGCGTAAACTAAAACTCTTCTCACACGTGCGCCTAAATATTACGCTTTCTACGCAAGGCTTGACGCCTAGTCCTATGTGTAAGTGATAGTATCTTGAAGTATTCTTATGGCCTAGACAACTTCATATCTTTCTTATCGTCATTATCATTACAAACGCTGTCATTTCTAGTTTACTAATTTCTGAACGCTTTCAGCTATCCTGGATTCGCTATGTAAAGAATTTCTAGCAGTCAATGTGTCTGCTATCCTCTATCTTATGAATCATGAACAATATGGGCGCTCTACTGCCTCTGCACAGTATTTTCTACAACTCGCCGGCTATCTTGGCATACCGGTAAAACATTTTATCTATGCATACTTTGATAAAAAATCATGCTTATAAATCATATATTTTATGTGTGGGATAAATTCAGATGAGCCGTTTTTTGTATCCATAGGTTATTGCGTGGAACGCAGACAACAGTGGTCTTGAAAAGCGAGCATCGCATGCGTCGTTGCGACTACAGCTTGCTCCTTCTATAGAACACCAGACGTCGGCCATGCTGTCGATACTAGAACGATATAAGTGGCATCAATTTAGTGTCGTTACCTCAGCGATAGCAGGCCATGACGATTTTATACAGGCTGTACGTGAAAGAGTTACAGCCCTGCAAGTATGTATCCCAAGAAACAAGTAGTAGTATTAGAAATGAAATTAAGAAAAATGGTATGAAAGTGACACTCGTATGGTGGAAAAATAATTGATGTTTATATTAGACTAGCTGTGCCCCGCGGTTTCACCCGCGTAGGTCTCGATCCCGTGGGAATATAGGGATAAAACTATGTCCTATTCCAGGTCATGGTCTACCCGTGTGCCCATCCTCTCCTCTCTAGAGTAGGGAATGTCGCGAGGCGCGGCGCGGCGAACGGTTCGCATGTTGCATTTCGAGATAACTTAGAAATTAAATGTCCGATTCGAATGAATTAAAAAGTATTTTACTGCTTACACAAATACCCTTGATGTTAAAATTATTTATTTGAATAAGAATTAATATTATGTTGATAAAACTCCTTCGCAAATAATGCATTAATTTCGAACAAACTTGATTACCATAAAAAACAGTTATAGTGAGTCAATCTTAAAAGATAGACATATGCTGTCTCGGACTTTTTTTTAGAACTTTTAAAGAAGTACAATTCCATCATACATAATATTTGCGTAACTTAAACCGTTTACGCAGCGCACGCAACGGAAGCTCTCAAAAAAGAATATTTCTTCCCGTTTTTGCAACATTTTTCATTTACGCTCCGCTCCTGTTTGTCGTAGCGTGATGTTATATAACCTATAACCTTCCTCATTAAATGGACTATCCAACACAAAAATAATTTTTCAATTACAATCAGTAGTTCCTTAGATTAGTGCGTTCAAACAAACAAACTCTTCAGCTATATAATATTAGTATAGATTCACCGTCTGTTTCAGTAATGCTAGGCATTTTTTTTTTAATCCTTTTATTTGTCATATATAACAAGATTGTATTTAAATACAGGATCGATTTAAGTTTACGATACTGAATGCAATCGTGGTGAAGCGGTCTTCGGATCTGAACGAGCTGGTGACGAGCGAGGCGCGCGTCATGTTGCTGTACGCGACGCGCGAGGAAGCCGCCGAAATCTTGTCGGCAGCCGGCGACCTGCACCTCACTAACGAGAACTTCGTATGGATAGTCACACAAAGTGTGCTCGGCTCCATGCAACAACCGAACAAGTTTCCCGTTGGAATGCTCGGTACGACAAAAAACATATACATATAATACATAACATGGTATCATGCTTATATTTCCCGGAAGGGTTAAGCACATTTCGCCCATATACACACACCTAATTATTATTCAAAAGCAAATAACTATTACGTGTAGTGAGTATTAAGTTCTTGACCATATTTTTAAAAGAAGATATATACACCAACAAACAAACTAAGCTTATAAAATTAAGTCTATAAGGTCTAAACTCTTATACATGTTATAAAAGAGCATTTATTATGTCAATGTTCCTTATAGTGGTATATTATTAGAAGATTTGGCTAATATTACCTTTATTCTTTTAATTTGGCTGGGTAAACGTTAGTAAATCCAATTAATACGGCTACAATAAGGGTTCAAAATATGTTCTTCTTATAGAGGCTAGTTACATTGCTTTTTGGCTTTTAATATAGTCAATTATTCTTAGAAAAGTAATGCACAAAGTAACTATGATGCTTTTTAACTTATAGGAGCATTTGATAAGACGTCTATCCAACAAACAAATTCTAATATTTTATATAATCTTTACAAGGATGAAAGCAATCAGTATTCCCTTGTACAGTGATTATAAAGATATTATTCTCTATATGGTTACATTAAAATGTTTTACATAACTAGATTTGCCATTTTGAAGTACAGCAGATTATGTGAATTTATTACGGAGCGGAATTTACATTTAAAAAATGGATTCAAAAGACTGGAAGAAGTTTAAAAGGAGCGGTGGTTACAGAAGAAAAGTAAAAAAAGTCTACGAAAACATGGTTATTAGCACCTCTACTCCTATGTCGATGCTACAAAATGACTAAGCCGATACCAACGAATGAGCCAGTGGTTCCGCAGAGGATTATTATATAGAAAATGAGAATGAAAAGGAAACCAGTGAGGAAGAATATAATTGTAGCGATAGTGGTATAGACATATTTTAAATGAAGAGTTGAAGAATATTGATTTTCGTAGTGATATCAGAGAATGGGCAGTGAAATTCAACATTTTCCATGTCGCTTTAAGAGACTTATTAAAAATAATACATCATGTAAAGCCAAATATAATGCCATTGGATGCGCGTACATAGCTCAAAATAAATAAAGTAGAAATAAGCATTACTGAAATCGGTACTGGACTTTATTGGCATAATGGATTACTACACAATTACAAAAAACCTTACAAAACTATGAAGTGCCCAAGAAAATAACCAATTAAATTATTTAACCAAATAACCAAAGAAAATTACGATACTCGCATTCATCTTCAATAAAGTGGTCGTAAATCAAATAAATAAATAAAATACTCTTTACAATTTTGGCACAAAATGAAAGTGAATTGTTGCAAAACTCATTTATGTAAGCGACATCGACTTGTGTTTTCATAACTCAACTTTGCTTTGTTTTGCTGATGATATGAAGATATTTTCTGCAATAACATCAGATGATGATATGGACGCTCTCCAATCTGACCTGGAGCGATTGGATGATTATTGCTTGATTAACAAGCTGGATTTGAACCCTGTTAAATGCTCGGTAATTTCGTTTAGCAGAAAACGCGTCCCTCTCCCTGCAACTTACAAACTTAAAGGGCAGCTATTACACAGATGCGACGGTGTACGCGATCTGGGCGTTTTTCATGATTCCAAACCATCGAGCAAATTGTGGCCAAGGCTTCGAGGTCACTCGGTTTTGTTATGAGACTCGCAGGGTGTTTCAAGAAGGCCAAAACCCTTAAGATTCTTTATTGCTCTTTTGTGAGAAGCCATCTTGAATATGCGTCACAAATTTGGAACCCGTGTTATGGCAAATACATTGATCGTATTGAGAATATGCAAAAAAGATTTATTCGTTTTCTATGTTTTCGGCTGCGTATACCATACCATTCAAAATTTCATTTACAGCCAGTTATAAACGTCGACGACTAGCAGATTGCACTTTTCTTCTAAAAATTATATCTAATGAGATTGACTGTCCTGACCTCCTGCATAAACTGCGTTTCAATGTCCCTCAGAGATCAGTTAGATTTAATCCACCAATCTCTATTCCTTTTTCCTCTTCCAACTACAGGCAAAACTCATACATGGTGCGAGCGAGTAAGGACTTTAATATTCTTTGTAAAGCGTTCTCATTTGACCCATTTACCACCAAATCCCATTCTGCACGCACTCGGCTGAACGCTGACTTATTTTAAACTGCATAGTGCATATTGTACCTTATTTATATTCATATATGTATATATATTATATCCTTTTCTACCGTGCTTGTTAGTGATCCTAATGTTACTACCTTTTCAGCTTTTACCCTTGAGAACCTGTAATTAGCTTTATGTTTCTTATATAATTGTTATTCATCTGTTATAGCTGTTGGTTTTCCTATCAATAAATAAAACCTTTATGTTTTCCCGACCTATCACAAAGTGTAAAGGAAAACTAGAAAGGGTCGGATATGTACAATTAAAACATTCCTTTCTTAGATTAAAATGTGTCCACTTCCATGGCCATCGCATATTATGTAAATTAAGATCTTTTCCTTGTAGGAATTTATCAACATCTGCCAACGTGTATACTACCATTGCAATATCTGCGGACAAACACATTATATATATAATTATATTCTTTATTGTGTACTTACAATTGTAATTATATTTCAAACTTAAAACTAGTGCATAAAAGCAAGCTTATCCCTATAAAGAGATCTATTCCCGCCAACCCAACCATAGTGAAACACAAATTTTATACATTATCCCTATAAAGAGATCTATTCCCGCCAACCCAACCATAGTGAAACACAAATTTTATACATATGAACAAGACTAGCTAGGTACAGGATTTTATTCGTGAGAAAGGGACCCTAACGATATGTAAAATGGCGATGACATAAGCAGTAAATGATGCCATTATGAAGTCTTCACTCTCATAGACTCCTTGTAGACGATGTGCGAATCGTTTTGCTCTCACAATAGCACTGTTTATAACATAACTAAATAATTAATAACGTTTGTAGCACAAAAACAGCTTAAATTCAAGGGCGGGTTATTACTATAGCACACAGCGTACCACATTTTATCATGCATTTGAATTCCCATACACTTTTCACTATAAACGACCACATAAATCAGGTAAATAAACTACATAAAATAATAACTTACCGTTAGTTTTCAGTAAAATGGTTGACGTTTCTCTTTATTCGCCAAACTGTTGCGAAAATGTAAATAACTTAGAAAACTTAAAAAAAAAAATTGACCGACTTCAAAAAAAAACAAAACAAAAAAGGACTACTATACTAAAACCAAACGACAAAAGTAGATTATTGAATAGTAAGATTTTTGAAAGTTCCCCTCGATTTCTCTAGGATCCCATCATCAGATCCTGACTTGGTGACAATGGGACTACCTCAGAAGTATAAGCTTTTGAACAAAAAAAGAATTTTTTAAATCGGTTCACAAACGGCGGAGTAATCGGTGAACAAACATAAAAAAAAAAAAAAACCAATCATCCGATCATAGTACCTCCTCCTTTTTTGAAGTCGGTAAAAAAGAACTTATTGCAGAATCATAAACAGACGACTATAAGAGCCAACGGCTTTTTAAGAGCCTTTGATTTGCCGCAATGAGTTCAACTCCCTTGTATCGGACCATAATAAAACACGTATAAGGGTGATCGCCCGTATTAACGCTTTCTATATGATTCTTACAAGTGTATTGGCCTTGTTCCTTGTCATAATATAACACGTAGGTATAAGGAAAAAGGACGGAAGGAAAGCGGACAATAAAGCAACTATAAGGGGGGGTATAAGGTTATTGTCTTTATAATTTGTGCCCAAACGCACACTTATTAGCGATAATGCGGCTTCTATAAGAATATTATTTTTGGTAATATAAGCCAGTACAAGAGCAATTTTTGTTTGTTGGGAGGTGTGTTTAATTTACGAACCCTAAGTCGCGTGCTATTTTGGTCGGGTTTGCATAATTTTTATATAAGACATTTTGCATATTACATTATTTTTAAACTTGGGTATAGTTGTAAGTGACCTGTATAATTTAGTTATCCATTAGTTAAACATCTTATACTTAGATTGAATAAATTAATTGGTCAAAAAATCTTTCTTTATTGTTTTAGGCGTACATTTTGATACATCAAGTTCATCCTTGATTGCCGAGATAGCCACAGCGGTGAAAGTATTTGCGTACGGAGTCGAGTCATATGTGTCGGAACCTGAGAACATAAGGTATCCTCTGGGAACGCGGCTGTCATGCAGCGGCGCGGGGGTGGGGGAGGCGCGCTGGTCCACCGGGGAGCGCTTCTACCGCCACCTTCGCAACGTCAGCGTGGAAGGCGAGGCGGGGCGCCCGAGCATAGAGTTCACGCCAGACGGAGAACTGAAAGCGGCTGAGTTGAAAATAATGAATCTGCGACCGGCCCTTGGAGAACAGGTGAAACTTGCAACATTCTAATTTCTACTTGTAAAAGATTTTTCTTAGGTACAGATAAAGATTACTTTTGTATGTCCAAATTCACAGTTGGTGTGGGAGGAAATCGGTACCTGGAATTCTTATCCAAGAGAAAGGCTGATTATTAAAGACATAGTTTGGCCGGGCGGATTGCACACGCCACCTCAGGGCGTGCCGGAGAAGTTCCACATGCGCATCACGTTCCTAGAGGAGCCACCGTACATCAACCTGGCACCGCCCGACCCCGTCACCGGGCGCTGCTCGCTCGACCGCGGCGTCATTTGCCGCGTGGCTCCTGAAGTAGAAGTTGCCGGGTGACTGTTTAATATTACTTTATTATTATACTAGCCACCAGCCACGGTCATGCCTCGCACGTTTTTACGATTTGACGATATATCCAGTTTTCTGTTTAATATGTGAGTTTAATATTAATGTAATATACACTTACACATAAACCTTCCGGAATAAATTATCTAAATGTTGGTGAATGCCGGTAAGCCGCATCAAAATCCGTTGCGTAGATAAGAAGAAAACGCGGTGACACAGACAGACATGAAAAGCGACTTTAGTTTATAATATGTATACAGGCTGTAAGGGACAGCCCCCCACAAATTAACAGGGGGCAATAAGTTCCTTAAATGTTTCGGTTAATTGGCAACATCAGTCGGTTTGTGTCGCAGTGCGCGGCAGTGTCGCTGTTGTTGAGCCGCGAGCGCATGTCAGTAAGCTTCGCTCGCCCAGTCGCTTTGTGATGTTACGCTTACGTCTCGTCTTCGTTACGTACGCTTTTGAATTTATTTTTGTTATAGTGTTGCGTTGTTGTGTGAGAAATGGCTACATTTACTGCTTTTGAGTATGGACAGTGGTGACCTCGGTGGAGGCCACTTCGAGCCGTACCTATCTCATATGACCGGAGTGATTCTAAGGTACCTAGGATTGATTTTCTTTAACTTATTTTTTTATCTGTGAACGTGTTGTGACATGTTCTTTACTGCACACTCGGATATCGCGACGCCCTCGGTAGAGGGTGTGGTGGGGTCAGGGCTTTGCCCCTTGCCTGTGGAAACAACACGGTGATCGGTCACTGCGGGCACCTCACTGTGTGCCTAGTACGGCTTGTGTTTTCTTTACCTGTACGTCACTCGGCTATCTGCTGAATTGGTGGCTCTCGCTCGTCGCGCCCTCCCCGCCACGGGGTGGCGGTGCGGCCGATGGCTCGCTGCGCTGCCGATAACAGCGTGCGTTTTGCTACGGTAACGATACATTGAGTGTGAGGTAATAAAACAAATCAGGTTTATTGGCTTCCCATAACGTTCCTGAAATAATTCCATGTACCGGACATCTTAGTATGATATACTGAATTCACTCCATCAGTGTGCGGAGGGCTGTTCCTTACACCCTATAGATTTTCGTTAGCCTAAGAAAACGTTTGAAGTCACCATTGTAACGCACCTTGGGCCATCAACCCTGCTACTAAACATAACATACCACCACGCCTGTATTCCCTGATGCGTTAGACTGAGGTGTGATGTACACCCACATTCCAAATTCTGGACGGCTGCTGAGAAATTCCTGATGAAAAAACGCAAAAACACTTTGCTGTGCTCAGCAGTAGCGTTTGCGACCGCAAAACCGACGGGGCGGTCAACTACTACTACTTAACTTGCTTGTTGTTATATCTAAAACTTGAAACAGTCACTTGTTGATATAGTCGTTTAATATGTTTCATATGTGTCGGCATCGTCACGGAGGCAATAATATACTAGCTCCGTCGCAGCATTTGTATCTGCTCTCTACATCGTAGGGTCTCACACCGTCGTAGCACCCGCAGCTGCTCTCTATTGTTGCGTCTCGTTCCATCGCCATGTATCGTGGCACTTGTCAGAAAGGGGAATGAAGACTATATATATAGTTAATGATATTCCCCTAATCAGCAAGCTTTGTGTGTCAGAATGGTTACTCATTATTTACTATGTATGAAAGTATGTATCTATATGGTGTGTAGGCATAAATCATTGTTATCGCATTAATCTCTTGGACTATTTCTCAAAGTTATAGCAACTTATCAACGGAAGGAAACAGAACATCAGTATTCGTTATACGATTTAATACATAACACATACAGAAAAACATAGCTATCAACTATAATCAAGAAATATGATCAATTAACTTATGTGAACTTTATATGTTTATATATTAACATCTTTCACCACAGTTGTATCAAAAAGTAAGTGAGTCTCCCAATATTACTCACGTACATCTAACATTGCCGCCATTTTAGACCAGTAGCAGTTGATCATGAATGAAACTATTGTTTAATAATTTCTTATTTATGTAACCATTTTAAATTTAATAAGATAATTTAGCAATTTAGTATGTTTATTTGTAATCGAAAAGTAAAATAATTTGGTTACGCAAAAAACACAAATCGTAACTTAACTTGACGATGACCTACTTTTCGTCTAGAACGTACTAGAACAACTAATACATCGAAATAACATATAAAATCAAGGAAATATTTTAAGTACAATTTATAATTCCATTATCATAAATTTTTTGGTAAAAGGAAATAAGTTTTTGTATTTATTTAGACCGACTCACAGATCATCAATTTCGTTCGGAATTGATTGTTCATCTAGAAATACTGCGAAAGTTTAGAATAACAATTTTACATATCGCACCTTTAAAGTAAAACCGTTACTAAACGAAAATTCTCATGAATTGAGTTATCAATGCATTCTATTTAAAAAAAATAACTTTCCTAAATTACGTGTCATAATGTAAACAGAGATCTATAATAAGACCTCATTAAATGTCCTATAGAACCCTGCACTCGGATTTTATTGACAAAAAACGGTGACTTTTTTTAATATTGGCTCTCTTGTAAAATTTTATAATTTCGTTTAGTAACAGTTTTACTTTAAAGGTGCGATATTCCTGACACACTTGTAGTTGCTCTCTGCGTCGTCGTAGCGGCTCGCTCCGTCTTAGCATTCGTAGTAGCTCTCTACGTCGTAGCGCTCGTAGCTGCTCTCTGCGTAATAGCATTCTTAAGCAGCTCTCTACGTCGTAGCATTCGTAGCGGCTCTCTACGTCGTAGCACTGTTAGCCGCTCTCTACATCGTCGTAGCGTCTCGCTCCGTCGTAGCACTCTCGTCGCTGCTCTCTCATCGTAGCGGGTCACTCCATCGTAGCACTTGTAGCTGCTCTACGTCGTAGGGTCTTGATCTGCCGTAGCACTCGTAGCCGCTCTCTACATCTCGTAGCGGCGCGATCTGTTGTAGCACTCGTAGCTGCTCTGTACGTCGTAGTTGTAGGTCGTAGGGTCTCGCTCTGTCGTAGCACTCGTAGCATTCGTAGCGGTTCCCACCGTCGCGTCTGTAGGTACTCTCTATGTTTGTAGCTGCTTACTACGTTGTGTCTTAGAAAAATGCTGCTGCCGTCGAAGTTGTGACGCTGCAACTCGAAATTCCACTGCGCATACTCGGCGGCAATTCTCTTCTTCAGTTTCGCGATAGTCATTTTTGTAACGAATAAAAAAGACGGTGGCAAAAAACGAAAATACACACCGTCTTCCGAAATTAAAGTAATTTTTTACTTTTAGGTGTTTTTTTTGGAACTCGGTTGTTGTTTTTGTAAAAAAAAAAAAATATTTCGTCATAGTCGCTTAACTGTCTTAATCGAGATATCTTATCGTCACCCTTGAAATACATATCATTGAGGACTTCTGGTGGACATCTGTGGTCTTCCTCATCAGTTTCACTTCACCAATTGATACTTTCTGAATGCAAATGCTTTACTTATTGATGAAAATACAAAAATCGCTATATGTGTGCCAATAACGAGGAGTTCTCTCCATTCCTCACGGATCCCATCATCAGAACTGGATTTTGATACAATGGGACCACTCTGAAAGTAAATCCTTTCAAATAAAAAAAGAGTTTTCCAAATCGGTTAAAAAGACGGAGTTCTGCTGAGGTTACAAAAAAAAAACAACAGTATTGATAACCTCCTCCTGTTTTTGAAGTGGGTTAAAAATACATCTTGCGACAGCCAATGACGGTACTACTGGGAAGCGTTTTCATAGAGTTACATAGAAAGCAGTCATGTGGTTGCAGCTGCAGTCTGTCATTGCCATTGGGCGACGTTGTCGCTTGCGGTTGTGGTCGCTTTGAAGAGAAATTTAGGGTACTTATAATTTAAAAAAAAATCTTTCAACTACGTAGTAATGTTACCATTAATCACTACAAAACCGATCACAAAGGACGTATTTTTTGCTTAGAACCAAAACAATGCATAAATTTTATATGAAATCTCATTATTGCACAGTTTTTTTATTAATGCACTGTTTTCTAATTAGATATAAATTTACCACAGAGGTTTGATGTCTAGTTTAATCTAAAATGTAGGCATACAGTAGATCAAAAAGATTGTCAACTGTCTATTACCATTATTTTTTTTACTTTTCTAGCTAAATATGAAGTATCAAAGTTTTCAATAGCGAAATGAATGCAACTCCAAAAAGTATAAAAAAGAGCTGCAAATGAAAATTTTATCAACCTTTTGCCGCAAAAGTCACGGGATAACTTGTTATCATTCAGTTGAATTTTTATTTGGAGTAGGTATATTTTATCACGGTAGGTAGATTGGTAGTTAAAATAAAAGTAGATTACGCATCTTGCTAAAGTGAGTAATTAATGCACTCGTGTTAATTTAGTGCCCTCGCATGCTCAGGCACCAACATAACCCTCGTGCATTAATAGCTCACTTTGCGCTCGATGCAACAATCTACGCAATACTATTATGTGGGACACGCACAGGAAATACAAAAACTAGAACACTAAAAATTTACAAATGAACAATAATGACCCGTGCAAGGCCAGAAACCCACAATACAGCGATAATGATAAATCGACTTTTCTATAAATTTTATACTATTAGGTAGGTACTTTTAAAAATAAAAGAATGTTTTCAAATATTTTCAAAATACATATTTAAGGTACTTTTCCTCCAGGGCCTACTTCAACTTTCCACCCTCAAATCTATCGATAACCGTCATGTCAGGGAAGTTTGGCTAGCTGATTTAATTGGATGTTGTATAACGTGTATTATAATTTAGTTTGGAGGCGGGCACGGCACACGGGAACAGCTCGCTGTACCAGTGCTGTAGCGGATTCTGCATCGACCTGCTGCAGCAGCTGGCGGAGCAGCTCGGCTTCACATATGAGCTCGTGCGCGTCGAGGACGGCCGCTGGGGCACGCTGCACCACGGCAAGTGGAACGGTCTTATCGCAGATCTTGTCAACAAGAAAACGGACATGGTAAGCATTTGTCATTCATCGTCCTCATCTAAAAAGACGACTCACCCTGTCTCGTCTTTTTCATTTTTGGGCATAAAATATCAAAACAATTTTTCTGCAAAAGACGCTTGGTATGTTTTCTAACGAAGGGCGTTCCCGTTAACCGGCATTAGTTTAGCATCTACACAAGCTAAAAATATTTTATTTTATTTTTTTATAGTAAAATATTCACAAACAATATTAAATTGATATGGGACAGAAACACTCTGTACACGCACATTTGTCACACTTATCTTTCTACGTTGAAATACAAGTGTGCGTGTACACAGTGCTTCTTTTACGTATCAATTTAATAATTTTGTGAATATTTCAATACCTATATTAAAAAAGACATTTTTTTTTTTTGTGTTTATGTTTTTTTGCATTTATGGACGCTATACTATTGCGGGTTAACGGGAACGCCCTTTGTTAGTTAACATATTGTATAAGGTGGTAAAAAAAATCGCGAAAAAAAAATATCTGCTGTTCCGCACTGAAGTATTTTTGTCGCGATTTAAATTTTGGTCCCTTTATCTATTTAGCAGTTTTTAAAGTTTGTAAAGTAAATACAACACCATATATTTATGTAAGTTTTTTGAATTATTTTTCTTAAACCTTCTTGGATATTGAGCATTATTCTGACAACCTTCTTCGAGATAAATCGAAATAGCTATACTGGTCAAAAACAAGTGACGATGTGGCCGGCAAAGTAACTATGAAAATCCATATCTGTCGTGTTATTTAATAATGGAACGAACCTTTTACTCGAACACATGGCAACCAAGGAGATAACTTATCAAAGATTTTAATTAAATTTCGATTTCGCTGTCTATATCAAAGAAGAAACAAATGAACATATTATTGGCGCGTGAAAAATTATCGTTGTTCGTCATTGATTTTGGAATTTCTATTTATTTACTCAGTTTGTATTTCCGCGCATTATTTGAGAAAAGTACTATACAAGCCTTGGCCGCAATCAGAAATTGATGGACTCAAGTAAATGTGCCTCGGCTTCGCGTCCGCCCACATTTTCTCGATCGTCCATCAATCCCCTTATTGCTGGCCGCGACAGTAATGTACTATTTTTACGTTGTTAGTAGGCTTAAAGACTGGTATCATTAGTTTATTACAGTAACAATAATCCATAACTACATCGCTAATTACAAGCCTCCACCATCTTTGTATTCCTATTACCTACATTGATGATTCGCTAGTTTTAAATCGTACATTTATGATTACTATAATTAAAAAATTTCAAGTTCTCAGAGAGTCACTCTGACTTTCGTAAGTTCAGATAAAAAGTCTATTACGGAAAATCCTTTTTATTTATAATTATTTAATTACAGGTACTAACATCGCTGATTATAAATTCAGATAGAGAGGCTGTAGTAGACTTCAGTGTACCTTTTATGGAAACGGGAGTTGCAATCGTAGTGGCCAAACGAACAGGCATCATATCCCCAACAGCTTTCTTGGAACCTTTCGATACTGCCTCTTGGATGCTTGTGGGAGCTGTAGCAATCCAAGCGGCTACTTTCTCCATATTCTTCTTCGAGTGGTTGTCTCCCAGTGGATTTGACTGTTCAACTGGCAATAATTCGAAACGGGTGCCACAGAATCGATTTTCTTTATGTCGAACCTATTGGATTGTTTGGGCAGTACTTTTTCAGGTAAGTTACTTAAGTAATTAGACCACAGAAGTAGGTACCTAACTAACCCCTACAACCATTCGTTGATGCTTTCCTAATAGCTTAGTGAACGATATACTTGGTAGTTCACTCGTGCATACACTAATTTTGTTTGAACTTGCAGGCATCAGTGCACGTAGACTCACCCCGAGGCTTTACCGCCCGGTTTATGACCAATATGTGGGCTATGTTTGCAGTAGTGTTTCTTGCCATCTACACTGCTAACCTAGCTGCCTTCATGATCACGCGCGAAGAGTATCACGAGTTAAGTGGGTTAGACGACCCACGGATAGCGAGGCCTATGACCCAGCGACCGCCGCTGAAGTTTGGAACAGTACCATGGTCCCACACAGATGCGACTCTTGCCAAATACTTTACGGAGCCGCATGCGTACATGGCTCGGTAAGTTTTTACGTTTTCTTTCTACTTTGTTATTTTAATTTTGCTTCTCCTCCCAACTTACACCAACGCACTGTATTTGCATTAGTTACCTTTATGTATACTTTAGTAATATGTCTATCACAGAGCTCTAATTTAGAAAAATGTTTATATTTACTTTTTATTTCTGCTTGAGTACCTACCATATATAGTTCTCGTTTTTTTATTTTTTATTATTATTTTTTTGGTTGGTATATTGGCGTGTGCTAGCTGACATATGGATTATAATTAGATTTATGTTTTATGTTGCGTAGGTAATGTAAATGATTTTGCATACTTTTGTATAGAATCAACTTTTTCTAACTAAACAGACAGCTGTGCTGCTGGGGAGTTTGTTGCGCCAATTCTTCTTCCCATCTAAAGCACTGGGAAGTGGTGAAGGGTGGACGTTTTGGGGGACTGTCTTATGTAATATATATAATATAATATGCCTAGTTTGAATAAATGACTTTTGATTTTGAAACTGTAGAAGTTTAGCTAACAGGGTTCTACATTACTTACGAAATAAACCAATAGGGTTAAAGACTGAAAGCTCGTCATAGGTGGCAGCACTGTTGTTAGTCTAAAAGCCGCGATTGTTGTGTATGTGTTTACTGTTGTGTTGATCATAAATATATAAAAAACTAGATAAAAATGTATGCGACTTGATGTGACGTACAATTAAAAGACGACCTAAGGAAAATGGAAGCGCCATAGAGATATAATTATAGTATAGAGTGCACGCAACAAACTATGAACAGTTTTTGCACGGGTTTGAACTGAATTGAATAATTCATTTAATTGAGTCTATATTTATATGTCTATATTTTCTTAGTTTGTTTGTACTATGTAAATTTTGTAAAAAACAGAATAAACAACAAGAATACTTGTGTAAAGCTAAAAAAACTGAGTGAGTTTCATAAATAAAATAATATGTATAAATATAATTATGACTAAACACAACCTACAATATAACGATCACACTCACAACTTATCGACAAAACTAATCGATAGCTCGTTGCCCATTGGCACGTAATTGCACATCCCTATCTGTCATGCACTTCCTTACATATTATAAAACAAAAGTCCTCCGCCGCGTCTGTCTGTCGTCCTGTACGCGATAAACCGAAAAACTACTGCACCGATTTTCATGCTCTTTTCACCAATGGATAGAGTGCTTCTCGAGTAAGATTTTAGTATATAATAACCAGCATCCACGCGGTCGAAGTCGCGGGCATCAGCTAGTATCAATATAAGTATCTATAGCTCACTTGCCTACGATACGCACTAAGCAATTTGTGGAATACGCGCACTCTACAGTAATTATTTCTCTATGGGAAGCGCTTACGACAAGTAAAAAAGCTTTAGTGGAAAAATAATTAATTAAATTATGAACTTGTAATTATATTTAACTTTAAGTTCCATAATTGGTAATATTGGAGGCTTATGACAGAAATAACTTGAATGTAGTTGAGGACCAACTTGAGGGTGATCTTCTTCCATTCCTGCATTGGAAAATTTCAAAGATGAGCATTGTACCACTGATGTAATGTGATAAGTTAAACACACACCCTTAATATAATGTACTTACACCACAAGAGCCTGTCATGAAAAGGACATGGTTGTAATACCGATATTATAAAGTGTTTCCATTTTATTTTTATCTGCAAATTAGAATACATTTACTTCTAAATGATACTAAAAATTAGTTCTAATTGGCTGATTGTTTCATTCCGGAAATCGGCGCGGTGTTTATGGATTTATGTGTGAGTGACAGCTAGCTGTTAAATTCTTGGGCTAGTGATAGTAGCGACATCTGAAGTGAGCAAGTTGCAGTTTTTATCTCCATTCCAAATATGCGGTGGAATCCTATGAACTATAAAAACAAAATGAAATGTGGTGTCACTTTTAAAAACGGCTGTACATACTAACTAACTAAATTGATTTCCCAAAGAATTAATACGATCCATCTGTTGTACTTAACATAACTATTTATTCTACCTGCATTGTTCATTATTCTTTTCAGATATAATCGCAGTACTGTCAGTGCAGGCGTCACCTGTGTGCTCACGGGTGAACTCGACGCCTTCATCTACGACGGCACTGTACTAGACTATTTAGTATCTCAAGTAAGTCAAACTTGTTTCACCAAAATATTAAAAGACTAAACTACCAATGCAAAGAAATATAACTGAAGTTATTAACTTGACGTAATTTAAGTTAAGCGCCAATAATTTCCTACCATATGAAAAAACAACTAGCACCCTAATTACGTAACACACTTTCAATCACTATCCGAGGGTTTTGAAGGAAATTCCTAATCCATTGCTTCGTACGTTTGGAAAATTCGTCTGCTCAGCAACGTTATTTACATAATTGTTGCAATGAACGTGAGTTAACTGTCAACATTGAGATACATTGCTATTTTATGTGTGTTACGAAATTACCCCACATAATTATTTTATTTACATAATGCCAAGGGGTTCTTGTTTGAGTTAAGCCATACATTTTTCTGGAATTTTCTTTATATTTTCAGGATGAAGACTGCAGGCTTTTAACTGTAGGTGCATGGTACGCAATGTCCGGTTACGGATTAGCATTTACACGTAATTCTAAATATGTCAGTATGTTTAATAAAAGATTACTTGACTTAAGAGCTAATGGAGACCTAGAGAGATTGCGGAGGTAAGTCAATAGTTTCATAAATTTTCAAGCAATTACCATTCCTGTATCCGACGAAAATAATTGCAAATGCCAATTGGTATTGCCGCTAGCAAAATTTATGTAGAATAGACACCGACTGCATCATTGTAGATACATAGTTAATATTGTAAATTGAGTGCTTAGATTAGCTCATTTGAATACCCGATTATTTATTTGAAATGATCACCTCATGCGAACCATCGACGCCTGAGAGTATGTTGGTGTTCATTTTAAAGTTTGAGATTACTTTTCAATCTAACATCAATTTAATAATGTTATTCAAACAATAATTGTTGAAACAATGGTGAGATATAAAGTTGAAATATAGATTAATGTGTTGCTATTTCCCTTTAGTGAGTGATTGCGCATTGGGTTTGTTTACACTTTCATATTAGGTACTAGTTACTTTTGGAACAGACCATAAGACAGTAATTTTCTCAAATTCGCTTTTCGTGTCTGTACTTACTTATACATTATAATAATTGTAAACACCTAACTACAACTTTACAACATAATATTGCTTAATGACTCATCAATTTACCTACACCTACTTAGAACAAACATGCTTTTCATTACAGATACTGGATGACAGGGACTTGTAAGCCTAATAAGCAAGAACACAAGTCATCTGACCCCCTGGCGTTGGAACAATTTTTGTCAGCTTTCCTATTGCTGATGGCGGGCATCCTGCTCGCGGCACTTCTGTTGCTGCTGGAGCACGTATACTTCCGATATCTGCGCTCACACCTCGCCGCATCCAGTGCGGGCTCTTGTTGCGCGCTGGTGTCTTTATCTATGGGTATAATACTTTATTTATGGGTATAATAGTAATTTATGCAACTGTTATATAATAAGGGGTATTAAAAGCCGAATGTGATAATAGTATCATTTAATTTCGAAGTTATCACGAAATGCAATACGCGAACCGTTAGACGCCGAGTGAGCTGATCGGGAGAGTGGTCGATATAGCGTGTGGAAAACACCACACGCTGGTGTTGACTGAGAATGGGGTATGTCTCGTTTAAATATGTAATTACCAGCGCGCGCCGCGCCGGCGGGCGCCGCGCCGCGTCGCGTCGCCGCGACGTTCCCTACTCTAGAGAGGATAGGACGGGCACACGGGTAGACCATGACCTGGAATAGGACATAGGATACGTTTTATACCTATATTCCCACGGGATCAAGACCTACGCGGGTGAAACCGCGGGGCACAGCTAGTAGATAAATAAAAGTTTAATGTTGTTGACAGGTCAATCCCTTACATTCCACGGCGCCGTCGTAGAGGCGGCGGCGCGTGGATTCGGAGAACGGAGCCATTGCCGCTCCGCAGTTTGTGCTGCACAGGTATGTGTCTACAGCGCGTAAATCTTTTAAATAATAAATTACTTTGCTATTTTTGTTCATTACATAATATTTGTTTTCAACTTAATATAAAAAAAAATTGACCGACTTCAAAAACAACAAAACAAAAAAGGACTACTGTACTAAAACCAAACGACAAAAGTACTTCTTTAATAAAAAGAGAAAAATAAAAAAATTACTTTAATTTCGGAAGTCGGTGTCTTTGCTTTTAATTTTAGTTTTTGGCCACCGACTTCCGAAATTAAAGTTATTTTTTTATTTTTCTCTTTTTATTAAAGAAGTACTTTTGTCGTTTGGTTTTAGTACAGTAGTCCTTTTTTGTTTTGTTTTTTTTTGAAGTCGGTCAATTTTTTTTTTTAAAGTTTTATTATTTTCCCATTTTTTGTGTAATTTGATTTTTGTAATCACCATGGGTAGACCAACTAAAGGAGCCGCCCCCATGAAGAAAAACAGAAATAAAGAGACTAATATTGCTGAAAAAGAACGCCTATCTAAGAATCGCAAACGGAGTGCTATGTCCGGTTCCCAAGAATCTCCGTTAGCTCTTCATGCTAGGTTATCTCAGATGAGAAATTACATGTATTCTCATTTGTCTCAGGAGTCGCCAAATGATAAGATCTGCCGACTCAATCTTATTCAAAAACGATTAAGTGGCGAGTCGTCTGAACAGCAAAAGTATCGTTTAGATGTTATACGAAACCGGCTGGCTAATGAGACTCCCGTGCCTTCTCAAGAATATAAGGGTGAACACTATACATTTGCTTACACTGTATAGTTCCCCTCATCATCATATTATAAGGTGACCATAATCAGATCTGTAATGTCACTTACAACCTAAATGGTTGCAAAGTTCTTATCAATATAAATGAATTAAGTCCAAACACAAGGTAATTACTGTGAACCGTTGAGGAGTTCCGTTAATCGTCCGTCGTCTTCATCATCAGACCCTTAACGACAGTCACAACCCATCCAGGTGTAAGGTTCTTATCAATACAAATTAATCAAGCCCAAACACAAGATATCTGCTGTAAACCACTGAGGAGTTCCCTCGATTGTCTTTCGTCTTCATCATCAGACCCCTAACGACAGTCACAACCCATCAAAGTGTAAAGTTTTTCGCAATACAAATTAATCAAGCCCAAACACGAGGTATCTGCTGTAAACCATTGAGGAGTTCCCTTGACTGTCTTTCGGCTCCATCATCAGATCGACTCCAGACCTTCATAAAATTGTAGTGCTGTAAAATACTTAATGAATAAATTAAGGAATGCACTAGTTGCCCTTACGATTTTTGAAAGTTCCCCTCGATTTCTCTAGGATCCCATCATCAGATCCTGACTTGGTGACAATGGGACCACCTCAGAAGTATAAACTTTTGAACAAAAAAAGAATTTTTTAAATCGGTTCTCAAACGGCGGAGTAATCGGTGAACATACATAAAAAAAAAAAAAAAAAACAATCATCCGAACATAGTACCTCCTCCTTTTTTGAAGTCGGTAAAAATAAACAAGCAGGTTTCTTTTGGATTTATTTCGAAACAAAAAATTAAATAAAAATTGGTTGGGTGAATATCCCAGCGGCAAATTATACGTGTCCACGTTGAGAATCGAGGTGTTAAATGATAGGATATTTCTTAAAATAAATTATAGTGTACTACGTAACTTTTTTTTTTTTTTTTTTTTTAATCATTTCAATCATCAATAATTTATTAGTACAACTAAAACGAACTACAAATTGCAATATACATACATAAAAAAAATTTAACACTATAAGCTATTTACAGATCTACCAAAAATATAATACATTCGAGTTTGCTAAATAAAAATAACAAAATACAGATTATATACATAAAGAAAGGGCTCATAGGGCGTCAAAAAACTCTTCCGCATCGCTGTCAGTGGGAAAAGTGCCCAAAAGGCTGGCAGCATTGCCACGTTGGATGGCAATGCTGATTCTTTGACCTAGAAATTGGCCAGCCCTCTGGTCACGTGAAGAGTCGACCAACCGCTTGGCGATGTCCCGAAATACTCGATGAGCACTTGGACCCCATGGCCCTAGTGTTTCAACCCCAAACGGCTCAAAAATATAGCTACCAATAAGGTTGTTATATTTGCGCCGTTTGAGGTTTTCTGCACCTGCAGCAGCCGCCCCAGCACAGCCCGCCGTGCTAGGAAGATGGGATGGCGCGAGGGTGTCGACACAGGTTGCATCCCACACCAAAGGCCTACCCAACTTCCAAGGCATTATGGTCATTCCGTCTGGTCTCTTCCCATCGTCGCGTGCCAAGCCATTGGGTTCTAAAACAGCTGGCACCCCGGCAGTGACAAGAGCCCGACGGATGATGTCATTAATGCTTGCGTGCCGTGCCAACCGACCAGCGCTCTTACTGCAGGAAAGGCCATGGTGTCCGAGGCGGTCGACTGCTTCACCGCACTGACAGCGATGTGGGGCCCCACAAGGAGCGCCCAAACGCAGACTTGTAGCGAGCCGGAAAGTGGTGTCACCCAGCATAGTGCCTATGTTGGGTGACGGCAGCGCCTGAAGCCAGAGGCCCGACTCCCATTCTCCCACAGCCAGTAGGCGGGCACGCTCAGCAGTATTGGTGGACGTATTAATGAGGTTATTCCGTACCAACCTGCAGAGCGGCTCATCCCACTGTCTCTGGGAGAACGGGTTCTCGGGCTGCTCCGTATCCGGACAAGCCACTTTCCAGGCGTTCATCGCATCAGTCAAACACGGCACTTCAAAGTCAACCTGAGAAGCGGTTAAGATTCTTGTAGTTAACTTTTCGGTGCTGTGGACCGAGGACAGGAACGCCGGTAAGCTTACACTGGAAATTTTGCGGACGCCGAGCCCACCGAAACGAATGGGTAGTGTGGCTTGCAGCCACGCACGGTCGTCCAATGCCACATTTATGATTGATGTTAGAGTGCTCCGAATGATTTGATCAATTTTGTCTAAAAGGTGTGGCTTCTTCCATAAAGGTGAAGAGCGGAGAAAATACATAAAATTTGGACCGAAACAGCAGTATCTGATGAGGGTGAATGCCGAATGTAGGTTAATTTTAGAAAGTCTATCCGAAATGTCATTGAAATGTTTAATTTTTTCATCAACAAAAGGTGAGAAACTGTCTTCTAAAATTGGGGAACCTAGGAGGTGCAGTGAACTTTTTTCCAAAACTTTGATATCTGGGGCTATTGAATTGAATTTCTGAATAGTCAATTGTCTGTCAGTATTGTCACAAGGGTAAATTTCGCATTTTGAGTAGTTGAGGTCGAGGCCTATGGATTGGAACTGCTGTTTAAGGAATTGGAGATCTTTTAGGACAGTATCTACGTCACCTCCTAGAGTCCCATCATCTAAATACCACACATTAAATTTTGAATTTAGTTGTTGTATTATGGGGTGAATAGCTAAACTGAAAATGACTGGCCCGAGGGGATCACCTTGTTGGCAACCGACTGCAGATTCCAAAACGTTGTCTCTATAGAGTAATTTTGATGGGTGCCTATAGCACTGCCACAAAAAGCCAAAAATATCCGGTAACACCTTTTTTACTTCGGCCAACAGGGTGTCCCTGTTAACGGAGTTGAAGGCGTTCTTGACGTCAACCTTGAGGATGACCTCACCTTTACCGGAGTTTAAAAAACTGGAAAGGGCATGTACGGCAGCCTCGCAGCCCCCTTTGGATCCAAAGCCAAGCTGTAGGGGCTGACTTGTTTCAATTAGGGCCACATTTTTTTTTTTTTATATAAGTGTATGAAAAAAATAAGGGTAAAAAAAATCGCCTTAAAATTCAAGTTGGGTGGCTTGTCCCAGCTCCATTTTTTGATATAATTGCGTTCACCAAAGTAACAATTTAAGGTACAATAAAAAATAAACAATATCGTTAGTATATACATAAGACACATTATCTAAAAACAATTAAACCATATTAGAAAATCTAATTTGAAAGCACAGGATACTCGATCAGTTTGTCCAAGCAAAAATCAAAATTTTGGTGGCACTTATTCAACTTACTATAACATAAAGTTTCGTGCGTGTGCGTTCAATCGCCTTTTATTATTTCGCATGTCTCAGTCGTGCGCTTACACTTGCACGTAACAGGTGTGTGATTAGTGCTGTGATTTCCCGCCAAAAAGGTAAGTATCATCTTGGGTGGCTAGGGGGACAAGAATTGTTCCATTTTTGGTGGATCGATTTGCTGTTGATTTTAAAGTGTTTTAATAGTAAGCTACACGTTATAGGTAGAGATTTGGGTTACGCATAAATCAGTGATATTAATTTAATTGTAACTTAAAACCCCTATTTTTAAAGATTTTTTTTATGCCTGGTTCCAATTTTGGTGGCTTTGGTGGCGGTTTCATGCCACTACAATTGAAAACGAGCCACCAGATTTTACGAGGTGCATTCAATAAGTACCTAGCAACATCGCCAGAGGGCGCTGTAGTTTCAAAAGAGTTTTACCACAGTGTAGCACATTCTTTTTTAATTCTTTTTTCAAATTTTCATTCCAATCCCTTGATTTGTTTTAATTTGACAACTTATGGAAGCGAACGTGTCGATCGGTTTTACAAAAATGGAAAAAGAGCAATATCGTTCGGTGATTCGATTCCTATTTTTGGAAGGGAAAACGCGCATCGAAATCAAAGAGCGCTTGGATGCTGTGTACGGTGACTCTTCTCCATCGATGGTCACCGTCAAGAATTGGTTCAACGAGTTTGCACGTGGCCGTACGTCGGTTTTTGATGAACCACGTCCAGGTGCACCGAAAACAGCTGCTACGGAGGAAAACATTTAAAAAATCCATGATCTCGTATTGGCAGATCGCCGATTGAAGGTTTGGGAGCTAGCTGAGACTGTAGGCATTTCAGAAGGAACAGTGCATCATATTCTTCACGAGGAACTCGGCATGAGAAAGCTGTCGGCGCGATGGGTGCCGCGTTTACTCACACCAGAAAACAAGCGCAACCGTGAGACCACATCGGAGACGTGTTTGGCGCTGTTTAAGCAGAATCCAGCGGAGTTTTTGCGTCGTTTTGTGACCGTCGATGAAACCTGGATCCACTGGTACACACCAGAGACCAAGGAGCAATCAAAACAATGGATCCAGACCGGAGAACGTGCTCCAAAGAAGGCGAAAACTGTAAAATCGGCCGGAAAAGTTATGGCCACCGTTTTCTGGGATTCACAAGGTGTGATCTACATCGATTACCTCGAGAAGGGTAAAACAATTACAGGGCTTTACTATGCCGATTTATTGGGCCGATTCGACGTCGAATTAAAGAAAAAACGACCCCATCTGGCGAAGAAAAAAGTGCTGTTTCACCACGACAACGCACCGGTTCACACGTCTGCCGTTGCCATGGCCAAATTGGTCGAATTACGCTACGAATTGCTGCCCCATCCACCGTATTCTCCAGATTTGGCCCCTTGTGACTTCTTTCTGTTTCCTAATCTGAAAAAATCACTCGCCGGGAATAGATATGATATCGAATGAGGAGGTCATCGCCGCCACGGAGGCCTATTTTGCAGAGTTTGACAAAAACTATTTTTCGGACGGATTAAAAAAGTTGGAGCATCGCTGGGCTAAGTGTATCGAACTAAAAGGAGACTATGTTGAAAAATAAATTCCCACTTTTCCAAAATTTTCGTTTACTTTTTGTAGGCTAAGTATTTATTGAATGACCCTCGTAAATATGCACTGTTTATGTATTTTTTGTACCTATATAGCCAGTTTTTACGTTGCAAATTTGATTAGTAAACTAAATGTTATGTACTTGGCAGTAAGTAAGACCTATTCATAACTTATTATAAGGGTGGCATACTAATTATCAAGTGTCTTATTCATATATTTTTAATTTGTTGCTTTTTAGAATGCCAAAACAGGCCAGGGAAGAGAGGCTGCTTAAAAAGAGAATAGCAGAAAGAAGAAGAAAAGGAAGAATAAAGACCAATCCCGAACAGGCTGAAACACTACGAAAAAGAGAAAGGGAGAGATAATTATATTTATACCATTCCCCCTCTAAAAAGCTTCTTTTATTCACTGAAAACAGAGGATAAAAAGCACAATTAGAAACACTCGTTTTGGTGTTTGAATTCAGAACACACCAATAAATTCGACCTCCATCTCAATGCTATACAAGCTTCTTGCGAAAAAATACTCGATACTAACTCCGATTTGATTCTTCGACATTTTCTACAAGGAGTTTAGTATTAGAATAAAAACTGTTTTGTGTTCTTTGCTGTCATTAGTAAATTGGCGCTATTTTCAATACTGTAAGCTGTACGAACACAAAGTTTAGTATTACTTAATAATAAATCGATTGAAAATGCACTAAGTGATGAAGAAGATGTGTTAATACCTTTTTTTTTTTTTTTTGAGGGTGGGAAATCATCCAATGACTTCTCCCGCTCTGGGCGGAGCGGAAGGGCGTGTCAGACTTTTACTGACTAAAACCCACCCGTGTTCCTTCATTTGCCTGTTGCCAAGGTCCCGGTATCCCTTTCGGACTTTCCCGCAACCCTGGCAGGCATCGGTCCTATTAGACCCCGTCAATTTTTGCTGACATCTCTTTGAGGCGCGCGTGGAACACGACGCGCCATCGACCAGGGCCTGGTCCTTATCGGACGGCGAGCTGCCCGTTGCTCGCCGTCCGCAAGCCCGCGCCTATGGTGGCCGGGAATCCGCCTGGGATTCCCGACGCCCAGGGCGTCTCCAACGGCGGCGGTTAGGGGCGTGAGGGCGCAAACTTTGCCTTTCCCTCACGCGTTCCGCCTCCTCCTTCGCGAGCATTACTGCTTCGCAGAAGGAGGTGACGGCTTCCCATGCCCTCTCGCTCCGTACCATGGCCTGAACCAGGGCCGGACGCGAGAGGTCACTGCCGCCAATCGCCTCCGCGAGGACACGGCGGTGCTCTGCCCAAGCAGGGCACACCTCAACCGTATGCTCCACCGTGTCCTCCGGGCGATCCACACAGTGGTGACACCCGGGCGTTTCCTCCCGCCTAATCCTACACAGGTACCTCCCGAAGCTGCCATGTCCGGTGAGGACCTGTGTCAGGCGTAGTGAATAGTCCCGGGAAATCCCGGAACCGAAAGTACCGGGAAATCCCGGAAATTTGCGTTGTTTTAGGAACCGGAATTTCCAAAACCAAATCCCGGTTCTTTCGGTACTTTCGGTAAAAGATTCACGTTTAGAATTTTTCTAATTTTATTGCCTAAAAAAACAGATACAGGCAACGTCGATTGCCGGAAACATCAATATTAACATATTTGCAAAACCCTGAAATGTACTTCTCCAACGCACATGATGAAGATTTGTCAGTGTTTACTCGGCCAAGTAGTGACGAAATATGCAGGAAGATAGTGGAACTGCTAAGGCGTACTTTAGGAGATTCTTTTTTTCAAACAGCTCAATTGCCGTCAGATACAGATGAAGAGATAGAAAGTGAACCTCAATCAAAAAAAGAGGAGCTTAATGCAGAGCTTAAAAAAGCTACTGCTTGTAAAAGAACAAGAATGACTCACAATGTAGACCTTAATACGAATGTGAGGATCGAAATGGCTCTTTTTGAGAACGGAGGGGATCGTGGACGTTATTTGTCGCAGGCTTTCGACTTTCTTTTAACAATTCCACCGACAAGTGTAGAGCCGGAAAGAGTTTTTTCTTCCGCTGGGTACCTTTGCAATAAAATAAGATCACGTTTAAGTGATAAGAGTTTGGACGCTCTTATATTTTTAAGATCAATATACAACATGTAACGTAATTAACGCACACTCTCAAACACCCCAATTAGAATATTATGTTATAATCATAATACATACACTGAATTTTTAATTTAACATGTATATGCATTGTTATTGACTAAATTAGTTATACCAATTCTTGGAGAACTTTTTAGTAATTTGTATTTTGTATTTTATTTTGTATTGAATGATGGAATTTGTATGAATACAAATAAAACTGCGATTTTAAAAGTCTTATTACTTTGATTTACGGTCCATTTCAATTTGTTTTGACTGTACAGCGTTAATATGACAATAATTTCCGTAGTTTTAATTATTTTTGGGATAAAAAATTACCTATATTAAAAATTATATAAATCGATTCAGTAAACGATTCTGAACAAACTATTTTCAGGATGTGCGTTAATTAAGTTACATGTTGTATAGGCAGGAGAGAAATACTCTAAAAAATAAATAAACAGGTACCTAACCTAGATTATTGAGTGCCCCCATTTTAACTATAAGAATCAGACCAATGTAATATTGGTCTGAGCAAGTATTAGTTGGGTATTTTTATTTATAGTATTGTAAGGAAAGGATGAATACCTTTAAGTTTTGCAAAAATATTTAAGTTTAAAGTTATATTTTTATTTTATTTTTTCTTAAATGTATAATTAGAGTCAAGTTGATTTAAAGAATTTGTCGATTCAAGTTGTTCCAAACTATTGTTGAATTATTATATAAGATTAAAATTTAAAAAATGTTTGTTAAGATTATCTAATCAATAAATATTGAGACTGATTAATGAATGCTACGCTAAAACTCCATAGTTCCTTTTTTTGTAGATGTTACGTAAGTTTTAAATTATAATTTGGTTATGCAGAATTGCAATAAGAGTCATGTTAATTTGCTTGGTAAAGTGAAGATGTTTAATAAATGTTTCTGTTATATATTATGTAAGATTAGGTATAAAAATCGTTTAATGTTAAAAAATGTTGCTGGCATAATATGCGTAATTACCAGTAAAATTATACTAAATAAGACTGATTTAGTGTCTATAAAACAAGAAAAAAAAACGTTTTATTTGATTTGATTAAAATGTTTTTACTTTGCCCTGTCATTTCGACTTTTTTTACTTTCTCCGTTTCAACACTTTCAACTCTCTTACAAAGACTTATTAAAGTATCAAAAGTATCGATAGTACCGGGAATCCCGGTTCTTAAGCCAGAAGGTCCCAAAAATCCCGGTTCTTTAAAACAGCACCGGTTCTGCATTCCCTAGTCAGGCGGAAGGTGAGGACGCCGTGGCGCCTCTCTAGCCACTCCTCAAAGAGGGGACTTATCGCCGCTATTGTGGCGTGCCCAATGTGTTAATACCTTTTTTTTTTTTTTTTTTTTTTTTTTTTTTTTTTTTTTTTTTTTTTTGAGGGTGGGAAATCATCCAATGACTTCTCCCGCTCTGGGCGGAGCGGAAGGGCGTGTCAGACTTTTACTGACTAAAACCCACCCGTGTTCCTTCATTTGCCTGTTGCCAAGGTCCCGGTATCCCTTTCGGACTTTCCCGCAACCCTGGCAGGCATCGGTCCTACCGGACCCCGTCAATTTTGCTGACATCTCTTTGAGGCGCGCGTGGAACACGACGCGCCATCGACCCGGGCCTGGTCCTTATCGGACGGCGAGCTGCCCGTTGCTCGCCGTCCGCAAGCCCGCGCCTATGGTGGCCGGAAATCCGCCTGGGATTCCCGACGCCCAGGGCGTCTCCAACGGCGGCGGTTAGGGGCGTGAGGGCGCAAACTTTGCCTTTCCCTCACGCGTTCCGCCTCCTCCTTCGCGAGCATTACTGCTTCGCAGAAGGAGGTGACGGCTTCCCATGCCCTCTCGCTCCGTACCATGGCCTGAACCAGGGCCGGACGCGAGAGGTCACTGCCGCCAATCGCCTCCGCGAGGACACGGCGGTGCTCCGCCCAAGCAGGGCACACCTCAACCGTATGCTCCACCGTGTCCTCCGGGCGATCCACACAGTGGTGACACCCGGGCGTTTCCTCCCGCCTAATCCTACACAGGTACCTCCCGAAGCTGCCATGTCCGGTGAGGACCTGTGTCAGGCGGAAGGTGAGGACGCCGTGGCGCCTCTCTATCCACTCCTCAAAGAGGGGACTTATCGCCGCTATTGTGGCGTGCCCAAATGTGTTAATACCTGAGTTTAAGAAAGAGAGGGCGGCCGATATTGTAGAAAAGTTGCTACCCAACAAATCACTGCTAGTTTACATCAAGCCTACGATGAGTTTTGCAAATGTTAATCAAGCTTCTGGCACATTTTCATAGTCTGTTTTTTTTCTAACTTATTTTAATGAGTTGTCGAAGAAAAAGAAGTCATCGATATTATGGAGTATGTATTCTATGCTACGGTGTACTATAAAAACAAGGCATAACATTGACATAACAACATACTCGAAGTTGCAACTTAGTTTTTCTTGTAGTCATGGTATAAAGTATAGCATGCAACTCTTGAATAAAACGGATTTATATTGAGGGCCATGAACCACTCGCGTCGCTCATGATTCTAACACTTACGGTCGTGATTCAGTCATTAGAATCCTTCACTTGCTCGTGATTCACCTATGGCCCTCGCTTTAAATCCGTCCTTTATTCACTATTTGTATAATATACTATTTATTTCTTAGTTTTGCTTGGGAAACTTTTGTAGTTAGTTGTTGGCAAGTAATTTGTTAACAACAAAAATATTAATGTTTTTTTGATTTCGTGTTTTCTGCCATAAACTCATAATTATCATTATGAGTTTATCAGACAAATATTAATAAATATTTTTTAACAATAGAGTTTTATTAACCGATGCAAGTTATTGATAAATCCCGAGAATTTGTGAGATTGGTTACATTGAGCTTTATTAATTAGTGAGATTGAGGTTTGTGACAGCGAAATTCAATTTTGGTGACACTGATTTTCAATTTTGGTGGGCACTTTCGATTTTGGTGGGCAATTTTAAATTTTGGTGGCCACATTAGACTTTGAACTAAAATATCTCAAAAAGTTATCGAGATATTCTCAGACCTCTTGAAGATCCTTCTAACTTGGACTTTCTACTTTCATACCAAGTCCTTATTTTTCACGAAAACAGAAGAATAAATTTCGCCACCAAAATTGAAAAAAAATGCACCTAGTTGATATTGACCCGTTTGCTTGTAATCGTCTACCAAACGGACCGCGACAGTTATTATTTTAAGAATGAAACTAATTGGTGATCCCTGCGTAGGAGTGAGGCGCATCGTCACAGATATAAATAACAGATATTACCAAATAGCAGATAGCAATTGTTCCTAACAATAAAACATATCTGTTACATAAAATAACAGATCCTCAAGACTGTTACCGCGGCTGTTACCTACTGTTAAAACTTCGGATACGATTTTCGACTTTAACGAAAATAAATAAAGAAGATATTCAATTGAGATTTATACGTATTTATCGTCCGTACAAAAATCACAGGCTGTGATTTAATAACAGATATTTGGATATGTTATTTTTTGTCACAGTAGCAGTGATAACAGATATCGTGTTTAACCTGTTACAACCCATCTCTACATCGATTAGTATTCTTATGATCTTTTTGTGATGTGCCCTAGCCTAATAACTGCGATCAACACTGATGTAGCGCTCGCCAGCCGCTGCAGCGGCATGGCTTGTTTCGTGCGTGGTTGGTCATAGTTCTAACAGTCTACCTAGTTAGATAGATCTCGGTAGAGCGACTGTACTCATGGGCTCGGGCGTTTGCTTAGATATGGAGAGCGCGGCATGAGCGCGACATCGCAGTGGCGCGCGCGCGGCAGCTGGCGGCGGCACTAGCGTCGCACGGGCTGGCCGCGCCGCCGCGCCGCCTGGCGTCCGCGGGCGCGCTGCTGGCGGGCGGCAGGCACGATGCCACGCATGTGCGCACGCTGCACCCGCCCGCCGACCTACTGCCCGACCTCGACAGGCCGCTCTCTTGCGGCGATTTACGCTCAAGGTAACTGAAATCATTTTACTCCAATCCAGCAATCTTTAAGGCCCGGCTGCAGCGACTTGCAGTCTTGCATGTGCAAATAGATTGTGTAAAAAACATGTTGCGTCCACGCCATAGTGAAAGGTATGCTTCTACACACACAGACATAGTAAGACTCACATTGCAAGGGTTCAGACGGCGACTACCTATACGTTCGAGAATTTTTTTTTTGCATATAGGTACCTACTACCGTCCAAAGTTGTCAACCGTACCGTCGTTGATAATGTATTTCCGATAATTATTATTCGTCATGATAACTTCATCCGTAATCGCACCGACAAAACCTTCAGTTTCCCCGAAGACGTCGCCGAAACGCAGCCAGGATACAGACGCGAAATAGTGTACATCAGGCCCGGAATAAGTAGATAAGTACTGCAGGTTTGCGCCAGTTTTCTTTCGCTAAAGAGAGCGGGATGAGGCCCTTGTGCACTCACCACTGCTACCACATTTCGGTGCATCCCCACGTCAGTTTGACGGAAATATTCCCTGAGACTGCATTTTTTTTAAATTATTATTATTAGTATTTTATGCATCAACTTGCTTATTTCATAAATTCAAGGAAAATTCCGAATGAATATCGATAAAAAATTCGATGTTACGGACTTCTCTTTCCGGGCGAGCAGTTTTTGTATTGTATTTTTTTACCCGACTAGGGCGAAGAAAAAAGGAGGGTTATGACTTTGACCGGTATGTACGTATGTATGTATGTATGTTCATCTGTTCCCTCCTACCTTCTAAACCACTCATCACAATTTGACAAATGAGTTATCATTGGAAGCGTCTTGATCGTCCGCTGGTTATAGGCTATGTGACGTCACATTAAAATAAATGGCGCCCTCTAGAGGACATAAAGTCAGGAACTAAAAAAAAAAATGTTTAATCATACCATGTTGGGTATCAAATGAAAGGGCTTAATGAGCCCATTTCAAAAATATAAATATTATAACCCCAAAAAAAATTAAAGTAATAAAAATTAAAACCCAACTACGACTAAAAAGGTATAAACAAGACACCACAGACAGACAAATTAAAAATTCGGAGTCACACGTGTTAGGGCATAAATCGAACAGATTTTTTTTTTTGCAGCATAGTGCCTATTTTGGGTTACGGTAGCGCCTGAAGCCAGAGGCCCGACTCCCATTCACCCCACAGCTAGCATGCGGGCACACACAACAGTATTGGTGGACGTATTAATAAGTTTATTCCGTACCAACCTGCAGAGCGGGTCATCCCACTGTCTCTGGGAAGACGGCTTCTCGAGCTGAACCGTGTCCGGGCAAGGCGTTCACTGCATCGTTCATGTATGTCATCAACAATAAATGGTAACTTAAGCGAAAAAAAAAACCTTTTTACAAAAAATTAAACCGACGAAAACAAAAAATAAAAATCGAAAATAAAAAACAATACCTTTTCGTTGTAACAAAGTTTGAGTTGCGACAAACAAACTAATTAACTTATAGCGTAAAATGGTAGCTTGATGGATCTTCTCATATGACTCACATGTATATATCAGAATATTTACTTTGGAATTGTTTTTTTTTTTTTTAATTTACTAAGTAATTTTTTAGTCCTCCTTCTACAAGTACTTTTGACGATGTCGTCGATCATATCGACGACAACGATGTCTGCATAGCACATTTAACAGCGGGAGAATCATCAACCTCATCATTTTACGAAAATGTGAACGATCATTCTACTTATGACTTGGGAAACTTTACGAACAAAGTGGGATAAGTTTGCCTGTTCATTGTATACGACTTATCTGTATAACTGTTTTTAATGTTTTATGTACCTACACAGCCAAAACGATGAACTGGTTCTTATACAACGTGCCGCTACAATGGCGACATTAATTTAACACACGGGTAGGGCTAGTGGCCAGTAAACATAAAAAATATACTTAATAGAATAAAATAATTCGAAAATTTTTTATTTTTTATTTTCAGACTAACTAAATAATAAAAGCATAACCAATATTGAGATCACTCATTCATGAAGCTACCTACCAGCTGGCTTCCGTTCTATCGGTAAAATCCTTTGTCGGCGGCATAATTTCTAAGAAATTGCGCGGCTTTCCTTTTATTCGCCTACATATGATCCGTGACCTCGGCAAATGACCTCTTCGCTACAGTTCTTTAAGTACAGGTTAGGTAATATAGGTAATAGGTAAAACGGGCTGGTATCCGCAACTCCACGTCAAAGCGCGTATTTTGCGTACGGGTGGGAAATCGCTTATTCGATCCACCCCAGCTCCTCCAAGAAGGCCAGCAACGCCTTGGTGTTACTGACCATCTCACGTAAGGTACCTGGGTTACCGAAGTACTTTGCCCTGTATGTGGCTACCACCGGGCAGTGTAGTAGCACATGAGATGCTGTCTCGTCGTCCTCCATGCAGGCCCTGCACAGCGGACTGTCTGTGACTCCTATGACAAAGAGGTGTTTATTAAAGGACCCATGGCCAGTTATAGCTGCTGTAACAGTTCGCAGCTGTTGCTTCGTTAGTCGGAGCACCCGCTTCGTGAGGCGGCAATCAATGGCAGGGAGTGCCTGCTTCGCCTGCCTGCAGTCACCTTGGTCCAACCATATTTTGTAGTGTTGATCCCTAGTGCGTTTCCTTACCAGAGAGCGTAGGTACCCGAAGGGGAGTGGCGCAATGGGTTCAGGCCCCACCGGTGCCATGCTCGACCCCCTTCGGGCTAGTTCGTCGGCTGCGTCATTGCCCCGCGAGCCGCTGTGTCCTTTGATCCATTGAATGGTTATATTATTGAGGCTACCCACCTGGTTAAGGCGTTGGTGACACTCGTATATCAGCCCAGAGTCGACAGTGTGGCTGTTTAGCGCTTGCAGAACAGCCATACTGTCTGAGAGTATACGTATCGAGTAGTCCTTGACTTCCCTGGCCATGATGGCCGAAGCGGCAAGAGAAATACCCATGCATTCGGCCTGGAAAACTGTGTTATGGACTCCCAAAGGTGTGGCTATTTGTATGTTGAAGTCCTCCGAGAAGATTCCAGCACCTGTGCCACTACCTGTTTTAGAACCATCCGTGAAGATGCGTAGTTCTGCAGGACGCAAGCCCTCGCATTGGCGATCCTCGTGCAGTTGGATTCTATATTTTTTATCGAAGATAAATTGTTTGGGTACCCGGTCATTTATGGCTTTCGTAATGGGGAACTCGTTATTGAGACCCTCGAGCAGCGCGGTGTGTTGTGTTACTCTCTTACCCCAGAGCTCTGTTGCATTAAGACGCACCGCTGCCATCGTCGCTTCCTGCTGTATGAACAGGTGGAGCGGGGGTAAGTCTAGTATGGCCTCAATCGCCGCGGTCGGAGTAGTCCTCATGCAGCCCGTGATCGCCACGCAGGCTAGTCTTTGCATGCGTTGTAGTCTGTTAGATGCTGTCACTAGCTGGGTGCGGGGCCACCAGACCACAGACCCGTACGCGATCATGGGGCGGATCACTGCAGTGTACAGCCATAGTATGATTCTAGGGGATAGGCCCCACTTCTTACCTATCATTCTCCTGCACTGCCAAAAGGTGATGCAGGCCCTGTTTAGCTTGTTGTCTAAGTGGCTACTCCAGTTTAACTTACTGTCTAGCGTGACCCCGAGGTACTTGACTTCGTTGGCCAACTGAAGTTCTGTATCGAACAGTTTTGGTAGGCGGTAGGGCCCTAAAGTACGTTTTAGGGTAAACATGACTAGTTCAGTTTTAGTGGGGTTCACTGATAGTTCAAATTCCCTGCACCACTTTTCTACGATGCGTAGTGCTTGCTGAGTGAGATTACAGATTGTTCCCGTCACCTTCCCCGAGACAAGGATTGCGAGGTCGTCTGCATACCCTATTGTATAATAGCGGCTGGCGTTGAGCTTTGTAATAAGGTCATTGATAACCAGATTCCATAGAAGGGGGGATAGCACCCCTCCCGGGGGACAGCCTCTGGCTATCATTGCCGACTGCTGCTCCCCTTCAAGGCGAACCACTCGTTTACTTAACATATTCGTAATCCAGTCCGTTAGTACCTGCTCTACTCCATGCCTGGAGAGGGCGCTGCTGATGCTGGAGAAGTTGGTTTTGTCGAAGGCTCCTTCGATGTCTATGAAAGTGCCCAGACAGGTTCCTTTCTGATGAATCGCTTCCTCTATCTGACCGACCACTAGATGAAGAGCAGATTCGGTGGACTTACCTGAGCTGTATGCATGCTGATTATAGTGCAGCGGTATGGTTTTCAGGGCGCCGTCTCTCAGATCCCTATCGCATAGCCTTTCCAGAGTCTTTAGCAGAAAGGAGGTTAGGCTGATCGGTCGGTGGGATTTGGCGTTTGTGTAGTCACCCTTACCTGGCTTTGGGATGAATATAACTTTCACTTCCCTCCATCCTTTAGGAACATATCTTAAGGCCAGGCACGCTCTCATTAATGGCACCAGTCTTATGGCGACGGAAGCCCCCCCCCACTGTAGTAGAGCGGGAAACACTCCATCGGGACCAGCTGCCTTAAAGGGATGGAAGCTCTGGATGGCCCATTGAAGTTTCTCCAACGTGATCACCCAGCTTGCATAACGCCAATCATTGTCTGATGGTGTTTGAGTTACATCTTGCCAGTCGATTACCTGCGCGAAGACACATCCGGGGAAGTGAGTCTCAATTAGGACGCGTCTTGTTTCTTCAGGCGACGACGTGAGTGTGTTATCGGGTTTGCGTAGGCTGACGGGCCCAGGTGTATTCTGTTGCGCCAGTACTTTCCTTACCCTGTTAGCTTGCTGACAAGATTCAATGCTACCACAGAACTTGCGCCATCCTGAGGTGCTTCTGAATCTTATGCATTTTTTGTAGCTGGATTTGGCCGCATAGTAAATGTCCCAGTCCTCATCCGCACATGTATTCATGGCTCTGTTCAGAGCCGCTCTTACCTTACCTCGCTTGCGCTCCAGATCAGCGCCCACCAGGGTTGCTTCCCCGGTGTACTGCGCGGCGTGGTCTCTGGGCAGGCACTTTCGTAGCTGTCTATGATTGACTTAGTAAGGTGAATTACTTGTACCTCAATCTGTGTTGGGTCCGTAAAGGTCGACGGATTGTTTAAGCTCGCAAGCTTGCCTGCAAGATTGCGTGTATAGGTGTCTCGATCCGTGTTGCGCGGGTTCCGCCGCGGTGGTGTTGGTGGTACACGGATCTGGATGTCGAAGCGGATCCACCTATGATCAGAGCAGGAGGCCTCGTTGGAGACCTGCCACCCAGTGATGGTTGCCGCAGCGCTCTCAGTTGCCAGATGAGATCGATGATTGTGCGGCTTCGCCTGGTTACGAATGTTGGTTCGGAGCCAGTGTTTAATAGGGATAGGTTAGTCGAGAAAAAGTATTCAACCAAGGCCTTACCCCTCTCGTTTTGCGTGTCCATACCCCACAGTTGATGGTGAGCATTGGCATCGGCCCCGACGACGACCTCGAACCCACATCTCTCGCAATGGCTCACGAGACGGGCGAGGTCATGGGGAGGCGGCGCCTCCGCTTCGGGCATGTACGCTGAGGCAAAAACTATTGCCCTCTCCGTGGCGTCGTCGCACTGTATAAGCAGCTTAGCTGCAGAGACATCTCTGCAACAGAAGTCAGTTAAAAGCTGTGTTTTAAGGTTACCTGTGACATATATGCACGATCTGGGGTGATCATGATCTGAGGTGACTAGGAGCTTACCGCCAAGATTGGAAAGTCCTTGTATGCGGCCCGCCCTAATCCACGGCTCCTGGATCAGGGCAATGGCCGTGTGTTGTACCTCCAGCCACTTGTGAAGCTGAGCCGTCGCGGTCTGACTGTGGTGGAGGTTCGCCTGGAGGACTTTACAGGCCGACGAAAGGGACGCCATCGCTGGTCGCACCCTCCTCGTCCCCCCCCAGTTTGAGTCCGGCAAAAAGGTCGCCCTCGTCGAAGCCGTCCCCTGCCGGGCCCGAAGCTGGGGACAGGATCATGTCGTCCAGCTCCTCGCCCGATGAAGGGACGGCATCCGCGGTGGCGGCAGCAGGAGCGGCCAGCTCTGCAGCAGCAGGCTCGGCCGTGGCCGCTTCCGGATTGTGTGTAGGGGGAGCAGGTTCTCCTGCTTCCTCCTTGCTCTGGTGCTTCTCGCAGACGGTGCCCGTGGCGGCCTACCGTTCCGACCCTGGAACTTCACGTACACCGTCCCTAAACCAATAGAGAGACGGCGTCCGGCCTCCATCAGGGTCGGAATTTGGTCCTCAGGGATGCCGACCACCACGAACCACGCCGCGGCTTGTTTGTCGGCGTGCAGCAGGACCCACCTCCTGATGTCCACCCATGGATTCTGGTAGCTGAGAGCTCGCCCAATATTAGTCGGCTCTCCGTAGACCCCCTGCTCGTCCGGGATCACTACCCCACACCGCGTTCGCTTCTGGACCTCCGACTGGCTCAAGACGACTAGCGGAGTGCTAGTTGGCAGAGCCAGGTCGGAGACTGCCTTCCTTAGCCAGGCTAAGGTGTGGTCGTTACCGCACCACAGCTTCAGGACGCCCCCGGCGAACAGCGGCTTGGCGTTGAAGGTCGGTCCCAGTGTGTCTTGCTTGGCGGAGCAGGCCTCGAGGATGATCTGCTTCTGGATAGCAGCGAGTACCTGGTCCGATACGTCCTTGCTGAGGATCCCCGTGCGCTCGCAGGTGATCGCGACGTCGAGAGTAGCGCTGGCAGCTTGGGCGTAGCTTCGTTGGGCGACCCTATTGGATTGATCAAGCCGCGGCCGCTTGTGCTCCCCTCGAGGTGTCAAGGACTCGTTGAGCGCTCGCTTGGCCGCGGCCTGATCCTTCCAATCGGGTCGCTGTGTTTTGTTGCCACCGGCTCGTCTCTCCGGAGCGCTGGTTGGCGGATGACTGGGCGCTGGTCGGCTCGTGCCGGCCTCTGCCTGTGCCCGCTTCCCAGCGGAGAAGTTTAGCTGGCCGCCAGTCGAAGTTCCCGAGCTGGCGGCGGTGGCCTGTTTATTACGGGAGCCATTCCCTGGCTTCCGTTTAAGGGCTTGACGGCGCTCCTTCCTCGTCAATCTCTCCCTCTTTCTGCCTTGTTCCGTGGCGGCAGTTGGACCTGAAGGGTCGGTGCAAGGGCGTTGGGCTTGTGGAGTATGTTTACCCTTGCCCTTGCGTTTCTGCACAACCTGCCAGGCGCGCGAGAACGCGTCCTCGGTGCAGCTGGCCGTCTCCGCCTGACCGGTGACGGCCGTCCGATGGGAGGCTAGAGGAGCCACAGGAGGAGGAGGGTGTTTGGCTGGAAGCCCGGTGCCGGTCTTACCCGGCACCGGGGTCAGTGTGGAGATGGTCAGACCGGCAGTGGTATTAGTCGTCGCCGTGGTTACCGTCTGTTTGGAAGGGTCGGTACTGGTCCCAATCAGCGCCGACGTCCTTTGTTTGTACTGGGACTTGGGTTTGGTCTTAGCTGCGGTTTTCGCCACAGCCGGACCGGTGCCCGCGCTGGTGCCCGCAGCGTTAACTGCGACGCCACCAGGGGCAGGGGAAGTGCAAGCACCTCCCTTGGGTTTTTTAACAGGCCTTGAAGAATCCATGTTATTTGTAATTTAAAATTCATCTCTCTGGCTCCCACCCTCCATGGAGCCCGCAACTGGGAACGTCTTACTATAAAGAAGCAAGAACGTTAGGACTACCAGAGAGATATAGGTGCGCAAGGCTGGTTTACAGTGCGACATCGGGTGCTTGATCGGGTTGGCGTAGGGGGTCGAAAGGCCCACCCCCAACGAACTGATCAACCCTCACTTACACCGTCAGCATGACCTTTACCTACCGCCTTGGCCGTCCGGGGACGACCTCAGCGGACCTCACGCACCTCGCCTGTGGCCCTCTGACGGGACACCGTGGCCATTTCCCTACCCTTGGCTAAAGGGTAGGGCCACCGTTTCGCTTGAAATCCAGACCAAAGGGGGCGTGTTGCCTTACGGACACATTACAGCCAGAGCCGCTCGGCTCAACCCCCCAGGACTCCTTCATCCCCGCTCACGGCGCTCAACTGCGCAGGTCCTAGCGCAGGTGACTGCTTACTCCTACTCGCCGTCAGCTGATTTTAGTGACAGACAAGCCCGCCACCACCCAGTCACGGGGGGTCACGGTTATGAGTGGGAATTGGAAAGGGGAAATTGGGAGGAGTAGGGGAGTGGATGGGATGTGATAGGGGGGACTTGTGGGAGTTGGGGCAGGAGGGCATGGGACAGGTAAGGATAAGGTAAGGATATTGGGGAGGGGATGCAAAAGCGCCTGGTGGTTTTAGTTACGTCTATTTCTTATGGAATTAGACCAAGAAACGGGGTGGCAACCTCGAGAAGGTACATCCGCCAGACTTAAGTACAGGTTGCTCCAAGATGGTAATTTAGAAAATTGCAAATAAATCAATAAATAATAACGTTTAATGAAATTCAAATATTTTCTTAAAACGAATACACGAAATCGTATACGTGTGTTAAATTAATGTCGCCATTGTAGCGGCACGTTGTATAGAAGTTGTAAAATAGTACGATTTTGAAAAACACCTGTTGTTCTGGGAGGCGTCTTTCGGAAAAGGCTGTAAGGGACCCATATCAAGATTTTGACGTTTTTCATTATGTATCACTTATTATCTTGTCAGTCGCAACCTACTTTATTGACATTCCAAAGGTGAGAGAATTTTGAGCTAGTTCAATACGAGGTTTTTAAATCGGTGTAGTAGTTTTTGAGTTTATCGCGTACAGAACGACAGACAGACGCGGCGGAGGACTTTGTTTTATAATATGTAAGGACTAGCTTCTGACCGCGGCTTCGCCCGCTTGGATGTCGGAAAATATCCCACGGGAACGTACTACCGTGATTGAAAGCACCCTATGTGTTAATCCAGTTATCTAATTGCGTAACTTATTTTCGTAACCGATTAAGACTAATCTTTCATTTTGACAGTTCAACACATTCATTGCGTTATTTACGTTGTTATTAAAAATTCGTACACGTTAAAATTCTTCTATACAAACTTTGACACACCCCAATCCTCGTTTGATGGTAGTTTAAAAAAACTAAATATGAAAAACTTTATAATTTACTTAGATAAGTATTCGTGCCAAGTTTCAAGTCTATTAACTCCAGGAATAAGATTTTTCATACAAACGAAATGCCCCGGTTTCACCCTCTTAGGGGTGGAATTTCAAAATATCGTTTCTTAGTGGAAACTTACTCTTCATAAAAAACACACCCTCTAAATTTCATGTCTCTTGGGCCTGCGGTTTAGGCTGTGCGTTGATATCTCAGTCACCCTTGTATATATAGATCAGATGGCACGGTGTTTTACCTTCACCGATGTCAGTAATATCCAAGATAAACTCAGAAATTGCATAATTATATGAATTGACTAAGTCACATTGGTACTTTCCCGGATTTGAACCCACGATCTCGTGCATGAGATACACACGTATCAGATGTTTCGAATAATGTCGTCAGTATAAAGAAAAATATAAGAATTCTTGAAACAGAGTTCCACGTCAGGAATGAATAGAGTACCTATGTATATAAGAAGGATCCTAAAATCGAACCCTGAGGAACTCCGGAGGGCCGAGCTCCATCCAGATATGTATTGTAGTACCGACCTACCACAGAAGTGTTCTCAATTTATGAGAAGAACCAGCGATACAAATCTCCGTTTAGATATTCCGGCTTTTAATAGGTTTTCTAAGAGTAGTCGATGGTCAATAAAATGGAAGTATTTACTCTATTCAGTATAAATAACGGCTAGTTGTTTCATAGCTTCTGATATGAATTCGTGCGCTTAGACATAGTGAAACGTTCTCTATGAAAACCATGCTCTTCATCACCAAAGTTGCATTTTATAGCCGCGTTTATCTACGTCAATAAATACTATGCTCTCGTGGATCTTAGAAAACAGACATAAGTATCTTTGTTTGATTTTACATTTGGTGTGGGATGCAACCTGTGTGGACACCCTCGCGCCATCCCATCTGCCTAGCACGGCGGGCTGTGCTGGGGCGGCTGCTGCAGGTGCAAAAAACCTCAAACGGCGCAAATATAACAATCTTATTGGTAGCTATATTTTTGAGCCGTTTCGGGTTGAAACACTAGTTCCGTGGGGTCCGAGTGCTCATCGAGTATTTCGGGACATCGCCAAGCGGTTGGTCGACTCTTCACGTGACCAGCAGGCCTAAAACGGCCACATTAGCAATTCCTGTATAGGCAATTCATTTCCTGAATTTCCAACTATCATTAATAACTCCTCTAATTTGACACAAAAGCAATTCCTATTGTGTGGACACATTTTACGAATCTCCATAGAAAACTGTAAAATAGATGAATTATTTCGTAATAAGTATGAATCGCACGCAGATCATACTATGAATTGTCGGTTTGTGACATTGAAGGATGATTCATAATATTTTCCTATTATGATTCTGCCAAAGTGATTGTTTTAAGACCTCTGACGGCTGGCCAATTTTTAAGTCAAAGAATCAACATTGCCATCCAACGTGGCAACGCTGCCAACCTTTTGGGCACTTTTCCCACTGACAGCGAATCGGACGAATTATTTGATGCTCAATGAGCTCTTCCTTTTCTTCCAATTTTTTTTTTTTTTTTTTTATACCTATACCCACTTACTTACAATTATTTAAATTTTTATTTTAAATTAATCGATATATTTTAGTGTTAGCTTGTTTATTGTAATTAAGGTGTATAACTAGCCTGCGACTTCGCCCGCGTGGATGTCGGTTATTATCAGTGATCGGAGTAGGTAGATTGAACTGGGGCCATTGATCCGAAACTTATATATTAATATGGACATTTCTCCGGAATTGGGGGATTATTAAAAAAAACCGGAACATAAGTAGGAATTGTATTCTGCCAGAGTGGAAGGAGTCATTTGATGATTTGCCATCCTCAAATTAAATCGGAAATCGATTGTTTTTATTATGCAACAGATAAATAATGAATTAATTTAGTTTTGATACCTTCCTTTAAATTTTGAATTGAGTAGTAATAATATCACTACCAACATTAACAATATTTAATTGAATCCGGAAATACCGGAATTACTTTCCGGAAAAATGGCTTATCTGGCTTATCTATGTTATTCTTTCTGTGTGCATTTATGATACGAGTACCAAAAATCAATCTACCTACTCCGATCACTGGTTATTATATACTAAAACCTTACTCGAGAACCACTCTATCCATTGGTGAAAACAGCATGAAAATCGGTTTTTGAGTTTATCGCGTACAGTACGACAGACAGACAGACGCAGCGGAGGGCTTTGTTTTATAATATGTTAGCAAGTAAATAGACACGTTGTACACACGGCTGGCTACACATCAAGTACACGGCTACATTTCCAGCTAATGCCGGTCTCGCATTGTATAGGATTTCCATACCTACAATGCGAAGTCAGCTTATACTGGAAATGTGTAGATTGATGTGTAGCCGTGTGTACACCATTTAACACCATTCAAGGTTAAAGAAATAGACACAATAGAAGTTTTATTGTTATAACGCCTAGGTATAGGCGTTCAGTGTCCCTCAAAGTGCCAATTTAGTACCCTACAATTTAAAATAGAACATTAATTTTCAAAATCTTTTCAGAGAACGGACGCGAGTCGAAATGGAAACAGTGCTGTGAGGCGTGTATAGCGCCACCCTATTTCAATTCCTGAAGGCTGTTCTTACACCAAGTTATACAAAACGAAATTAGTTATACCTAATGTTAAAATACGGACACATAAAAAAACGTTGTAATTATTAAATAAACTATTACAATTATTAAAACAGAGAGCTGGACGTAGATAGCGAAGCGTTGTTGTGGGACCCGCGCACGGTGCAGGCTGGGCGCCGGGCGCGCGCCCCCGTGTTGTCTACTACAATAAAATATATTTTTTGGACAATATAATGTGTTTTATTTTATTTTTGATTTGATTGTATCTTATTAGTTCAGGGGACTTAAAGATTAGTAACTTCTGAGAAATCCCGCGGATTTATCTAAGTAAAAGATAGCATTCAAAACTAAAAAAAAAATCCTGTTTATAAGCCGTCTTGAAATCCCAGAACCCTTGTTAGTTTATTGATGATGATGATGCCATCTACAGCATTAAATATTTTATCAGAGTGGTGGAGACTGTAATGCTCGGTTCTGCTCCCTCACTGATGAATGCTCGACTCTATAACTTTACATTAGTTTCATCATGAACTTTCAGAGTCAACTCGCCAATGTTTAACTGCATTGTCCATTGTTTAACCCCGTTCATCTTGCTTATTTTTCCTCCTGTGTGTCCCATCCCATAAACATGGGGCCGGCCTTCGTTTTTCTTTTTATCCACTAAGCACGATTTTCTGGTGTGTCGGCGTCGAGTTGAGCATCTTTCAGACCTTCCTCGAAAACGTTTCGTCGTTAGCTTGTTTTAGAAACGCTTGACCCTGTCTTTTAGGTCCCTGTTCACATCTACGGGAGGCTTTGTGTTTCCTTGAGCTGGTAACATCGACAATATCCCTAATGTCAATGTCAGACGAAACTTACGACATTGACAATGTCAAATTGACAACTGACACTGACAATTCTCCTCTCCAGCCCAGCCGCCGGTAGAATGACTGTTGGAAATAGCTATTATTTTAATCATATTGTCATCTTTTGCTCGCAAACAGTGCATTTAACGTAATAAATTTGTCTTAATCATGTCCAAAGATATCACTGTTCTAGCGCCAAATGGAAGGAGGCAAAAAGTACGTTGTACTCCTGATACAAGTATTTTACAGGTATGTGAAATTCTCAGTACTTACATATTAAAAATATATTTTTCATTGCATCTTTACGCACTTCTTTTTATTTATATGAAAATGTTATTCCCATCACAAGACATTTTGCAATAAGCACTTGCACTTGCTTAATAACTTAGTACCTAACTAAAAAATATCACAAGCTATGGTGATTGCATCTCCTTATTGTAGTAGATAAACCTTTACTACAGCTCCAACACAATCGTTTCTGTAAGTATTACGATCGTAATGCTACGCTATTCATAATGCATTTTCTGGACTTATTGTAAGCTGGGTTACTAACAGACCCCGATCTTTTGTATAAGATATAGGCGCGGGCCACACAGAAGAAGCTTGAGATGGGACGCAGACTTCACCTTGCACAAAACATATAGAAAAGACAAAACGTAGGCGTGTCGCTTTTCCATCTGCATACTATTGCCGCGTCTGTGTCACGTCCTCCTCTCACGTCTCTTCTGTGTGACCAGCTCCTGAGGCAGCTTAAACAATAATAATTATTATGTGTTTGATTATAGGTTTTAGAAGATGTCTGCCTAAAGCAAGGTTTTCAACCTTCTGATTATAATTTAAAACATCATAACCATATTTTGGATTTAACAACTACTGTCAGGTTTTCCAATCTTCCCAACAAAGCTATGCTAGAAATGGTAGAAGCTGAAAGGAAAAGAGAAGAATCAAATGTCACCATTGGATTGCAATTGGGAGATGGTAAAGTTGTGATCAATTTATTACTACAATAATATTTCAAATAAACTCGTGTTATTTATTACAATTTTATTGACTAAAGAAAACAAAGACACTATAATACCTGAACTTCCAATTTATTGTGTTCAATAACTTGGCAGCTAGTATTAAGTACAACAAATGGTAGGGGTCTCCACTGTACTTTAACACCCGCGCATGCGAAGCTTCACAATTTTATAGAGTAGATGTCTCCATGTAGAACGTTTTCCCAAAATTTCACACTGAGCAAACGCCTAGTTTTTGAGAAAAAAAATCCTAAAGTTAAAAAAAATTCAACTAATTTACTTAAATTAATTGTCATTTTACCACAGATAATGTAACAATTTCACTCCTAGGTTGTTCCATTTTACGTTCAGAGAAAGTGCCAGCGGATTTTAATGGTTTTTAACCAACTTCAAAAGGGAAGAGGTTCTCAATTTGTCTGTATGTTTTTTTTTGTATTAATATTGTAAGTTTTTACCTTTCATTCGTTTTGATACCACAATGAACTCAAATAAGAAGTAAATAATATAATTAAGTAAATTAAAAAATAATTATGTTTTATTTGTGCTATTATAAATCATGGGTAACATAATGTAATCCAAGAGAACTTAGGAATAGGATGTAAGAGCGAGTTAAGCGAGGCTTGGGGTCGAGCGTCCATCCCCTTCGAACCTAACTTGTCCGAGTCGGGGGGCCCCCAAGTCCCGACATGACTTAGGATGTAAGAGCGAGCTCGGGACTTGAGGCACCCCGACTCGGACAGGTTACTTTGAAAGAGATGGCGAGGATGTTTGACATTGATTTTGAGAACCTTGTGACTTTCCAAGATATTAGCATATTTTGGTTTGACATTGACTTTTGAGGTGTTCGACCTTGGGTTGTTGGCCTTGACCTTGAAGATGTCACTGACCTAATTATTGCTTGGAAACAAATTTAGACACACCACGTGAACTTCCCCACCCTTAATACCACTATCCCACCAATCCAGAAAGAAACTGCCGATTTTTTTCTCGGCACCTAAGTTTTTGCGCAAAATGGGGTTTTCAAAAATACATTAAAAACGGTCTATTCTACCCAAACAAAATAGCTACTATAAAAAAGCGCCGGGTATAAAAATATACAGTGGTTCCGTCCTATTGGTATATTGCAATTTTACCAGTAACTTAAGTATCTTTTTTTAACCATACAATAAAATAAAATACATTATCTTTAAAGCATAAAATCGGTATCGTTTCATTGACTTTTTAAAGATGTGAAATTGGTCATTACTCATTACTCATTGTGTATGTTATGTTAGAATTAAATATCATGTGTTTTAAAGTTATGAATTCAGTTAAAACTATCACTATGTACAGTCACGGACTTTAATTGATGAGCCACTTTCAAACTTTTAAATTTTACAGTTTCATACATTCACGAGATTACACGATTAAACACGAACTCAAATCGCATGCTCGTAAACAAGATGACAAATTCCTAGAGATCGGAAATAGTCGTATCCATAGAGGTTGACCTAATAAGTTCTCAATGATAAATAAATACAATGGTTATCCAATCTATTTGATACTGACCTCCTTTAAATCAGAGCTCATTAACTCGATAATTCTGAAAACCTATCCGAAGACAGTAACAGTTGAAATGTCGATGTCAGAGGAGTGATTTTCGAATTTGTGGAAATTACTAATTAAAGTTTCTCCGTACGCTACCGTTACTATGGCTACGCTAAAACAATCGTCGCTAGGTTACGGTTGCTAGACCTGCAATTGGTTGACTTTGGCTAGTCACTCTGCTGTGAAGTTTGTAGTTCGGGCTCTCAGGTTAGCCAACCGGTAAAGATATTAAATATAATTTTCTTCTTCTTTATTACAAAGAGGAGACTTTCCGTGGATGTACGAGTATAACCGACTAAGCCCGATTTGCATTACACGGCAATAATACGAACTGAGCCAATTGGCTCATCGATTAAAGTCCATGACTGTACATAATTAAGTCTCCGCTGCGTCTGTCTGTCCGTCTGTTCGTGATAAACTCAAAAACTACTGCACCGATTTTCATGCTGTTTCCAGCAATGGATAGAGTGGTTCTCGAGGAAGGTTTTAGTTATAATATCTGACATCCACGCGGGCGAGGCCGCGGGCATCAGCTAGTGGAATATATTGTAAAGTGAAATAGAATAATAGAATGTATGAAATTGAACGACAATTGCATACATTCTATTATTCTATTTCACTGAACTACCTTTTATCATCAGAAACTGGCAAGTTTCAATTTAACTTGACAGGTGGAAACCTGTCATGTTAAATTGAATATGAATAAAAGACCAATTAAAGAGAAAAAATCAAGTTCTGTCATCGTCTGGCTGCTGTTGTATAAACTGCTTGAGACCTGCGGTATGGTTGTTCTTGCTTATAGTTCTTTTGGAATTAGGTGGATCATCGCTTAACTCTTTCCAGTTTAGTGATTATTGTCACTAGCCACCTCTTTCAGTTATTTTTCATTAAGATCCGTGCCATTTATTGCTGGATAGTTATTTAAAAAAACTGGAAACAGTTAACAATAGTACTGCAAACCAAATTGATAACTTCCTTCTTTTTGAAGTTGATAAAAAAGGTGATCATTCACCGTCAATACATTTTTGGGCTAAAGGTGAAAGTAACAAAAAAAACTTAATTCCGAAAATGTCAGTTTTCCCTTCATTTTTATTACGACAACATATTACTTTAATTAGATTACTTTTAATTATATTTTCTACAAAATATACTGAAAACAGTATTTTTCAAAATCGTGTCTGCCCAGGGAATTGCCCTACAGGTTTAGCCCAATAGTGATAAGTGAAGAGAATAACATGTTCTAACAGAATATATCATTTTTCTTATTTGGCTTTTCTTATTTGGTTTCTTATTTAGCACTTTCTTCTTCACTTCATAATTTAGCCCAAAATGAATAATCTGCTTTGAAATATACGTTATAATAAATACTTGATCATAATTTGAAATTCCTCTATTGCAGGTGAAAGAAGAACAGCTGATTTTGCACCCAATACATCATTATATGATTTAATAACATCACTCGCACCAGGAGAATTAAATTTATTGGAGCATCCAACTATTCTGTACATGCGTCAAGAAATTGTGGGTGTAACTGCACTCCGAGAAAAGACCTTGAGGCAGTTAGGATTAATTAGGGGTAGAGCCATTCTCAGGTTGCTTGATAAACAAGCTGAAGCAAGGTAGCATCCAAAATGTGGTACTCTCCAGTGTTGACGCCACTTCAATCTTTCGCGATGTATTATAGCGGAATATATTGTATGTCGAATGAACGGAATATGTTGTATTGCGATAGGTTAAGGTGGCGTCCTGAAGGGTATCACACCACCCAAAATCAATGGAAAGTCTTATATTATACTGTCTTCTTGCTTAGATTTCCTTTCATATGTTAATTTTATTTCTAGACAAGCTAACGTCTCTGCTATTTATCGCCGTTCAGTCATTGATGCAGTTGCAGACGAGAAAAAAGAAAAAGAAATAAAAAAACAACAAACAGAAGATAACCCTGTTTCGGGACCTTCAAACACAAATAAGCACAACCAAGATCAATTTCATACTCCCGATATTATAAGTAAATATAAGGAAAGTACTGTCCAACAGAATTGTGATACAGAGACTAAAGAAGTTGAACACGGTGAAACTTCATGTCCAGAACAAGAGACGGCTATTAAAGAATTGATGGACACTGATGTAAAAAAGAGCAATTTGTCTTTCTCTTCTCAAACAAGAGAATATTTAGAAAGGCGACTAAAGATTGAAGAAGAAGTCACTTTTGTAAGTATATTTTTAACTGTGTTTTTTATTTTTATGTGTGTATGTTACGCGACTACTCCGCCAAATATGAATCGATTTTGGTGATTATTTTTTGTTTCGTAGGTCATGCTTCAGAGGTGGTCCCATATAAATTTTATTAACTTTGCTTGCGTAGTTTTTGAGTTAGCTTCAATATTACGTATTTTTGACACTTAGTTTATGTAGACTATGTTTTATGTGACTCCGTCTTGGTATTCGAATGTGTGTGGAGTAGATACCACAACTAAAAAGGGAAAAATAAAAACTGAGATAATAGTAATAAAAAACATTACCCTCCTTCTGGGGCAGTCGGGTAAAAAAACAACCGACTTCGAAAAAAAAAGTGTTTTCTTTTTAATATTATTATCTCATTCCCAAAAAGAGAATGCTTGAAATGGGCCCCACTTGTCCAATAAAATTGAAATTTTGCTGAAATGGAGATAATTAACATAACAATAAAAACACACACATTATAAAATGTAAATAAAAAGCTGTAAGTACTTAATTATGAAAAATCACTCTTTCGATACGAATATTCCATAACAATAAAAATTTCAAAAAAAGAATGTGAAAGAACCATGTAAAAATAAAGATAGCATTTTTTTTAAAGCGAATCCCATAAATGTTTTTTTATTTTATTTCTTGAAACCTATCAAGAATCGCGGAACATTCATGGGGTATTGTTGGATACCCCTGGGCATAAGGAATCTATTTTTTTTAACGTCACATTTTGCACTACCCGGTATATTATTCTAGTACCTACGAGTAAATTCGAACTGACAGATTATGCTATCATCCCGAATTTTAATTATGTTGTTATCAGCCGACTTCAAAAAAGAAGCAGTTTATGCATAATTGACAAATTACGACACACTACCATTTAGGGTCAGTCCACACCGAGACGACGCGACGCATACTTTTTTATGATCCGATACAATATCGAATTTATTTACTACACAATAAGGTACACGCGCTACGCAGCATCACGCATCTCAGCGTACTTTGACACGTGTCAACCCTCGCACTGAAATTATACCTTTTCGTAAAGAAAATAAGTTTCGATAATTGTTCAAAAGTGCGCGCAGCGTCGCGTCGCTTCACTTCGGTCTGAACTGACCCTTAGACAGAAGTCATGATGACGTAACAATTTATCTAACCGACAATACAGAGTTACTTTCGCGTTTCTAATATTGGTCCGACTACCAGTTATAAAGTCTTTAACAAATATTAATTGTGTATTTAATAAGAACAATTGCATTTAGTTGGGAGCTCAAAAAGCAATAGCATTTATGCAACCAGATTTAGTAGAAGAGGATATTGACGATCTGCCAGATGACTTTTATGAATTAAGTATAGAAGAAGTACGAAGATTGTACCATGACTTACAGCAACATCGTATTACCCTCGAAAATACACCACTTCAAACATCAACAAAAGAAAAGGAGATTAAAGAACAGGTAAAAAAATATCACATTATTGAAGTAATTAGTGACATTTTGAATAGGCCTTATGAAGTTTCCAAACAATCAAAACTCATTTCGGAGGAAATTGAAATTGCAGTCCCATCTAAACGGGAACCGGATTCTATGTTAAGCAACATACTCGTAGAATCCGCTTCCAGTTCCAACAATTTATAATGGTAATAAAATACAATAGATGAAGATATATTTAGTATCCTATATTCCTAGAGTCATATAAACCCTGTAAGAAATCGACACGTGTTTCACCTCTCAATGAGGCATCCTCAGGATGACGATTGACTTGTAGCAAACCTGAACATGATGGAGTGTAAAGTTTCCTGTATTATTTTTTGCAATTTCTAAATTCTCTAGTACTGACATTCTGAAACCTTTTGTGTAAAATTTCGAAAGTGTTATTATTATATATCGAATACTATTATTTGGCCCAACACATGATTGATTCTGGTCATTCGTTACACAGTTGAACGAATTAAATACGAGTATTCCAAGGTCACCTATACTGCGATTGTTCGCCCCTAATTGCGCTGATAACGATCCGAGCCGAGATGGACCGAGCAGCTATCCTATATAAGTGATAATGTTGGGCGGTGTGACTCAGCGACTTCGATCTAATATCCCCCCCGACCCTTGCTCGTTGAAGTGCCAGCCCGCGCCGAAGCTGAGGCTGTAGCTTTAAATTCCCCTGATAATAATAATTATCCACCAGTGATCTAGCCTGTCCCATCTTGCTGTCCTTCTCCTAGCGACGCCCTAAGCCGAGGTTCGTACCACACAGGGGTGCCCTTAACGAGCAGTCGCTTATTTTTATGCTGCGTGGAGGCTTAAAGTTAGCAGGTTAAGGTAGCCACAGGAAAGTCCGGATAATTAGTCACGACCTCAGAGGTCAACTACGAGATGGCTTAAATTAAAAAATAAAAACCGGCCAAGTGCGTGTCGGGTAAAAACAAGCATTGAACTTTGTTTTATGTAAGGTATTACAAACCAATAACCTGAAATATGGTGTAACTTTTGATTACCCCACCTGCAATACCTCACATAAAACAAAGTTCAATGCTTGTTTTTCTCTTTTCAGTCATATATTGGAATAGACTATGCTAGATTTTATTTGATACCAATATTGTTGTATTGTTTTTTTTTAAACCTTTCCCTCCCTTTTTTTGTATTTGTAGAAGCAATATATAAATATTATATAGCCTAATGTCACTCCCACAATTAAGACGAATCTAATGACACCTCATTAGCTAAAATCCATCAAGCCGTTTAGGCTACAGAGCGTGCCAAAGAAATAGACATGCATACATACTCTCGAAAAACATTAGCCTCCTTCTGGGGCAGTCGGGTAAAAATTTGCACTTTAAAGTTTAATATTTCGCAAACGGATCCCTGAATCCAGAAATGGTTTTGACAAACTCATATTTTTGAATGACCTTTCCAACGACACCTTACACCATGGGATAGGCGAGAGAAAAAAGTTCCCACTTTAAGTAAAGGGGAGGTACCCAAAAAAAAATTTTTTTTCATGTTTTTTTTTACCACTTTGTACGTATACCCATACCAAATTACAGCTTTCTAGTACCAACAATCTCTGAGCTAAGCCGCGGACAGACGGACATGGCGAAACTATAAGGGTTCCTTGTTGAATACAGAACCCTAAAAAACGGTGTGGCTCACTCTGCGTCGGGCGCTCGGCATTGTAGCGTGTCGTGTTCGGGTTCGTGACAAGTCAATCGCCATCCTGAGGATGCCTTGTTGAGAGGTGAAAGACGTGTCGATTTCTTACAGGGTTTTTTATGACTCTTTAACAATAGTTAAGCAGAATAGGTTACTATATCTACGTCTATTGTAGTTTATAATGGACTTCCGCATATTCACGCCTGAATCAATTATCTATAATGGTAATGATTAAGATCAAAATTATACTGCTAGGAAACCTAACTTCTTTTATTTTTCAGGCATCTCTACAAATGCTTAATTTATACAAGAATGTGGTGGTTCGCGTGCAATTCCCCGACCATATAATACTTCAAGGAATTTTTACTCCTACGAACACGATCGAAGACGTGACAGATTTTATAAAAGAGCATTTACGGAATCCAAACAAAAAATTCCTTACTTGTAAGAAACTATTGTTTACTAGCTGCGCCCCGCGGTTTCCCCCGCGTAAGTCTCGATCCCGTGGGAATATCGGGATAAAAAGTATCCTATGTCCTATTCCAGGTCATGGTCTTCCCATGTGCCAAATTTCATTCAAATCCATTCAGCCGTTTTGGCGTGAAAGCGTAACAAACAAACTCACTTTCGCATTTATAATATTAAAGTTAGGATATATTATTATAGTATGGAAGAATACAACACATTAATATAAAGATTATTTTGCAGTCATCACTCCTCTTAAAGAAACTCTCGAGCCCAAAATGACGTTACTGGATGCAAAATTTGTACCTTGCGTTCACATGCATTTTAAGTGGATGGAGGAGGACAAGACTAAACAACCGTATTTGAAAGATGAGATATATGAAAAGAAAACGGCTTCAGACGCTGCTAGTATTTTGGCTTCTAAATACAGGTAAGATAAGTGTTAGTGTTCTACAATAGTATTATCTTCTTATTTCCATCACTACATTGTTAGACAATCTTAGGGTTTACTGACATTGCCGTGAGTCATATAAAGCTACGGTTTCCTAGAAGAGCGGTGCCGACACATAGCGGCCGTAATTTTGCGTCGAATGATGCCACTGAAACGTGTCTATATAGAAAGAGATGTTACCATTTGAATGACGGTTATATTTACGGTGCTCTCCATTATACGAACGTTTCTTTTTTTTCAATAACTTTGAAATATGAGTCACAACTGGAGCAGCAAGATTGATGAATCTTAATTGATTTTGTAAGGATTCACGAAGTTTATAGAATAAAATGTATATACAAGTTTGTATAATAACATTTATAATGTAAATAATTCGTGGTCCTCCATACGGCTATTTTCTAAATACACTATTAAAGCTAACGAACGTTATAACGTTGGGTTCGTGAAAACTGTCCATACCACAGAACAGAAAAAAACAGTAGAAGTCGCATATCGCTTCATTAGTATCGGAACCACTGTACCCAAACTCACACATCTACACGTTAATTGTATTTCGTAACACTAAGAAATTTTTGGTGTGATTGGTAGTTTGACATTGAAGGAAAGTAGGAAATAATGTCAGTCGTCGCTTATTTGAAAATAAACCACAGTTGTATGACGATAGAGTTGTTTATTGTCTATTCTTTTTACGTATTTATTGCTTTTTCCGTTTAAAGCGCACACGGAACAGTTTATTGATCAAGTTACGCTACCCGCCGCTAGATGTCACTATAATAAATGCATTCAATTTAAAGCTGTATTTCGTTATAAATAAGATTTATATTTGAGTAACGAGCTTATTACTATTCGTCCTCTTCTAGGGATGTACCACTGTCGTTGACTTATTTATCGACATTTCGTTTAATTTCCAAACAAAATAGTCAACAGCTTGAGGCGATAAATATTATTATGTTTGAAATCAAGTGTTAATATTTTATTTTAATACATACTTACGATTTATAGAAAGTATAATTAAGAATTGTTATGTTAAACTACTGATCCGATTGAAAATTATTCTATTAGACGGGTTTTTTATCGATTTCTCATAAAATTGATTGAAACCGGCATGTCTTAGAACCAAAAATTCAAAGACATGTGACATCTGCCAACCCGCACTGGGCCCGCGTGGTGGATTACGGCTCACTCTCTCTCACAGAGACTCTCACAGGCCTCCTGCCTGTGTCCCAACAGTGGGGAACATTATAGGCGGATTATGTTACCGTGCGTTTGCACTGGCGAAACATGTACGATAAAACATGTTTAAATATCTATTTTCTGTCAATGTTCCATACAATTTTTGACAGGAACTAGAGATTTAATCATGTTTTGTTGTAATGTATCGCCAGTGCAAACGCACGGTTATGTATACATTTGATACAGACAATTGTCCTTTACTAGTTTTTGCAGGAAACCAACTTTGCCTTCCAGTCGCTTCAATCCATTTTTCTTTTCTGTCTGGATCCTTAGGAAATCTGGAGTCACAAAATAATACGGAACCCACTTTTTTATAGGTTTGAGACTTTGTGGAAGAATAGATTAGGTACCTATATCCATGTTTTATAGTTTCACATTCAGGGTTAAATTTTTCTCGGTATATCATAGAATACAGAAAACATTGTAAGTTTAAGGTGAATGCGTCAGGATAGCCCGCAAAATTCAAAGTTTCTTACGTTTTTTGCAATTTGCAAGTCAGTATCAGGTTGTATATGTTCATCTAAATATGATTTACGGCCGAATCAAATATTTATTTTTGGACTTATAATAAAAAAAAATACCAATATTATAATTACCTCTAAGTTCATAAAATCCTATTGAATTACTATTTCATGAAATCATGAAATTTTTGGATATTATGCTAACATAAGGAGTTGTGTTGAATTTCGCGGGCTACTTTAGCGCATTCCCCTTAAAATATCGATAACTCATTATCGATAACGGTAATCTCTAATTGAGTAGCTAAGTGTGACATGTGCCTAGTTGGAATCTTCGAGAACAATATGTTTGAGTTTAAAAGAAAGTAGACCTTAACTTCAACAACATAAAGCCAACTTTTACTTGTCTTGTTTTAATAAAATATTATTTTTATATTTTAATCGAAATAAAATCAATTAAGACTTACCGATGGTATGATATACCTCCATTTGATAAATTTTTGGTTCTGCTATCGTGTTTACATTCTAAAACAGCACAATAGGGCATTTTTGTATTTTTTTCCAAGTTCTTTTCACCGTGATGCTTGTAACGAGACTGATGTGCGTGATGTGTGCGCGGAAGCAAACATTTGCGGAACTCCGCAAAACTCGGGGTACGCGGGCCCCGCCTACTTGCGACTTCTACTGTTTTTTTCTGTTCTGTGGTCCATACGGTCGGGTCCAAGATCTACAAGCCCTACAAATAGAAACGACGCTCTCTGACCCAACTTAACAGCACATGGAGGAGAGGCGCGAGATGATTTTGCAGTCTTCAGACGATGCGCTCAATAGGAATTGCAATCCGGCGTCATTTTCAGTCCGGCCGGATCCGACCGGATTCCCATCGATCCAGCCGGATCGGACTGGATCCGGCCGGATTGATCAAATCAGGGTGATTTTCGCTTTTCGGTTCAAAATTAACTGTTAATAAGTTAATCAAGTGCATTGTACGCATTGTAGTTTATAAAACATATATACAAAATCAACTTTATTTCCAATAAGTATAATTCTCACACTTATAAGTGAACAAGATTCATTTATCAATTGAGCGCAAAGACAATGTATATGTTCCATTTAAATAAAACACTTTTCAACAGATACTATAGCTCGCGTAAATACAAGAAAATAATGTCTATTCACTTACATTTTGAAGAAGCACCGACAAAACAAAACATTGCCTTGAGCGAGCGAGGCGAATGATACTGAACTGAGTAGACGCCGGTGGCGCGATGCGGGGGAGCGGCGCGGTACTGGCGCAGCGTGTGCTGAGTGGGCTAGGGCGACTCGTCGTCGAACAACTCGCGCATGAACACCACGCGCAACGCATTTAAAGTACCTACTCATGCAACAGTTCTATTATTGTGCCAAAAATTGCTAGCACCGCTCGCCGGATCCGGTATATTGGTACCGGATCCGGTGAACGTTTAATGATGCCGGATCCGCCGGATTACCGGATCCGTTTTTGCGGATTGCAATCCCTAGCGCTCAAGTACCACCAGCTCAATAGACGGATATCTAAGTCCTTGAAAAGCGACCTTCGCCGCTTTAATACAGACCGAATGAAGGGTGCGATAGAGTGCGGGAAAGGATACCGGGGCCCTTGGCAACAGGGAACTGAAGGAAAACGGGTGGGTTTTAGTCAGTAAAAGTCTGAGACGCTTTCCCGCTCCGCCCAGAGCGGGAGAAGTAACTAGATGAAATCCCAAATTCAGAAAAAAAAAAATTGTGCGATGGAGCGGATTAAAGTCTCCAAGGTCCTTTACAAGAGATCTGTCTATTGGGCAGAGCGAGCTTGCGAAACTGAAGACCGATGATGGCAGGATCGTATCCGCCAAACCTAAGCTGTTGAGACATCGAGAGGTTCTATGGAAAGGTATAAAATCAAAAAATCAAAATCAAAATATTTTATTTCACATAAGCCTACATGGGCACTTATGAAACGTCAGAAGCTAGGTGCACGGTTCCAATTGGTCGTTTCCTATGGAGAAGAGCCGGCAAGAAACTCCATGGTTACTCCTTTAAAAGATAATTGGCTTTTACAATATTTTCGAATTACAGTGTTAATAGTTATGGGAGGACAGTGTAGGCCTGCCTTTCAAGGAGTTTCATGTAGGTAGTTAAAAGAAACTGAAATTGTTCCATAAAAAAAAAAAAAAAAAAAAAACTACAGTCCACTAAGCCTACAACGTTCTCACATTCACAAGGTCTATTAGAGGAGAATCTATATAAGATAAATAAGAAACTAAAAATAAAAACCTATTTAAACCAAATGACATGATTGCTATTACAACTGACACAAATCTGGATAATTAACATGTCCGCAAAAGCCACTATTATAGAGTTGAAATTAAATATGGTAGGTATATAAAGTAGTAGGTCTCAAATAATATGATTATGTCTGTCAGGGATGAATGTAAAAAATAAACATGGTAATTTGGGAGCAGTTAATAGACTCTTACAAAATTATGCCGTTAATGACGTACCAGGGAAGCCACATGTGCAGAAGGAATTATTGCCAAACTTCCCTATCTTCAACGTAGTCTTTAATCTTATAATATGCTTTTTTGATAAGGACACGTTTGATGTGGGTTTTGAACTTACCATCGCTAAGTTCTGTAACAGACTTTGGCAACTTATTATAAAAGCGGATACTGTTTATATATATTTATATTTATATACTATGTATATACGTATAACTAGTAACTCCGTTACGAATCTGTCAAACGATCCAAGACCCGATACCATACCGAAGACGTCCCGGACGTCAGCTTGTGCGAGATTAAGATGGCTCTATAACAACTTAAACAACAAGGTGAATAAGTATCTAGAGAGATCAAGGCGAAACGGGCAATTCTAGGACTAGGTATTGTACTAAAAACTTTTTCCAAAAAAAAAAACAACCGAATTCCAAAAAAACACTAAAGAAGTGAAAAATTACTTTAATTTCGGAAGTCGGTGTTTTTGCTTTTCAATTTTCGTTTTTTCCACAGACTTCCGAAATTAAAGTAATTTTTAAATTTTTAGTGTTTTTTTTTGTAAGTTAGTTAAAGTTTTTATTTTTAACCGACATCAAAAAAAGGGTGAACCGATTTTGATGATTCTTTTTTTATTTGAAAGCTGGTGCTTCCCGTGTGGTCCCATATACATTTTATTAACTTTGCTTGCGTAGTTTTTGAGTTACTACGTATTTTTCCCACTTAGTCTATGTAGATGATATCTTATTTGACTCCGTCACTGTTATTTACATAGCAGGTAGTGGTATTCGAATTTGTATGGGGTAGGTACCACTAGGGTTGGTACACCGGTAATAACCAATTTTATGGCCAGGACTCGTGCAGGACTTCCATATAATTACTTCACAGTTATTTCTCAAACGAACATTAAACATTCATCGCCTAAAATACCAGCAGGATCTAACTAAATGATATACTTAACTAATTTTTGTTACAGTGGTAACTCTGAGGTTAGAACGAAATATTTAATCAATCTGTATTGTTTCCTAGGGCACCCTCAAGAAGAAAACTAGAAGATGCAGCTCAGAGTTCGCAGAAACCTATTGCTTCCACATCTAAGAGTAGCAGATTGCCAAAATGGTTTAAGAATTGAAACTTATAAATGCGTGTGTTGCGCTGCTCTTGTCGCTCATTCCATACCTACAAAGTAATATCATTCAATCTCAATAATTGACCAACTCATAAATGAAATAGCATGAAGCTTGGAATACACATGCTATTTAAAAAGGTACCTAGTAATCTCATTTACAGTATGCTCCCTGAGATTTTACATTTGCTAGTGATAACACAAGCCTCAGAAGCATGCTTATTACTAGCACGTTCGAGTGAGATACACATGCTCGTTTGATCCCCCAGCAATTACAAAATGCTAATGTATGGTTCAAAAGATTTTTGACGTTGCCGTAATCTTTTCTGTGTAGATACCGCGTTCAGACTAGTTATCACCAAAAAATAGGCCCTCTTGCGATTTGGAAGCGTGCTGGTTCACAAACATACTCTATATGTACGCGGGCGACATTCTAATTATAATAAGTAGCATCTGCTCGATAGTAGGATTCTTTTGATTTTTGTGCTACTAAATAGAATGTGTATTCCAACGTAAATTATGTGTACATGATGTAAGGTAAAACTACGATAACATGGCGCGCCCCTCCAAAATTCAAAAAGTTTGAAAGTGTTTGTGAAAGTATTTACAAAGCGCCACCAAGACTCACGACGCATGTGTGCGTAATGAGACGGCCGTAAAACAAAACAAATCCACTAATTTGATGTGATTAAACGGATGTGACTACACACATTGAAACAGTAATTTGGAGGGGCGCGCCATGTTATCGTAGTTTTACTCTACATGGCAATATACAGTATGTTAAATAACAGACAGCGTCCCCGTTAACCCGCAATAGTATAGCGTCCATACATGTTAAAAAAAAAATACCACGCAAAAAAATTATTTTTTATTTTTATTATAGGTATTGAAATATTCACAAAACTATTAAATTGATACGTAAAAGAAACACTGTACACGCACACTAGTATTTCAACGTAGAAAAACAAGTGTGCGTGTACAGAGTGTTTCTGTTCCGTATCAATTTAATATTTTTTGTGAACATTTTACTATAAAAAATTTAAAATAACTTTTTTTTTTCTACTACTGTGAGACACAAAGGAGGGTTATGATTTTGTTTGGTATGTATGTATGTATGTAGTATGTTCATGTGTCCCCATACCTTCTAAACTACTCGTCACAATTGGGAAAATGAGGTATCGTTGGAAGCGTCTTAATCGTCCACTGGTTATAGGCTATGTGACGTCACATTAAATTAATTAGGCGCCCCCTAGAAGACATAAAGTCATGAACTAAAAACAAAAAGGTATCTTTGGTATCAAATGAAAGGGCTTAATTAGAACATTTCAAATATATAAATATATATAATAACCCCAAAAAATTTTAATAAAAATAAAAGTTATAAAACTAAAACCCAACTACGACAAAAAAGTCAACTAAAAAGGTATAAACAAGAATCACAGAGAGACAAATTAAAAATCCGGAGTCACATGTGTTAGGGCTTAAACCAAACAGATACGTGTGACTACGGATTTTTAATTAGTCTGTCTGTGAGTCTTGTTTATACCTTTTTAGTTGACTTTTTTGTCTTAGTTGGGTTTTAGTTTTACAACTTTTTTTAATGGTAATATTCTTTTTAGCATGTATATACGCTAGAGTATTGCAGGTTAACGGGAACGCCCTTTGTTAGATAACATACTGTATTATCGTGTCATGTCGATTGCGAGTATCATATTGATGTACCTATCGTACATGTATGTATATGTTAGGCTTAAAGAACGAAAATGCTCATTGCACGAAAAAATAGGCCACATTCTGGCATCTTCAAAACAGTCGCAACGCGATGTGGTAGGTACCTATTTATAATATCGACCGCGACGCGTTCTGGCAAACAGAACGACCATAAAGTGAAATTCGTTTATCAGCTTTTTTGATATTCGACCACAACTGTTTCTGGCAATGTTCTGAGCTTTTCTGATGCGATGGCCGCCACTTTAACATTAAGGGTCAGTTCACACCGAGACGGGACGCGACGCACACTTTTTTATGAGCCGATACAATATCTCATTTATTTATTACACAATAAGGTACACGCGCTGCGCAGCACCGCGCATCTCAGCGTACTTTGACACGTGTCAACGCTCACACTGAAATGATACCTTTTCGTAAAGAAAATTAGTTCTATAATTGTTAAAAAGTGAGCGCAGCGTCGCGTCGCTTAACGTCGCGGTCTGAACTGACCCTTGTTTGTTTATGAAACCGATTGCTTTTAAAATCGACATATTTTTTTTCGCTCAACGAGCCTTTTCTGCGTTATAGCGTATACATATAAAGTATTTAGTTATCAATAGCATTTTGTTATATAAATGGTGCGACAATTACAAGTAGGCACATTACCGTATGACAAAAGTAAATCTTTTATGTAAACTAGGATAAAAAAAATATGTTACTAGGCTCAGCCATCATCTCATGAAAGAAATATAGTTAAGTATGGCAACATACTATACCAGTGATCAGTTTTTTTATTTTAATTATTAGGTCCCTATCTGCTAACTATGGATATACGTACAATTTTTATTTTTATCCTTTGCGAATCGTTAGAGAGAGATTGAGAGTTACACAAAATTTCTAAGAGCGTGAAGTTAGCCCGCCTCTCTGAATTTTGCCTCCGATTTAATTATTCTGAACTTTTGTTAATGCTAATCGTTAGAGAGAAAAGAAAAATCGTTACAGAGGTAGTTTTATGTAAGAACGACTTTTTTTTAATTGTGAAATTGGCCCATTCCCGCAAAAATGGACTTGAGACGTTTATTTTTAAATTGTTTGAGAATCGTTATAGAGAGATTGAGAGTTAAGCAAAATCATTACAGTTAATATTTTAATTGATATTAAATTATTTGTGAGAGCGCGTTTTACCCTTAGACCTAAGCAGGATAAAGTTTAGAAATGTGCCGCCTCGATAGAGGGGAGGGGGAAGGGTAGGTAGATACCCCACTCCCCCCTGCCATAACATCTAATTTTATTCCACACATTTTTAATCGCGATTAAAAATAGTCAGATTTAGTTAGAGGATTTTAGTTAAGTATAGGACAACATTTTAGGTTAAATCGTCAAATTCAGAATAGCATTTTCACTAAAAATTAGTGTCACAGACTCAGTGTCATCTTAGTGCTTTCAAACTAAAATATAGATAAGTTGTGTCATTATATTATAATACAGAATGGGAAATCGTCGTTTGACTGGAATAAATTAAATTTTAATGATTTTTAGTCTAGTTTAGAGAGTTTTGTGACAAGAGAATCGAAACCAGTGTGTCCGGTCATGGACTAGCGATATTCTAAATATTAAAATATACGTAAACTATTAATAGGCTCGCGCCCCCTATTACATGGGACTTTTAAACACAACTAGCGAAGGATGTAGGTAGATACTATAGGTAAAAAATAGTTCTAAATAAATCTAGGACTATTTTTTATTCGTGTATCAGGCGTATCTACTAAAACAGCACTATTATACACTTGTTATCTTTAAATTAAAGTACAATTACACTCTAAGCTTGGGTCCAATACACTTAATACACTTCCCCGCTATGTGGCAAGCTACCCATATTTTTTTTGTAAACAATCTACTTTATAATTAATTAAGTAATGCCTTTGCACAGCTGTGTAACTGAAAAATACGGGGACCCATGTATTTGCCAAAGATGTTAAAATAGGAAAACTGTGGAAGAAACAACTCCGCAAAAAAAATTGGACATTCGATACATCGGCATCGTCGCGACTATTTTGAAACCTTTTATGGGAGAAATTCGCGTATAAGTGATGCTCCCAAGAGAACTAAGAATGATTTCTATAAGTAACTACAGGCGTTTGTGATGTGTTATTATGTAAATTATAGTAAACGTGTGGGTGTTTTGTAGTACCATGTTAGAACAGAGCTAGAATTAACATCTCTGAAGTTTTTCAGTCAGCAAATCATTCTCGAGTTAATTTTCAGCTATGATCAGGTTATTTCTGTCGTGTGCTTCCAGTCTTGAACAAACAAAGAATTAAGTCAACAATCACAAAATAACCTTTAGATTATAAAACGTTCATAATTTATTGACTTCCACTAAAGCTTCATTTTTACTAGTGATAGACGCTTTCCCTGTCCTTACTTCGTCGTATAATAGTGCTAACTCCATGTCGCATACATATTTATCTAGTTTTTGTATAATTTGTGATCGATACAAAAGTAAACAAACACCACAATGACGATTTGAAGACGGACGATTAGCCTGCCACCTATGATGAGCTTTCGGTTTTTAACCCCATTTAACTATATATGCTAGGGTAAACTAAGTTGATTTGAAAGTACTTATGTTTGTACAAATATTTTATATTTTAATCATGCATACTTGCTTTTTCCAACTCACTCCAGACATTGGCAGAATAGTCGGCTTTGCTTGCCATATATTAAAAATAGAATATTATTTGTGACACTTGGAACAACAGACTATGAACTGTCAACAGAGATACGCAATAGCCCTGCTGAACAGACCACAGGTACATATTACTATGCGTTTGCACCAGAAAACATTCAACATGTAGATGTTTCGTAACTTGTCACATGAAACAAATCTCATTACTTGTTTTTTTGAACTTGCGTTCGCACTGTACGAAACATGAATAAGTCTTAAGACAGATCTCAAGATTTGTCGTAAACTGCGTTCGCACTGTCTAGAAACATATACAATAGACATGTTTTGTATAGAGATTTGTCACGTTTGCTTTCACACTGTTGTTTGTTTACGTCAAATTATGTCTCGCAACTTCTCTATTGCTTAATGTTTAGTGTTATCCGAGTACGTTGGTAAACATCCAGAGTTTCTACCGAAACATAGATTGGTCCAAAGTAGACACGATGAAATTTATAGAGCTTTGGCAAGGTTTCCATGTTTGTGGAATACAATATGTGTGGACTATAAAAACCATTGAGTTAAATATCAATGATAAAAACCGACTGAAGTGTCAAAACCATTCTTAGGTACAACATGTTACTAGATTCATACAGTTAAATTTTGATACGAAATTGGTTTGTAAAGACATGTGGCCTAACATGTCACGTAATATGAAACGTCTAACATGTTTCGCGTCAACAAGTTGCCTGACAATGCGAACGCGAGTCGATACATTGACAGAAAACAGAGATTATCAACATGTTTGTTTCGCCAGTGCAAACGCACAGTTAAAACAACCTATGACGCTTTTGTTTGCCACGAAGCGTATTGAAATTATTTTAGCAACAAAAAATATTAAGCCACAGATGAATAAAGAAGGTTCACTCCGCAAAATCATTTATATAAAAAGCGACTCTTGCTACGACACAATAAAGTGCAGTTCAGCATTACTATTCTGTAACCATCAAACCGTGAAAACTTAGGTGAAGTGAGCGTGGAGTGAGCTGTCATTGTCATCGATACCTACTGATGCTAAGGTAGTGACAGTTCACTACAAGCTCACTTCACCTAAATTTTCACGGTGAGATTTTTACAGAATAGCACTACAGGTCGCACAGCGCCAGTCAACTAGAAGTTGCCTCTCTTTCTATCGCGTAACTGTTGTATCTGCCGACTACGTTACGCCCACTGAATTTGACAAGTCGAGCCAGCCACGTACCTACTTGTAGCTTCATACCTTAATTGCAGAGTGACCCATTCTATATTCATCTGTGCCTGGGCCGAGCCCCTCGGTACAAAAATAACAATAAAAATTCTTAATGATTTAATTAATTATACACTGTGGTTTTGATTAGAAAATACAACTGAATTTTCAAAATATTACTGATTGTTGAAATTGTTAAGAGTAAGTATATAATACCTCTAATTGCTTAGCATGATTCTCCATTATATCAAAAATACTGCGGCATTAATTTTGAAATATTACTCGTATGTTAAAGTTGAGGATTCATATGTTTAACGAAAACACGATAACATAAAATTTTCTCTTTATGAAAAAAATACAAAGTCACCTCCAATCCGAACAATAAACAGCTAGTAGATATTTAAACAATCTTCAAATGAGATCATGAAACTTAGCATATTATCTGAATTACAGATTTTTTTTTTAATTACTATTATTTTCGCGATAAAAAGTAATTACGTAAACGATTGGTGCCATCTAGCCGCCAACACCCCACTCAGTCTCGCTCTCACCCAGTCCGCGTGCAGTATGGACCAAGTCCGCGACAGCATATGTCTACCTTTTAAGATTGACTCACTATAACCTTTTTTATGGTAATCAAATTTGTTCGAAATTAATGCATTATTTGCGAAGGAGTTTTGTCAACATAATATTAATTTTTATTCAAATAAATAGTTTTAACATCAAGGGTATTTATGTAGCAGTAAAATACTTTTTAATTTATTCGAATCGGACATTTAATTTCGAAGTAATCACGACATGCAATACGCGAACCGTTCGACGTTGGCGCCGCCGCGACTTTCCCTACTCTAGAGAGAAGAAGATGAGCACACGGGTAGACCATGACCTGGAATAGGACATAGGATACATTTTATCTCTATATTCCCACGGGATCGAGACTTGCGCGGGTGAAACCGCGGGGCACAGCTAGTATCCAATATAAGAATGCTTGGAAACATGCTGGTCTTGCTCCATAGGACAATTCGAGTCTGGACAAAATCAAACTGATTGCTAATCTAGTTGTATAATTTATTATTTGTATATCATAGATTTTTAAATTTTATGATTACATAAACTCACGCACTGTCTTAGTATTATTTGTAAGTTGTTAGGAATATTGTGAGATACTTTTACAATGTTTGTAAATACGTGAGCACCATGTATCTATCACATACTTAATTAATTTATTTGTCATTGCTCAATTTTTAATTCTTTTTTACCTATTGTGGTACATACAGTAATTGTATGTATTCTCGGTGCATCGTCTTCACATGTAATTATATAACTGATGTAAACCAAATATTGTAAAACATTTTTATAAAGAGTAACGGTGGAGTTTCTAGCCCATTCTTCTCTATACAAAAAGGAAGACCTTATGGAAGGGGCAACTAGAATCAGTTCTATTTCTATGTATTTGACGTTCAAAAGTACCTTTAATGTGCCTACTTGAAATAAATTATTTGACTTTGACTTTGTTTAGATTCACAATTGGACCCAAGAGAAGACAAGACAAACTCTGTTCACGAAATTTAATGCAAAAAAACCGCTGTTAACAGCTTTGCTTGAAGTACAATGAAAAAATTTCGTAATTTGATTTTTATTTAAATTTCGGTGGAGGCAAATGTAAAAAGTATATTAGTTTTACCAATTTTTTACATAATGTAACCAAAATTTTCCTGTTATCTAGTTTGCCTCAATTTTTATTCACAAAATAGCGTTTTTTTTATACCTTATTGCGGCCTTGGAAAATTTAATTTTTTTATTAAAGGAACTATAAACAATATTTTATACAACTAATTATTAACTTAAATAATGAAATAATAACTAATATTAATTAAAACTAACTATACAAATAAACAATTATTAATAACTAAAATAGGGCGTCGAAAAATTGTTTAATTTTTCAATTTATTTGAAGAGCTAAGTTCAAAAGCCCGATTCTAGAAACAAAATCACTGTTAGGATTTAGTGCAGGGTTCAAACGTAAATTCTCCGGCCTATAGGTTGATAGAACTGAACTAACCATTTCTGACTTACACCATCGAAATTGGTGATTGTCGACATACTGGGGTGCATCTTGAATAATCGCAGACATTCACAGTAACATAAATACATCTTTCTGCGGCTGACTGCACCTACAGTCTACGCAGAAACCTCAATTCTGAGAATCCTTAATAGTGATTCGGTGATGCAATTAAGCATGAATTAACAACCAAATTATAGTTGTATAAATGAGGGTAAAGTTCCTAATTTACATCTCATAGGTTTTATTGTTTCATATGATTCATTGGTGCTACCATAGTCTCGGTGTTCATCGTAGTATCTATTTTCCGAGCAATTTTCAACTTTGGCTAAAAATGATCTAGCACTGTTGTCCCAGTCTGTATTTTCAATTTTCTGAAGCACTTCTGCAGCTTGATGATCTTCCATTTTCTTAACACCTTGATATATTTTTGATTCATTATATTTCTTTCTGAATGAATCACTTATTTGGGAAATTTGCTTTGTCTTTTTTATAGAAGAGTTAATATGGCGTTGTAAACATTTGCTACCTTTCTCACAATATCCCTTTGCAAAATCTGGACAAATCTTTGTCTTTTCATTCAATTTAACGTGCAAATATGGACATTCTGCTTTAGTGCACGTTCCTTGTAAATAGAAATAACAGGTGGGCATTTTCTTTGTCGTTAAGTCATGAGACAGAAAGCAGACTTTGTCGTGACACAGGCCTTTGATGAATTTTCGACAAATGGAGACGTGTTTTTTGTCATGTAGAAACTCACACCTCCCACGTGCATTTCTTAAACATTTTCCGAATTTACGGAATAAGGGGCACGGTATATTATTTTTCTTTAAATTTCCTTTAATTTTCTTCACTCTTGATTGATTTGCTTGATTGGATTTATACAATTTTTTATGAGTATCCGTGCATATTTTTGTTTTGATTTTGTCTTGCTTCGAAGAAGATGCATTATTATAATTAATGAGTTTAAATTCATTATTTTTTCTATTGAGCACCAATGAATTCGAGGCCTTTTCATTCATTGATGTCTCGAAATTCGTTTCAAACCGTGCCAAATTATTATTTGTAACATTTTTAACATTATTTAGATTTCTTTTGATGTCTTTCCATGACACAGTTTTGTACTTGTTTAATTTAAATGTGTTTTTAGCTTTCTCCAGCGCCGTTTCATTGAATGGTTTATCATTTACATTTTGCCTAACTAAACAATAACGAGATTGTGCAACTGGCGCTGGGAGAGGCATTGCTTCCTTGTACACTGATTGATGCTGATAAGTAGTCAACGAGTTATTGATAGGACTGTTTATTTCGGAAATACCGTGATTACTGAGAGAGGTTGAAATGCATTGGTTACCATCACCAACACGTCTAGATTTGATAAAATTGGGGTTAATATAAATTTTGTTCTTATTTTGCATATTGCTTTGACCATTTGATACAAAGTGAGAGAATTTTGGATTAACATGCATTGTGGCACTGCCGGGAAAATTATTGATCTGTGGCCTATTGAAATTCGGGTTAACATAAACCTTATTGTTACTATTTTCCAGACAGTTGATATTGAGTATCGGTTCTGATTTATTTTGAACAGCCATATTAACTCAATGAATACTGAAAGTATTTATTACCACTTTTACAATTTATTGTCTGTATTAATACAGTGTTCAGAGATTTTTCTAGCTCCTGAGACAGAAGTTCATTTAATGCATCTACTATACTATTAAGCTCAGATTTCCTATCTCCATTTACCCACAGGATACTCATATGGAACGAAGGATTCTGAAAAAGAATGAAAACAAATTAACTTGCAAAACAGTCTTAAGTTGGCGGCCTGTTGGCGGATTGACTTTACAACAAATCTTAAAGTGTAGAAGCTGTAAACCATGCTAAGAATACTCTTTACGTTTTCTTACATTAATTCATTACAGTTGGAAAGGTTTAATAATAAACTATGAATGTATAAAAATAGATTTGATAATACTTATTCGAATCTTAAAGGGGTGATAGACGTACGAGCAAGTACGCGTACTTATGGCTCGGCGAGCTTACTCGCCTGTGTGTCATGTTAAGTACGTGGACTTTAAAACCGCTAAGTAAATTCGTCGGTGGAAATTTTCCGGTGGAATATGATTCTAAATAAGGAGCTGAATGCTGTTAAGGGTTCCCTCTATTTGGCAGAATCTTGATGCTCCGAAATTTATTTGGCAGAACACACTTGGCATAATTTTCTTTAAACGAATATTTTTAAGGCAGAAAATTTGTTTTAATATAATTATTGTTTGACTGAATGTTTATACGTCGTTTATAGTTTGGCAGAAAACTAAGCTCAAAGGGAAACATTTTGTTCGACAAAATCCGATCCAAATTTCGAGTCCTCAATAAAAATGAAGGGAGTGTGGCATCATTATTCTTTAGCTATAATCCACACATTTCACATCTGATTATCTTTGAGAAACCCTGTCCTGAGGTCCTCTATGGGTACAAAGGCACAAACACAACAATGTGGCATTACACAGCACACTAAAAAAAAAACACCTCTCAGTATTTACAGTTTAAAGGAAATAGACAGAGTTTGACATAAAGCATGACCTCCAACTTCACTAGCTCCACCTGCTTTGAGCTTTTCAGATTATCATCATTACTACTGTGCCATTACACCAAAATAAATAACGTCCATATAATGCCGTCCGGACATTTTGGTGGTTTTGGCAAGTTGACATAAGTCGTCCAGCATATTATTTAAAACTGGAGTTCCATACGAGATTTGTTTTATTTTTATTTTATTATTGATTGGCTCGCGTTTGACCACTATCTTACCAGATGATATCGATGCGGTGATGTGGTATAAACTACTGTGTGACGTTGCAAAATTAAATCTCGAGCGACGTCTACCGTGAGAATCTTGAATCACAAGAGTTTCACAAATACTAGAGATGGCGCTGTTCCAAACTGAGTTTTGATAATTATTTTTGATACCGCTCGTTTCCCGGTGATGCAATATCGAATCAATTGGAAAAAACCGTTGATTCCCACTGATGCAAATTTGCATCAGTTGACACACGCTGTTACAATCTCTATTTCTACCACATAAAAGGCTAATATCGTCTGTGGAAAAATACAGAACGGGGCTTGATAAAATTTTACGTCAAATAAAGCTTTATGACGACCAAAATTTTGCGAAATATTTTTAAAATTGACGTGTAGCAATGCGTTGACAGTTATGTCAGAGCGCGTGTGTGGAGTGTCTCTCTGCATATTTTAATTAATATATAATAATAGGGTCCCGTTTTACCCTTTGGGTACGGAACCCTAAAAAGTACACGGAGTAGGGCAAACAAGTAACGAGTGGAGTCGCGATTGTCAAAGTCGATTTTCGAGTTTTAGTGATAGTTTAGTTTGGTGTACAAGAGAATCGGCACCATTGTTGTCTCAAAAGATCGGGAAAGTACTTATGTTTAGTGGCTCGCCACATTTTATGTTTGTGTACCTTTAATATTTGTTGAATTACATTGTACCTTGTAACGTGTAAAGAGGTATTTGTTTAATTGGTTCTTTTCCTAGCAAAATATACCCTATAAATTTACTTTAGCATGGTTGGAAGTAGTATATTAGACCGATAAACAGTTAACATCTCGTGTTTCCAATAGATTTCTGTGAACTACTAAGTAGTGGGGTTACAAGTAGGAGTTGGAGTTGGACAGGGAGTTTTTGCTACACTCTCTTTATAACATTTTTAGGGAGTGAAAATCGCTGAATCCTGTCCTTGGTAAACTGGACGTTTTGCGAATTGATCGTCCGGGAATAAAAAAATCTAATTCAATTCTAGTTCATGTTTTGTACAATATGAAATCCGAAGTAAAAATGCCTTTTACTTAGGATATGTTCATAAATAAGTTAAATTTTACGCACCTCATAGAATGTAGGCAACTGGAAATCAGTCAGTACATCATCCACTTTTTTGGACACATTCAGTAAGTGTTTATGTGTAAATGGATCCACATCTAGAGAAATAAATGTCCTTGAGTGATCTTCGTTACAATATACTTTTACTGCAGCAAACCCAAGGTCAAAACTGAAAGAAAAAAATTGTAGTGTAGTAAGTAGTGAATAGGTAGACGCTGCCACATGCCGCGCTGTGGATACGCGCACAGAGTACATTTATAAATGAAAATGCGTTCCTTCGCTTGCAGAGTGCGCGCAAGATAAGTCTGCGCGCGACTGGTGGCGCTGGCGTGCTTAATTCTATACTTACTGTAATACTTAAAATGTTAAACCTTTATGCATATGTATGAACATGGACGACGCAAAAGAAGTATGTAAGAATTTTAGCAGGTGGCGTTCTGTAGTTTCTGCCCACCCAATTAGGAAAAAGCTTTAAAATTTATTTCAATTAAACTAATTACAGGAACTTTTGAATTGCCAAGGGCTTGCTCAGTCCGAAACATGAATCTAATTGCCCATTTCAAAGCAAATAAGGTGAAGTATGGGCATAAAACTCCATATGCCCATACTTCACCTTATTTGCTTTGAAATGGGCAATTAGATTCATGTTTCGGACACTCTTTTAGATCAACTAAATATACAGGGTGTCTCAAACGTAGTGGTCCAAAGGCAAATGGGGTAAAACAGAGATGGCCACTTATTATTTGTTGTTTTGCTTATAATTGCTGCTGCTTGGATTAACTCTAGACGATTATTAAAAATCTAGTTTAGTAGTCTATTAATGTAGGATACTTCTAAATGTACATTCGTAGGTCATGCAGGAATAAACATTGTCCTTTGAATCAAACACATAATTCTTTAGCGTTTTTAAAATAACACATGCAGTTACAAATAAAATTAAAATAAATGTCATTCATTTATAAAAATTGCTGAAATCGGTTAATTAGGCTGTAATTTTTATAACTACCATAATTTTTTGCAAGCAAGATGTACACTTTTCAAAATAATAAAAAAATATTTTATTCCGAGACCTATGATCAATATACCGGCGAAGTGCGTGTCGGACCACACACAGGGAAGAGTTCCGTATTTGGGATGAACATTTAAGCAGGGAAAATTAACGTACCTAAATAAAAAAAGACACTTGGAAACATCATCACCATCTTTTTAATTAGGGGATCCAACAATGCCCCACTCTTACATGCATATAATTTTTTTTTTTTTCATCCCTCTTGGATATTGGTTGTACCAACCCTATTTTTTTAATAATATCCCAAACCATTGTATAGCAGTGCACAGAATACACCTTTCCTTTTTTCATTAATAGAGTGCCACTAGTCACTGAGTAAAATGGTTGTGTCATCCAGACTGACAGATGGACATGAAAAAATAATAACGGTTAGCTACGGAACTCAAAAAATGTTAATGTTGGACATTTGATACTCATCACACTTTAACAGCACAATAAAGGGTAAGTATGTGAAGGTGTGCAGCCGTGAATTTTCCTTCCAGAGACCAGAGACCACACACACACACTCTGCGTCCAGCACTTGGTGTGTCAACACATCGTGTTCTGGTTTACAATTGGTCAATCGTCATCCTGAGGATGCCTCGTTGAGAGATGAAACACATGTCGATTTCTTACAGGGTTTTTTATGACTCTTGAAGAATAGTTAAGCGGAATAGGTTACTAAATATATCTACGTCTATTGTATTTTATAATGGATTTCAGCAAAGTCACGCCTGAATCAATTAACTATCTGTAATAGCAAAAAATATACAACAAAGTATATATACCTTTCAACATTTGTGAGGCATTTATGAAGTGATGAACTGAATGTTGATATCAAATGATACTTCAATACAAAAGTTTTAGTCAAACTGATATGAAAATCATCACACCGATGACATGCTTCAACTTTTGTTACTACAGCTTCCTCCAATTTATCAATTAAATTGCATACAGCGTCTAATTGATTATCTAAAACATAAAAAATAAATACTTAATAACATCAAAATCATTTATTCTCTTCTGATAAATTTTAGAAAATGTTTTATAAACATTAATTTTAGAAAATGATCCTATGTTTATTCATTAGAACTTGTACATTAGTATTATCAAACAACTAACTGTTCTCTTTTGAATCACTAAAATATTTAAGGTACATACAATTTACATAAACATAAGTGGCCCAGTTCCCCCTCACATGAGGAAATGATCGTGACCTGCCACCATGTAGTTGTGGATCATCTATGTGTATGTCGGAGGGCACAACTGGCACTTTGCTCAAATTAGGCGCAGGAAACTTAGGTCTGAAAGGACAAATTCTAGTTTTGTTAGTTGTTACACATAGCTTGATCAAAAAATATTCATGATCACAATTACGGACACTAAGAATATGAGTAACTAAAACAAGGACCGTGTTTAGTACCTTGTCTTAGAATTGTGTGTTAATTTTATTAAGAATGTATATAAGTAGTTAAGATTATTTTCTATTTATTACCTATCAAAATCATTGTCTGTAATATCTGTTTCACTATCTTCTGAATTAGATCCATACTCATCACATATATAGGATAATGCTGACATAAGGTATTGTTCAACTTATCAACACACTAAATGAATAGAGTTAAAAAATTAAATTAATTTACGTACCCCATCAACTAATAAAATATCAAGACAAAACCTGATATATTGGTTTTTAATAATTGAATTGATTGACATTGAATGACACGAGACTTATGACACTTTACTTTGACACTTGACAATAATCGGAATGTTGCCAACGAAAATCGTATTAAGCACAAGCGATCGATCGATGGAGCAGAAAAGTTGGAGCTAGAGTCTGGCCAACGAAAGCCGTCCAAGAAAAAAGGCGGCAATTTAAAAAAATCAAGAGCTGGCTATACACTGCATAAACGGAGTCTATACTATTTATTACTTAAGACATTTATACGATACTTACATCAGTATTTCATATTTGTATAACAATTAATCATGTAATATTGTACTTAGAAGTGAAGTAAAATATTCAACAGATAATAATTAGTGGACAGCTTTCGTTACCGTGCGTTTGCACTGGTGAAACATTTAAGACAAAACATGTTAAAATCTCTACTTCCTGTCAATAATTGTATGGAACATTGACAGAAAATAGAGATTTCAACATGTTTTGTCTTGAATGTTTCGCCAGTGCAAACGCACGGTTAGCCAGACTCTAGCATATGACACTTTGCTTTGACAGTAATCGGAATGTTGCCAACAAAAATCGTAATCTATGCACAGGCGTTCGATCCATAGAGCAGAAAAGTTGGAGCTACTATCAGTGTCACCGTACGTTTGCACTGGCGTAACATGTACGACAAAACAAGTTGAAATCTCTATTTTCTGTCAATGTTCCATACAATTTTTGACAGGAACTGGAGATTTCAACATGTTTTGTCTTGAATGTTTCGCCAGTGCAAACGCACGGTCATATACACTATGACTTGTAATTTGACGTATTCCTTCCTGTTAACGCAATACTTCGCGTTTACACCAGAAAACATTCAACATGTATGCTGGGTGACATCACCTTCCAGCTCGCTACTTATCTACGTCTGGGCGCTCCTTGCGTGGCTCCGCATCGCTGCCAATGCGGTGAAGGTGTCGACTGCCGCGGTCACAATGGCCTATCCTGCAGTTGAAGTGCAGGCCGGATAGCACGGCACGCCAGTATAAATGACAACATCTGTCGTGCTCTTGTTACCTGCCGGTGCCAGCCGTTTTAGAACCCAATGGCTTGGCACACGACGATGGGAAGAGACCATACGGAATGACCATAATGCCTTGGAAGGTAGATAGGCCTTTGGTGTGGGATACAACGTGTTTCGACACCCTTGCGCCATCCCATCTTTCTAGCACGGCGGGCTGTGGTGGGGCTGCTGCTGCAGTGGCAGAAAACCTCAAACGACGCAAATACTCCAATCTTATCGGGACGTATATGTGCGAGCCGTTTGGGGTTGAAACCCTAGGGCCATGGGGTCCAAGTGCCCAAGTGCACTTGGTTTTTTAAGACATCGCCAAGCGGTTGGACGACTCTTCACTGAACCAGAGGGCTAGCCTATTTTTTGGCCAAAGAATCGGCAATGCTATTCAACTTGGCAATGCTGCCAGCCTTTTGGGCACTTTTCCTATTGACAGCGATGCGGATACATTTTTTGATGCCCTTTGATCATTTCCCCCCTTTCTTTATATACTTGTACATAATTATTATTTAAGTCAGTAAGTAGTTGTATAAATTTTATGATAAAATTGAATTTAAAAAAAAATCGCAAGTGCGAACAAGTCCGCGTACTTATGACTCGGTGAGCTTACTCGCTCGTGTGTCATGCTAAGTACGCTGACTTTAAAACCACTGAGTAAGTTCGTTGGCGGTCAAACAGATTTGAAATTTTGCTCGTAGCTCGCTTTGGCTCGCCGCGAGGCGCGAGCCGCCAATTTGACAATGACATTTTGAGCAAGCTTCACGTGTGTCACTGACGACGAGCTGAGTAAGGTCGCGAACTTAAAAACCACGTACTTTAAGTACGCACGTCTGACACCGACGGCGAGCCGAGTAAGGTCGCGAACTTAAAAACCGCGTACTTTAAGTACGCACGTCTATCACCCACTTAATTAAAAACGCGTACTTTAAGTTTGCAAATCTATCACCTACCTTAGGAGTATATGTATTCTGTGGACAGAGCAATACTAAATATAGAGACCGTTAGTTCTGTAAGTAGTCTGTGACTATATAATTTTTTTTGGGCTGTGTTAGAGACTGTGGGTCTGTGGTGTGGCCTACCTATTCTACCTAAGTACCTACCACCTGCCATTGTGCGATTTATAATACTACTCTATGCATGTACTCTTTGCTATTGCTAACAATTTTTTAGGGCGGCTTGTAATCGTCTTTCAAGTGAGAAAACAGAATTACATTTTACCGATAAAATACTATTTGAAAATGTCGAGCAAATGTGAAGTACCTTCAGAACCTGCCAATGATGATACCATTCAGTGTTTGTTTTTTTCTCCTAAGCTTGGTTCGGATTTATCATTATGGGAAGACTTGTGTATGCAGCTTAATAATTCTATAAAGATCTTATCTAAAGATTATATTTGGCACCGAGATGAGTTTCAAGTCTATGCTCCTATTATTAAAGATAGCATTACTGGTAAGGCAGTTATTGGCACATTGAGGTTTTTTATTTTCATTTCATATTATTCTACACTCACTTTAGGATTCCCTGTTTGGATAAAAAAATTATAGCTATTGTGAGTTAGATGGCTATTAAACAAATTATTTAAAAAACAAAAAACCCGACTGCAAAATGCTATAACTGAAAAGAGAAAAACAAGCATTGAACTTTGTTTTATGTAAGGTATTGCAGGCCAATAACCAATAACCTGAAATATGGTGTAACTTTTGATTGTCCCCGAATGCGATACCTTACATAAAACAAAGTTCAATGCTTGTTTTTCTCTTTTCAGTTAGGTATAGCATTTTGCAGTCGGGTTTTTTGTTTTTTAAATAATATGTTTTATTTCAAGCTTTTTAGTTTTATTAATCTACATATTTGGAATATACTCATTATTAGCTTTTATTTGATACCAATATTGCTGTAATTATAAAAAAAAACCTACCCCTACCTTTTTTTTGTATTTGCAGATGAAATATATACATTTTTTATAGCCTATGTCACTCCCACAATTAAGACAAACCTAACGATATGTTAAAATCCATCAAGCCATTTAGGCTACAGAGCGTGCCAAAGAAATATACATACATACCTACTCTCGAAAAACACTATCCTCCTTCTGGGGCAGTCGGGTAAAAAGGGATAAAAATTTGTTTTTTTGGACGCAGCACACATTGTGAATGGACTAGCTACCTGTGTTACCTTGGGTTTTACCACCTTGTTACAGGGAGTGCATTATTAAAATATTTGTAATTTATTTTTTGTTTATTGTCAATCATGCCTTAAAAGCTATACTTACTGATTTGGATGAAATTTGGTACATGGATGGACCATCACCTGGAATAGGACATGGGATAGAATGTTTTATGAATCCTCATAGTATGTTTTTTCTTAAATGTTTTTATGGACCATTGTAAATAAATTATTTCTCCAATTAGTACCTCTCCATGTTTAATTACCATAAACGTAATTTGTAAGTGTTATGTATATTTAGGGCATTAATTGTCGTTTTAAAAATTTACAGGACTTCCAAATCACCTTTGCAGTACTACGTGTTTTGGTGACAACCTAGAAGATGAATGGTTCATTGTCCATGTTATTTTTGAAATTTCCAAGCAATACAGAGATTTGATCATCCAAATGAAAGACAATGATGGTGATTTTCTGCTGATAGAAGCTGCAAACTTCTTACAATCTTGGGCCAATCCAGAGAACACTGAGAACCGAGTAAGTCTTGATATAAAATTGTATTTCCTAAGTAGGTATATTGTATATTTTATTTAAAATTTAGCAAATTAAATAGATAAGGTATGCCAAAAAAAAAAAAACCTGTGTAATATTCATGTTGCTTACTCAGGCAATAGCCGCCTTTACACGATACTTGCTTTCACTCGCGATCGGAGTGTGCACGATTGAACGCGGGAAAGCTTGCACGCGCAATCGTGGGTGATAGTTTTCATCAGTTTTTATGTGCATTGACTCTTTCGCGCGGTATTACTCCTGTATTATTTTATTAAAGGCTAATCACGCGTGTTTCACTACGGGAAACTGCCGCGACCTAGAGTGTATGAAAATCATGCAGCTTTGTTAAAAGTTCTAAACTAATGGACAAAAGGGTTAGAAAGAATATTAGACAAGCAGTTATGTTCGCTGGTCTAAGCGTGATTTAAATAAGAAAAAGAAGATCGGTGTGGGTAAACAAAGAGAAAAACAAATTCTCTGTTGGTTTGCGGCATTCCGTTATCCCTGCAAAACTTGACTAATTTTTCGTAGGAACTCTCCAAGAGCGCTATTACAAAATCGAAGTGCGCAGATTTAGGTAAATAGGACGGCGCGCGGCAACGGATGCGCTCGTGTGCGTCTACCCGCTATGCGTCAGACGCGAGGAACAAACCAACTTGATTGAGCCACAGTAGTTGGCTGGGTGCCCTTTTTACCCACATAGCACACAGCTAAGAGGGCTGAGGCAGAAGTTACGGTTCTTAGGACGGGAGCATTCGGCAGTGCCATGCTCACCCAGGCACTTTACGAACCTGGGTTACGCATGGCAATGCTTCTGCGAGTGCTTGTATAACTGACAATGGTGGCATTGCCTTATGTTGCCGTTATTTTTGGGCTTCTCAATAGCGAAGCCCACTAGACTACAGAGAGATCTAATATTAAAGATGGGGTAATGCCCCTCTACCGGAGAGCAGACGACAAGAATCATGTCGAATGCTTCACCGCCACGCGAGCGGTGCATACGGTGGACTTCGTCCACGGGGACGTATTGCGACAGGTCGGCTTTTACGTCGGTGGGGGAGATTTCCTTAGGGATGCGCTTAATCACGGCCCTAATCTGTTTGTCTTCCGGGAGCGAGAAGGTGTGGAATGACACACCTCTTGCTCTCAGAAGATTCGTTAATTCCCTATAATCGCGGGCAGTCGTGACTCGTGAGGGAAACTTTGATACCCTGTAGGGTAGACCTGGCATTGGTGAAGTCGATTTTGTTTTCGACACACCATTTGGACACATCTGTCCACTTCCCCTTGTCCTGAATGAACACAGGAGGTGGGGGAGGGGACTTTTTAATTTCCGTAGTTGATGGGTCAGAGGGAGCAACTTGAACAACAAGGCACACAGCTAATAGATCGAAGATAGTCTCTGCGACTATGATGTTCGTCGCGGGGCGCGACGACATGATGACTCGGGAACCACTGAGCCGGAATCAGGAAAACTCGAACCACCGCTTGACTGCTGCGCACGTTTGTTCGGTGCCGCTGCCGCGCGTCGAGTGATGCTAAGCTAAAGTCCGCGCGTCTCGAGATTTATATTGATTTTTAGCTTTGCATAGATAATATCGTTTTACATTAAAAAAGATTAATTATAATAACAATTTTTTTTTTTAAGCAAGGTAACATGGTGACCCTTTTTATTAAATATTTTTTGTTTTTTGTAACGTGTATTCATAGATAAAAAATATTTTTTCGGACGAAAGATTATCAATATCTATCTGTTTTACGGAATTATTTTTGGTGTATTCACACAATCCTCACCTTTGAAAGCTTCATGAAAAAAGATTTATTTTGAGAATGCCAAAAAATAGTCATAAATAGTCACCAAGGTTAAAAAAATAGTCGCATTATTTACAAAGTTGTAGCTATAAGTTGGTGAGGATTGTGTGGTGAACATCACACATTGTGTGGTGAACATCACACAATCCTCACCTCGGTGCAAGCAAACATTGTACAGTGTAAGTAAATTATGAAATGTTGCACAAAAAATCTTTAGACTCATCTTTGACAACGCAATACCTTGTGGGGTCAGGTGCGCATCATTTATTTTTCACTCCCATGGTCCCAGTGGATGAAAGGGAACGCGGATTGCCCTTTCACCCGCTAGGACCATGGGAGTGGCACCAATGAAAAACCTAGCCTATAAACACAGTTTTGTAGAAATCAGTAAAACTCTTTATAAACAAATTGTTATGCGGCCCCAAACGAAGAAAATAAAACTTTGAAAATGGAAAAATATTTTTCCTACCAAGATACGGAACCCTCGAAGCTCGAGACCGAGTCGCTCTTTGCCGGATTTTTATCTTAATATAGTATATAAACCGGCCTGTGTTTAATTTTGTGTTATCTGATGTTTCAGGTTTTCATTTATGATCATCATATACATATAATACCACCAGAAGTGGCTACATTAGATGCCAAGTTGGAGTTACAAAAAGCTCTGAGAATTATTTATGAAACACCCCAATTAACACAAACATCTAATAAAATACAACAAACTATCTTGAGTCGTATAGGAAACTATCCAGAAAAAATAAACGAGCATATTCATAAAGCCGTAGTGAAGATGCCTTCCAACCTTGCGACATTATTGACACTAAAACCTTCTCTTGTTGCACCCATCGTCAATGCATATTGTAACCACGACATTATAGATGCAAAATGTTGTAAAAACATAGACTTTGATGACTGTGTTACAACTGAAATAAAATTCACGAAATTTTTGTATGCTACAATGGTTCATTCTAAACTTATTAATTTTGCTAAACATTTTATAGAAAAGGAAAATGATAAGAAAAACATCCTTGGTTTGAAATTAATGTGTGGGTATCAGATTATTATGAACAAGGGCTCGGAAACTGACCTATATTCATCAAAAGAATATTATCTGTTTCTCAATAGCTTAAAGCAAAACGGATATTTTAAGAATAATATTGAGGGTTCCAAAAATTACAATTATTTACTAGAAAAAGCTCAACATTATTTTTCTATGGTGGAATGTCCTGTAAGTTCAAATATATCCCTTAAAATATCAGAACTGTTGGCATCAAATGACTTCACTAGAGTAAAAAGTTCACTAAAGAGCATGACATCAGTAGAACAAATGACTTATGTAGATGACAATGAAGACTGGTTAAATATACATCCAGAACAGTTAAATGAGTTATTGCAAACACGTTACGGCAAGAAATCTAAACTTAGAAATGATGATATCTTAACATCACAAAGAGTAACAGAGGAATTATCGTCTTTTTTGAAGCAAACATCAGATTTTGAAGGGATAGAACAGGACCGCAGGGAAATATCTGAACAGGACGATATTGAATTTGAATCAGATCAGTTTGTTTCATGTATAGAAAAAATGTTAAATATGTTAAGTACAGGTGCTAAAGAGGACACTGAAAGTGAAGGCAGTGAAGACGACTTTGATAATATGTATTACGAAGATGATGAAAATGATGATGATGATGACGGCGGTAGAGAAATTCAAGCAAAAATACAGAATGGCTCTACTGACGCTGTAGAAGAAAATAGAACTGTGCTTGAGAACATTATTCAGAGTATGAAAGAAGAAAAGGCATCAACAGGGCCGTCAAGCAACTTAATGCGGTATCTGGGGATAAGCAAATCTGAATTATTGGACTCCGATGATGATTAGGTCATAAAACATTAGGTACCATTATTGGTAGGTAGTTTTTTTTTTTTAATAAGTAAAACTCTTAGCTTAATTTGATATGTAATAGTGTGTGTGTAATAGTTGATATGTAACCGTGCGTTTGCACTGGCGAAACATTCAAGACAAAACATGTTGAAATCTCAACTTTCTGTCAATGTTCCATACAATTTTTGACAGGAACTAGAGATTTCAACATGTTTTGTATTAAATGTTTCGCCAGTGCAAACGCACGGTAAGCTATGCAAAGCTGTTTAAGTTTTGCGAGAAATTAAACAATTTATTTATAAAACTATCTCCGATTCCTTTATTTTATTTAGAAAATGCCCAGAAATAAATTCATTATACCCCAACACCACCTCATACGACGCTCAAAGATGAGCATAAGCTCCTCCAGCCGTCACAATAGTTTCTCCAGTTATGTAACTGGCGTCATCTGAAGCTAAAAAGGCGACTGTGCTTGCAATCTCTGCGGGTTTCCCAAATCTTTTCATTGGCACTATAGACAAACTTTTTTCTTTACCTGCTTCAGAACTCGTGATCTAAAATAAAATTCGTTTTTGTGGATTATCTCCATGCAGCATTATTATGTACATAAAAATATTAAACAGGTACTTACGGCAGATGCAAACTTCGTAGCAACTATCCCAGGAGCAACACAATTAACTCTGATTTTATCATGGACAACTTCATTCGCTATTGCTTTAGTTAGACCCAAAAGAGTTGTTTTACTGACACTGTAGGGACCAAGCGGCTGAAAGCAAATAACATTTTTTAACGTTAGCAATGAGTTTTAAAAGGTGATAATTTTATTACTTACATAAATAATAATTTATAACAGGCATGTATGTACCTCCATTGGTTGATACCCTGCGATTGATGAAATAAATACGATATTTCCCCCTCCTCTCTTAATAAGTTCGGGATATGCATCCTTAGCCAATTGCCAGGCGCTTTTCACATTGATTTCGAATATCTTGTCCCATACCGCATCGTCAGTCTAGAAATGCAATAACACTTTGTAATCAGCTTATTTCGTGTCTTTTTCAACCGATTTTCAGTTTTGAGTGTGACAGGTATCCTTACTAATATTATAAATGCAAAAGTAACTCCGTCTGTCTGTCGCGCTTTCACGCCAAAACTACTTAATCGATTTAAATGAAATTTGATACAAGTATAGTCTAGAGCCTGAGAAAGGACATAGGCTACTTTTTATCGACATACCACGCGGGCGAAGCCGCGGGAGGAAGCTAGTAAATTCATATATACAGAGTTTAAATTTAATTCATGGGCATCCTCTTAAAGGGTCATTGTACCTACTCATCATTATGAACAAAAAACTAAAATCGCGAAAAAAAAACAGCTGTTCCTTACATTTGACGAGCTATGCTTACATAAATGTAGGGAACAGCAGTTTTTTTTTTCGCGCTTTTAATTTTGGTCCCACCATAGCAAAAGTTGTTTATAATGATGAGTATAATGACCTCCTTAAGAGGATGCCCATGAATTCATTTTCACCCTGTGTATGTACCTATCGTCACTTGCAGATTCAATTGGTGTAACTGACAAAATCCAACTTTTCAGTTGAAGCATTCGAAAGTTTTTTTTTTGTTATTAATTGAACATAACTTTTCTATAAGTAACTTTTTTGGATCTATGTTAACAAATATAATTTTTTCGAAATTACCTGTTCAGAAATACAACTATTGCGAAAAAAACGAAAGTAAATCCATTGCAGTGTCAATCGTATAAACTCATGTAACCTAATTATTTAAATTAGATAATCCACTAGCAGAATTTGATGTTACTGTTAAGAGATAAAAAGGTAATAAAGCCAATTATGAATATTATGATTAATGTATCTGACAAATGGTTTCGTTGGAAGCGTCATGTTGTTCCGCGGGTTATAGGCTCAGGTTACATAAAATAAAGCACGGTGGCTTATAGCAGACTAGCTTCCGCCCGCGTGGTATGTCGATAAAAAGTAGCCTATGTCCTTCCTCTGGGTGCCATCTATCTCCTATCCAAATGTTATCGCAATGCGTTCAGTGGTTTAGGCGTGAAAAGGTAACATACAGACAGAGTTACTTTCGAATTTATAATATTAGTATGGATGTAATGTAGTGTACCGAAAATAATATTATATTTATGATTAATACTAGCTTTTTCCCGCGGCTTCGCCCGCGTGGATGTCGGATATTTTGCACGAAGGGCCGTCGCACGAGTGTGCTGGATTGGAGGGTGGAAATCGACAGGACACTAGTCACTCTGAAGACGGAAGGTGGACCACGGTGGAAGCAATTAAACGAAAATACTATATTCCACTGTCAAAGGTAGCGAGTACTGATTATCTACTCAGCCTACTGTCTCCAATCAGTTTTTTTTTTTTTTTTTTAACTATGGCATCTCGAAGTTGATTACTGAAATCATGACTTCTTATCCGGACTTTCCTGTGGCTGCCTTAAGAACTACTCTCAAAGCTTCCAGCCAGGGTCATAAACGCAAACTATTCTAAAGTTATAAACTAAGTGAACGCTCGCTAAGGGCACCCCCTGTGGGGTACGAACCTCGGCTTAGGGCGTCACTGACGGGAGGACAGCAAGAAAGGACAGGCTGGATCGAAATATCATCATTATTGTTAACAGGGGAATTTAAAGCTACGTGCTCAGCAGCGGCACGGGCTGACGGGACGAATTTAATCGGGGTCGCGATCGCGGATTGCCTCGTCGGCGAGGTCGGAATGACGGGAAGCGTCTGTTTTTGTGCACAGTACTGGTCTCCTTACGGCTCTCCTGCAGGAGGGTTATGGGGTCATCTGGCTCTGAGAGAATATGCCGCGGGCGGCGAATGACACTAACATTAGAGGGGACATAGTTAGCGGCCTCGACAACCAGAGGGTTGCGATGTGTGGCGGCTGAATCGAAGTAACGCTTGGAAAGGCGTTTGAGAAACTGACGGATAGTGGGAATCTTTAGGTCGAGATGTAGGATCTCGTTACGAACATAAAAGGGGCTCCCGTGGCCCTACGAAGGAAACGGTTTTGGGAATCTTTAGGTCGAGATGTAGGATCTCGTTACGAACATAAAAGGGGCTCCCGTGGCCCTACGAAGGAAACGGTTTTGGAGTGCTTGCATCCTACGAATATGGTAGGGTTTTGCTTGAGCAAAGACGGAACCCTCATTGGTCATGATGGGGCGAATGCACGTCGTATAGGTACGCAATTTGCACTTAAGTGACAATTTGCTGCGTGCATTCAGAACGGAATGGAGTCTACCTAGAGCGAGAGCGGCTCGCGAGCGAACCTGCTTTATGTGCTCTCGAAACGTGAGATGTTGGTCCAGTATCACATCTAAGTATTTGGCATGCTTCTCCCAAGGGATCGGCTTGTCAAACATGGTGATTGGAGTGGGGGCGGGGAGGGGTCCACCGCCACGCGGTTTCTGAAAGAATACCGCTTGACTTTTGTCGGGATTGACTTCTATACTCCATTTTCGAAACCAGGCGCCAAGGTTATTGAACGCTCTCTGGAGAATGAGGTGTATGTTGTCGTTACTAATTCCCTTGTAATAGATGGCCGTATCGTCTGCGAACAGAGCCAACTGCGCCTTTCTATTCTTCGGGATATCGCTAGTGAACAGCGTGAAAATGAGCGGCGAGAACACGGAGCCCTGGGGGACACCCGCGCGAATGGTTCGAGGGGAGGATACGGCTACTTCGATGCGAAAGTGGAAGGTGCGATTCGACAAAAAGTCCCGTACTATGAGTACGAGACGATCCGGCACACCGAGTTGGTATAACTTATATGTATATCAAGCCGTTGTGCCAGACTTTGTCGAATGCTTTCGCTATGTCGAAGAAACTTGCACCGGTCATAGCACCGCGCTGGACCTGATGCACGCTAGGGTGCTGGGTTCGAAAGCCGAACTGTTCTTTGGGGATGAGGCCTTTGGTCTCTGCGTAATCTCTGAGTCGCTTATAAATAAGTCTTTCAATGTAACTCGAAGGCTCCCTTTTCAGTGTCCTCGAAGGCTTATCGGTCCGTACTAGGGGGGGTTCTCTCTACCATTTCCCACGTTTTGGGACTGACCAGTACTCGCTACGCTATTGTTTATTTAAACTATAAAAAACACATTTGGTGCGGATAACAATGCCAGCACAAAACTGTTACTACAAACTATAAAAAGTGTTACTAAGACAAATGCACATTTTATGAAGCAGACAATTCTATAAAGCAGACAATAATCCACGCTTTACGCTACCATTAGCTAAACATTTAGAAAATAACAAAACAATGAGTTTTACTACGACCCTCGGCAATAAGCAAATAGTACAATATAATCCAAAATTAACGAGCGCCGCCAGAGGGTCTTGAACATGTGGCTACTTTTTAAAATGGTTAACAATTAAAATGGTATTTTTCCTAAAAATAACACATGACTAAAACATTTAATTCTTCAGCTTAAACTATACGATCAGCTGTCCTGCACAGATATCGTCACATGGGAACGTACCTACTACCGGGATACTTAAGAAATGCTGGGTTTCCTATACAAATTTTCATCAACTATATAAACCCCACGCCCGCCCCCTTTTTTTGGTTTGTTTTTGAGAATTTAAAATCTGCAAATGACTTCTCCCGCTCTGGGCGGAGCGGAAGGGCGTGTCAGACTTTTACTGACTAAAACCCACCCGTGTTCCTTCAGTTGCCTATTGCCAAGGTCCCGGTATCTCTTTCGGACTTTCCCGCAACCCTGGCAGGCATCGGTCCTACCGGACCCCTCCAATTGTGCTGACATCTTTTTGAGGCGCGCGTGGAACACGACGCGCCGTCGACCCGGGCCTGGTCCTTATCGGACGGCGAGCTACCCATTGCTCGCCGTCCGCAGGCCCGCGCCTATGATGGCCGGGATTCCGCCTGGGATTCCCGACGCCCAGGGCGTCTCCAGCAGCGGCGGCTAGGGGCGTGAGGGCCCAAACTTTGCCTGTCCCTCACGCGTTCCGCCTCCTCCTTCGCAAGCATTACTGCTTCGCAGAATGAGGTGACGGCTTCCCATGCCCTCTCGCTCCGTACTATGGCTTGGACCAGGGCCGGACGCGAGAGATCATTTCCGCCAATCGCCTCCACGAGGACACGGCTGTGCTCCGCCCAAGCAGGGCGGGCATACCTCCACCGTGTCCTCCGGGCGATCCGCACAGTGGTGACACCCGGGCGTTTCCTCCCGCCTAATCCTACACAGGAACCTCCCGAAGCTGCCATGTCCGGTGAGGACCTGTGTCAGGCGGAGAGGACGCCGTGGCGCCTCTCTAGCCACTCCTCAAAGAGGGGACTTATCGCCGCAATTGTGGCGTGCCCAGCACTGGGTTGCGAAAATCGCACTCTCCATGCCGCCATGAGATCCTGCCGGAGCTCTATTCGCTGTGCCGCGATTTCTCGCGGCAGCGGAGTTACGCCCCGGCGCTTTACCTCCTCGCGCCACTCCCAAATGTGCGCGAGGACTTTCGCCTCCAGATCCTATGGCGGTAATCCGGCAAGGAGCCTCGCCGCCTCACGGGAGACCGTGCTGTATCCCCGGGTCAGCCGAATGGCCATGACCCTTTGGGATGCGTTCAACCGGCGGGCCAGCCGCAGCCTAAGGGAACGCGCCCACACCGGTGCCCCGTAAAAGGCCATGGACCGCACGACCTCCGTGTAGAGCCTCCGACAGGAGGCGTTTGGACCCCCTAGATTGGGCAGGAGCGGCCCCAACCTGGTCCAGCCTGTCGATGAAGTTCCACCGGCTGTCGAGGACGAGTCCTAAGTACTTCATCGTCGACTCGACGCCGATGTGAACCCCTCCTACCGGAATTTGGGAACCCGACGGTGGCGCGTTCCGAGGGCCATGAAAACAAATGACCTCGGACTTGTGCAAGGCCACCTCGAGTCCCAGCTGCCGGATTCTATCGACGATTGTCGCAACCCCGCGTGTCGCTAGATCGGCCGCCGCCTGGTGCGACCTCCCCTGTGCCAGGACCAGCGTGTCGTCAGCATAGCAAACTACGCTGACGCCGCAAGGGAGGTCGGCGCGCAGCACCCAGTCGTATCCGATGTCCCACAGATGCGGCCCCAGGACCGATCCCTGTGGGACACCGCACATCTCTCGCCGGTTCCACATTCCCTGGTGACCGGGGTAGATGACGGCTCTGTCCGTCAAATAGGCCTCGACCACACGACAGAGGTAGGTCGGCATCCGGTGGTACCGGAGTGCCTCCCTTATGCAACTCCAGGGCCCCTGGTGTTGAAGGCGTTGGCGATGTCTAGACACCGCCAAGACGACCCCACCCCGACCACAGCAACCCCCGTCGTGAGGGCCCGCACGCGCATGATGGCGTCCACCGTAGAGCGTCCTCTGCGGAAACCAAACTGGCTCTCCGCCAAATCCGGCCCCACCCGCCGAGGCGGTTTGCAATTACTCTTTCAAAGAGCTTGCCCACCTCGTCAAGCAGCACGAGGGGCCGATAAGCGGACGGAGAGTCCGCAGGCCACCCCGGCTTCTTAATGAGGATCAGCTTCCCCGTCTTCCAACGAAGTGGAAACTGGCCGCTCTCCTTATAATATTAGTGTGGATGAGTGTTAATTTAGAATCTATTGAAAGGTTTTAAGGAGTACTATTTGAAAATATATTGGTTATCTATCTTCATCATACCTACATAAAACCCTAATAGGAATAAAATATTTAAGTATGTGTCGGGCCCTATCAGAATACCAGCGCTGCGGTATTTATTTATTTAAATATCGCAGTATTATGCTGAGCTAGGAGCCTTTTTGGCCTCGCACAGGTCGTCTATGTATTTAGTTAGTTTTAATTATGATTTTATTTTAATTTAGTTTTTGCTCTATATTAATTACTGCTTGTTTTTCCTGTGCGTGTCCCAAACAAAATTTTTTTTTTTTTTTCAGTGATAGTCTTCAATAAATAAAGACACTTCCGTAAAGATAATAATATGTAGGCATCTTCTTAGTATTAAAATATTTGAGATTTACTAAGTCTATATTTGTCCCTTTAAAATTAGGTATGCATAACTTTATACTACTATGGTCAAGTCTGCTATTCGTTGGGGAGATTGTAACCACAAATCTTTGTTTTTTTGACGCAATCTGCTAAGTTACAGAATTATTGGGAACTAACATTGTCAAAACCTATGTAAGTATGTTTACTGCTTTAGGAAGTATGTAGGTAGGTACCTTAATTATTGATAACGTCGGTGACATTCTAGTATAGGTACTTAAATGTTTTTTTTTTGTTTTCTCCGAGCTCATGGATACACCAATTTGACTTGTGGAACTACAAATGGATAACACGTCTATTAAGTAAAACATTTATAAAAAATCTGTAAAAATTTGAAAGGCAGAAAATTCTAAGAAAAATTGTATAGGTAGGTACTCAACGTTCGTAGACGTTCAAGTAATTTGATCAAACAGGCTGGTTCAAACAGTTTTATTAAATTGGTATGAATGTGTGTGGGTTTGATTAAAATGAGTTGTCAAATGGCATGAATGAAGAAATATGAATTTTCTCAAACATGCTTGGAAATTCGAGCATTATTTTGAAAACCTTCTTCGAGATAAATCGAAATTGCTGTACTGGTCAAAAACAAGTGACGATGCGGCCAGCAAAGTTACTATGAAAATATATATCTGGCGTGTTTAGCGGCCAAATAAATTACTAAGAAAACTCATATCTGTCGTGTTATTTAAAAATGGAACGAACTTTTTACTTCAACACACGGCAACCAAGGAGGTAACTTATCAAAGATTTTATTTAAATTTCGAATTGGCTTGCAAATAGAACAAAGAAGAAACAAACGATTTGGCGCATGAAAAATTATGGTTGTTCGTCATTGATTTTGGAATTTCTATTTGATTTACTCAGTTTGAATTTCCACGCATTATTTGAGAAAAGTACTATACAGGCCTTGGCCGCAATCAGGAATTGATGGACTCACGTATGTGTGCCTCGGCCCACATTTTCACGATCGCCCATCATTCCCCTTATTGCTGGCCGCGACAGTAATATACTATTTCGTAAGTATTTTTATTTGATCAAACTGTTTGATCAAATTATTTCAACGTCTATGGCCCGCATTACCTACTTATACCAATTGAAACTGCAACTGATGATATTACAATCCTATTATTATTATAATCCGCGCGCGACTGCTACTGTCTACCTCCCCCCGTCTCACCACTCACGGCGCTCACATACCTCAAGCGGTAACTAGCAGTCACGCGCGGCCGATACCAACTTTGTGCGTCCCTCTAAAACCTACCTCTAAAATGGGCGACACAGCAGGATTAACTGCAGCATTGGAAACAAGTATGTCAAAACCTCCGAATTTGCTTTTCGTCTGAAATAAAAAAATATTTATTTTATCATATGAGATACTTAGGTACCTACGTAATTCATCATTGGACATGCAGCCGCATATGTGGAATGTGTGTGTCACTAGTTCGACAAACAAGTGCGCAACATGTCAGTAGGTCGACAAGTCAATGGTTCTACAGGTCCTTAGTGCGACAGGCTTCCAGCTTCTAGGTACAATTATACCAAGAAAAAAACCGGCCAAATGCGTGTCGTACCACGCTCAAAGAAGGGTTCCATAGTTGGGATGAGTTTATCCTAACCGTGCGTTTGCACTGGCGAAACATTTAATACAAAACATGTTGAAATCTCTAGTTCCTGTCAAAAATTGTATGGAACATTGACAGAAAATAGAGATTTCAACATGTTTTGTCGTAAAAGTTTCGCTAGTGCAAACGCACGGTAAGAAAAACTTACCATTGTAGTTGAAAAACATGTTTGATACACAGATGTGATAGTTTTCGTTTTAATTTCGTTGTAAATATATACTACTACTGCAAATTTTTCACATATCCAAAACCAACCATTTTCCTGGCAGGGGGAAACTAGCCTCGTAACAAAAAAAAAATTAAAGTAATAAAAACTAAAACCTAACTACGACTAAAAAGATTTCGAGATTTCATGAAATCATGACATTTGAGACTTTCATGAACTTAGAGAGTTGTATTGCTGATTCTAATGTTTATAATTCTGTAAATCCATATTTGTTACGTGCGCAAATCATATTTAGATCAACATACAATCTAACACCGACCTGCAAATTGCATAAAACGTAAGAAAATTTGAATTTCGCGGGCTACTCTGGCGCAATTTTTAATTTAATGTGACGTCACATATAACCATCGGACGATCAAGACACTTCCAACGATACCTATTTTGTTAAATTGTGATGAGTGGTTTAGAAGATAGGAGGGAACAGATGAACATACTTACATGCATATATACCGGTCAAAATCATAACCCTCCTTGTTTCTTCGCCGTAGTCTGGTATGAAGAAGTGGGTAAGATACTAAATTAATGATAACAAACGATACTGGATTTCCATGTTCGTTTGGTCCCTCTTGCTTTCTTCACTTTCATCACATATTCCCTGGCTTACCTAATTATAATTATCCCTACTAATATTATTACTGCGGAAGTGTGTGTGTATAGGTATATCTTACTTTTTTATCCTGAAACTTGGTATATAGGTAGATAGACAGAGAACAATTTTTTATTTATTTATATAAGGCCTCTAGTGAGTGTCGGTGAGGTGCTTGCCTAGGGCGAATAATTTGGAGTTAGTAAAAGAGAAGCCCCCTTTTACCAACTCCAAATTATTCATTTCTTTATGATGTGATGACTAACCTTGCTTATGTCACACACTAAAGCTGCTGTATCAGATATAATAGAAAGACTATTATCATCAATTATTGTCGAAACCAGTACCTATACTGAAAATAATAACGACAAAATATATTTTTTGTTAATAGTATATAAATCAACCTGTATCTCAAAAGGTTCACGTTAGGCGCACCGCGCACCAGGTGTCTTAGCACTAAATGCAGCTCTTGGTATGTGTGTTATGAATTTATGATAGTAAAGACCACAACTTAAATAAGCTCAGATTCGGGAGCTTCAGTTAAAAATTAGATCACACTATATGTCAAAAGATGCACGTTTGGCGCACCATGTGTCTTAGCAGTAAATGTAGCTTTTGCTACGCGTAATACGATAGTAAAGCCCACTACTTAAAACGAGGCCGGACTCAGGCGGCAGAGAGCTTGATACAGTAATTTGCATAGTAGGTAAAATTTCACATTTTCCCAATTAACTCCCGAAATACGAGAGATAGAAAGAAAATTGTTAGCACAAGTATTGAAGGCGTTTGATAAATAAATACGTTGGCATTGGTGCCTGTCAAATTAATCAGCGCCTGACGTAAATTGACGTAGTTTTAGTAGTCAAGTTTTTAATCACGTCTCAACTTGTATGGAGTAGTGACAGGCGCCAGCTGATTAGTTTGACAAGAATAAACTAAAATTTATCTTCTGTGCTTTTCTTAATGTAATAGAAAGAAAAAGATGCACTGAACTTAAATTTAGTTTAGTTTGTGAACAACAGAATCAGCACCATTATTCGTTTTTCAAAATTATTAGACTTTTTTTCTCGGAAATGCTTATATCACCCTCTACCTCTCCCATACATTCGTTCCACTGTGGGACATGGCGAAACTATAAGGGTCCTTTGTTGACTACGGAACCTTAAAAAATAGGCAGTCACGGGGACTGTCAACAGAAGTGAAAACTTAAGCGCCATCTATATTCTAGTCCAGCACTACACGAATCCATAATTCTACAACAATCGAGAAGTTTTCACTTAAAAAATAACAAACTTCAAACAAATATAGGTAATAAAAACTTGTAAGATTTATACTTACGACATTAAATAAGTTTTTCCGTTGATCTGCGTTTCCTACGTGGCATACAACCCCCTCAACCGTAATGCCTTCACTACGCAAACTTTTGACTGCTGCTTCCACATTTTTTTCTTTTCTACTGCTTATCACAACAGAAGCTCCTTCACTTCCCAGTCGCTTAGCTATAGCGTAACCAATGCTATGAAAAAGTACTTTATTATTAGAAATTGAAAGGACTGTTATAATGATGATGGTGATGATTGCGATAGAGAACTTCAAGTAAAACTTTAAACCGGCCAAGTGCAAGTCGGACTCGCGCACGAAGGATTCCGTACAAATCTACCTAGCCTTTTCCCAACTATGTTGGGGTCGGCTTTCAGTCTAACCGGATGCAGCTGAATACCAGTATTTTACATGGAGCGACTGCCTATCTGACCTCCACAACCCAGTAACTGGGTAATACGATACCCCTTGGTAACACTGACTGACATCAGACTTTCGGGCTTCTGACGACCCGTAACGGCTGTCAAAGATCCACGATTGACAACCGGGACCAACGGCTTAACGTGCTTTCCGAGGCACGGAGGAGTCTCGATATGTAAAGATGGTCACCCATCCACGGACCAACCCCGGCAAGCGTAGCTTTACCTAATGGATCGACCCGTGCGGCTGTTATTATTCTGTTTTTTAGTATTTTTTGTTATAGCGGCAATAGAAATACATCATCTGTGAACATTTCAAATGTCTAACCATCACGGTTCATGAGATACAGCCTGGTGATAGACGGACAGACAGACAGACGTTTTACCCTTTGGGTACGAAACCCAAAAAATGGCTCAATTGAAACAGTAGAACAAAATAGAACTGCTTCTGTGCTGATCCACACATCATCATTTTCTGTGTTTTCGTCATGTTCGTGAACAGTAGGGACCGGTCATCTCTTAGCCGCTACGGCTTGTTTTATTATAACTTTTGTTTTTTTTTATCTTATTACTAGCTGTTCAAGGCCCGGCGTGGCCCGGATGTAATTCCGACTTTTCCGGTGGGGTTTCCAAAATTTTCATCATTAAGAACCTTGTCCACTTAAGTATACAACAAAATAAAGTCAAACAAATCGGTCGAGCCCACGTCGAGCCATTCTCTAGTGATAATACATATTTTTACCGACTTCAAAAAAGGAGGAGGTACTTCGTTCGGATGATTGTTTTTTTTTTTAATGTATGTTCCCCGATAATTACGCAGGTAGTGAACCGATTTAAAAAATTCTTTTTTTTTGTTCAATGGCTTATACTTCTGAGGTGGTCCAATTGTCACCAAGTCAGATTCTGATGATGGGACCCTAGAGCACGCCAGGGGAACTTTCAAGAACCGTAGGGGCAACTAGTGCATTTCTTAATTTTTCATTAATTATTTTACAGCACTACAATTTTATGAAGGTCTGGAGTCGATCTGATGATGGAGCCGAAAGACAGTCAAGGGAAGTCCTCAACGGTTTACAGCAGATACCTCGTGTTTGGGCTTGATTAATTTGTATTGATGAGAACTTTGCAACCATATAGGTTATAAGTGACATTACAGATCTGATTATGGACACCATATAATATGATGATAAGGGGAACTATACAGTGTAAGCAAATGTATAGTGTTCAACCTTATATTCTTGAGTAGGCACGGGAGTCTCATTAGCCAGCCGGTTTCGTATAACATCTAAACGATGCTTGCGCTGTTTAGACGACTCGCCACTTAATCTTTTTTGAATAAGATTGAGTCGGCAGATCTTATCATTTGGCAACTCCTGTGACAAATGGGAATGCATGTAATTTCTCATCTGAGATAACCTAGCATGACGATCTAACGGTGATTCTTGGGAACGGGACATAGCACTCCGTTTGCGATTCTTAGATAGGCGTTCTTTTTCAGCAGTATTAGTCTCTTTCATTCTGTTTTTCCTCATGCGGGCGGCTCCTTTAGTTGGTCTACCCATGGTGATTACAAAAATCAAATTACACAAAAAATGGAAAAATAATAAAACTTTTTATTAAAAAAAATTGACCGACTTAAAAAAAACAAAACAAAAAAGGATTACTGTACTAAAACCAAACAAAAAAAGTACTTCTTTAATAAAAAGAGAAAAATAAAAACAAAATATAACCACTACTGCATTAAAAAGCATAAAATAAACTTAAGATACTTAATTCAAAAAAAGAGAAATGCTCACAAAAGCATTTTATTGGATGTCTAATTCTTGTTTATAATTACAAATTAACCTATATTACAATAACTAGAAAATAAATAAATAGAATACCATCAATCAAACTATTCACTTACAAATTAAGATTATTTCTTTACACTATTACAATGCGTTTCTGAACACGTTTAAATAAAATAAGTACTATTATATGGACTAGGTACCGACTTATCTGTTTGAAGCTCAGACCAACCAAAATAGAAAGACAGAGCATTACGAACATCAAAAATGACGCCACCTTTTTATCTATGTTTGTGTAAAAAGGGTTGTCATTTGTTAAAGTTTTACCCTATAATTTGGGGAATAATATTTTGGGTAGGATAATATTGTACGAGTAAGATATTGTTGAGTATGGTATTGTACCTCAATCGTTAGGAAGGATTCCGAAACAAAACCATTTTTATTTACATCGCATAATAAAATAACAATTAAGTAGTGCATTTACATACATGATTTGGAGATTACCTTTTAATCAAGAATTGCTTGTGTTAGGAAGTTCGGCTCTTTCACTTAGAACTATCCATTAATTATAAATTGAATGTAAAAAAAAATTGGTTTATAAATTATAGAAAAATTAAGTTATAAGGTTGTTGAAGCGTAGATTGGGTCTTTGGCCGTCCACGAAGGAGGTCGTGCCCGGGACGCTTTTTGTTAATTTTTTATGATAGTGGCATGTGGCAAGCCTCGCTTGCCAGCGAAATCGAACTCTGCAAAATCGGTATTTTATCGGGTGGTGCGTGTTGTGTAATGTGTAGTTTCATGGATTATTTTTAATAATAGTGAGTTTTTAAAGTGATTGTGGTGTTTTCTTTTGATGGTGGTGGTGGTCGCCAAGTGTACCTGCAGGCTAATCTGGTGAGATCTTTCCATATTACAGTGACTTGCTCCTCTCTGCAAGATACACGCCATAATTCCGACATTTTAAGTCACTACAGGTTTAATTGGCTAAATAATGTAGCCAACTTTAAGATATAATGCGTAGGTGATTGTGTTCCAAAATCGTTATTGAGTACAAGTGACCTTTTTTTTGTGAGTGGTCAGTGATGCTCTTATTGTCTTGGGCACGCATACCTAACGGCTTTGGAAACAAAATTCCGCAGCCCCTAAATACCTCGCCAGATGTGGGCGCCCGCGCCGACCCTTAGGCCGCATAGCAATTGGTATTTTAACTTTTAAGATACTCACTATTTGGGTATATTATAGAATGCCACAACGGGGAATCTCAACAAAGCTGACAGTGAAAGTGTAAACTGTAGATTGTGTAGAATATGATATACCTACTTTGATTTACATTCACTCAAACTGCCTGCAGGTGCAATCCTTGAAAAGGGCTTATTACTCGGGCTAATTTAAAACAAATATGACGGATGGCTATCAAGTTTTAACGTTTTTTAAATTTGCTCTATCCTGGGCGCTATTTTAATTTACAAGAAAGGGGTCGCAACAAAAAGCTGATGCTGCAATGTTATTGGTTGATCAGCATGGGTAAGCGTTACATAGTGGCCGAACGCTGCAGGCGGGAATAGACCTTGCGGTGCGCGCCCGCCATAGTACTATCGCGGAAAGCCAGCAAAGGCGCATGGACGCTATTATAGAACCTGGGCGGTAACAGAGGTGGTCATCTTGTGCGCGGGATTTTGTTTTTAAAAGTAGTTGGTTATGGGTGTCGGCGATGTAACTATGAACAGAAAAGAAGAATTCGGGTGACGCGGGTCGGGATTTTTGTCGGGGTCGTATTAATTACTTGAGCCGAATAGTGCGCTTTTAACTCCGAACTATATTATTTGCAATCGCATCAACCCGAGGTGAGCAGCGGCGAGCTACAGATTGAACTTGTACGGCGACGGAGCTGGACATAAACAACGAGGATCGGGCCGATCGCGATCTGAACAGTGCTGCTGAAAACGCATCAGAATTAAGAAGAAAAGAATCGAGAAAGCAGTTTAACCCCGCCAAAAGATTCACCGGTAAGCTGGACTTGAACCATCCTGACAGAGAGAGTCATCATGAGAGACTTGATTAACCACGCTAGGAATAAACCAAGACAAAAGTAAATGCACGAAATCTTAGAAGTAAAAACTGTTACGAAACACATCAAGAAACACAGGACGTGCTATCTCGCACATGTTCACAGACGCGGCAAACCACACCTTTTATATGCAGCAATGCAGTACTAGGCCAAATCATAGAGAGTAGGCTGACCGATTTACGCATGGAACGACAACCTAAGACAGGACATGGCGTGCTTCAACAAGGAAATCAACTTCTGGATGGACATGGCTGAAGACCGATACAAGATCACGAAAGCAGCCAGCGAGATATACAAGAAACCTGAAATGGACAGCAGCGAGTCCTTGGACAAAGACTCATAAAACAGTAAAGTGTAACACAGCACAGCAGGGAGATAGAAAAGAGCCGAGAACGAAGCATATCTCCGCCAATGGATTCAACGGTGAAAATGGAACGGAGCCAACTGGCGGCGACGTCGTAAAAAGATGCCCATCCTTAGATAAATATTACCCGTCTCTCCACTAATCCATTGCTTACTCAAGGATGCATATCCGGTAGGCTCGCAAATCCTTCCATATCCCGACGGGCACGGTCTATTCCCTACCATTACCCGCGCCCCCCGGTCTACTCTTTGATATGCAATGGCTTCTGTAACCCCATGAACCATGAGGCTCCAGGGGCTAGTGCAAATCCTGGGGTTCATTCGATTTATCGAGTCTGGTTAAGCCACGCTGGGGTCGGTGCATTTCATTCATTCATTCATTCAAGGTTGTTGAAGCGTAAATCATAACACGTCGTGGGTATGTGTCATTAAGTAAATTGTTTTGAAATAAAATAGGTACTTAATTATATTTACAATCAACTTTATTAAATTCAAGAAGACCACGATAACAAAATCACTGACTATAGAAAGCACGGAAAAAGCGTCCGCAATTTGGGAAAAAATAAAATTTGGGACAGTAGTATTTAAATTAGCTAGTCTAAGCTGAGAAACTAACTAAAATAAAATAAAAAATACAGTCTCGTGTTTAATTACTGTTTTGATATCTCATTTTTGTTTTTTTAAATTGTATGTACCTTATTAGGATATTCGGTTTTAATCACACGGCGAAGTCCACGATTAGTTGAATAAAGGTCATTATTATCAAAATGATCGGAACAAACCACGCTGGTTTTTGATGGAAGCCATTCTGGATCATTCCGACTATTTTTTTTAGCTACTATCCATTTACTTTTATTTTCAATATTACTTGGAAATCTAAAATATTAAATACATAAAAAAACAGGCATATAATTACTCGAACTAAAAAATATCGAACGGGAAAATTTCAAATCATATTATGGCAACCCCCGCACTTTAAATGTCACTGTTTTCGTTCGTTCATTCGTTCAGGTTGTTGTTCCAAGTAACCTAAAATTCATAGTTTACTAAATTAAGAAACGATGTTATTTGAAGTACTTACATGTGAAAAGTGATTCCGTGAGACTTTTTATGTGATTTGCTATTGTTTTTACAAGTTTTCACTACACAAGAAGGCATAATTCAATTTTTTTTATTGAAGTTTACTAGACGACGACTCGTGACGTACTAGGAGCGATGAGCATAGTTTTTGTGTAGGTGTGTGCGTGAGCCTGTGTGTTTACTTGCAGGAGCATAGTTTTGTGGCTACACTTTTGATGTACGTAGTGATCCGTCTTTCTATTTTGGTTGGTCTGAGGTTTGAAGTGAAAAACTTTAATTTCGGAAGTAGGTGGCAAAAAACGAAAATTGAAAAGCAAAGACACCAACTAGAGGAGGAGCTGAAACCGCTGGGATACCAGACGGTGTATGTGCGCCACATAAAAGGCGCAAAAAGAAGTCCCGGTTGCGTGTTCCACGCGATTTTTATAAAGTCACCTGACGTCCGGTCCGTCTATGACACTCAGTTCTGAATTCACGCAGCAAATTGTCACTCAAGTGCAAAATGCGTACTTACATTACGTGCATTCGCCCCATCATGACCTATGCGGGTTCCGTCTTTGCTCATGCAAAACCCCATCATATACATTGGATGCAAACACTCCAAAATCGATTCCTTAGAAAGGCCACGGGAGCTCCCTTTTATGTTCGTAACGAGATCCTCCATCTCGACTTAAAGATTCCCACAATCCGCCAGTTTCTCAAACGCCTCTCAAAGCGTTACTTCGAGTCAGCCGCCACACATCGCAACCCTCTGGTTGTCGAGGCCTCCCGATATCGCACATCTACTATTAGCGTCATTCGCCGTCCGCGGCATGTTCTCACTGAGCCAGACGACCCCATAACTCTCCTCCAGGAGAGCAGTAGGGAGACCAGTACAGTGCACAAATACAGACGCCTCCCGTCATTCCGACCTCGCCGTCGAGGCAAAACACGTTCGCGTCCGTCCCGATTATTAAATTCACCCCCCCGTCCCTTGTCCGATGAAGTAGTGCCAGCCCGCGCCGTAGCTGAGCACGTAGCTTTAAATTCCCCGTTTAATAATAATGATGATCTAAACCTTTTGATCCAGCCTGTCCCAACAACTTGCTGTCCCCCCGCCAGTGATGTCGCCCTAAGCCGAGGTTCGTACCCCACAGGGGGTGCCCTTAGCGAGCGCACACTTAATTTTAATTTAGAATAGTTTATATGCCCCTGGCTGGAGGCCCTGAGTGTAGAAGCTTAAGGCAGCCACAGGAAAGTCCGGTTAAGAAGTTATGATTTCCGAAATCACACTTCAAGATGCCATAGTTAAAAAAAAAAAAAAAAAAAGTCCGTCTATGACACCACCATATTCATGAATATGCGTGGTGTCAAGATTGAGGCCTGGCGGGGTAAGCGTGGGCCCACTCAATGCCACCGGTGCCAACGCTTCAGGCACAGCTCGCACTAGTGCCTCCGTCCACTCGCTTGTGTGCGGTGTGGAGGGGAGCACGCGGCACGAGACTGCCCGCGCCCGCGAGAGGAGCCGGCCACCTGTATTAACTGCGGTGGCCCGCACCCCGCATGCAACATTCAGTGCCCTGTGTTCCAGGAAGAAATCCGGAACAAGCGAGCGGGCACGGTGGCATTTACGGCCACTCACCGGCCGAAGTTAGCCGCAGAGCACCCAGGACGCGTAGCATGACCACCGTAGAAACCGGTTTTGTCGACGAAAGAATAGACAAAATGACAGATTGTGATTGTCTATCTGTCATTTTGTCTATTCTTCCGTCGACAAAACCCGTTTCTACGGTGGTCATGCTACGCGTGCAGGACCGGCACATTGAGGCAGACGGGCCGACGCTCTTGGCGCCGGCTAACGAGCCCACGCCACGGACCCAAGCTTCCTCCTCAAGGCGGAGGAAGAGAAACAGCGGGAAGAAGGGGAAGCATTGTCGAGCAGCGGCAAAGTGCGCAAACGCGTAGGTTCGCTAGGAAACCACCAGGTGCTGACACCGTCGCGGCTAGTGCCGCGCACCCGCTGCGGCAAAATGCTGAACGAACAAAGTGCACCGGCTCTGCGAGTTCGCGACGCAGCAACACAAGGAATTTACCACCTGCGCCATTAAACTCCTGATGGACCTCATTAACGCCATCATAGAGGGGCAGCACGTAGAGACGGTCATCCTTGACGGCCTGGCCACGTTACTAACGTTGAACCATGGCTAGGCCGCTCATTGGAACGCCCGCGGCCTTAGGGGTTAACAGTTGTAGCTACAGGGAAAACGTCTATGCTAAGCTACCTGCATTCACAGGCTTTGAAGAAAAAGGTACAGCCAGGATGATAATTTTAAAATAAAATAATTGCCTATTGATCCTGTTTCCTATTTGAATCAGAACACTCTATTAGTCCAACGGAGATTTGAGTAAGTACTGGAAAAGTCAGAAATCACAAAACCATACATTTGTAGCAAATGAGAATTGAGACCCCAACTTTCTTTTTTATGATGTATACTCTGGCCGGATTAGACCCGTTTTCCTGTAGCTACATTGATTAAGGTAGCCTTCATAAATTCAGCTTGTATGTTTGTCGAGTCATTGAACTCCTTAAGTTCTGAATTGAGCTACACTATAATTACTGACAAATGCTTGCACTGACTGGACAGGTCCACTCAAATCTGTGTGGTTCTTTCCTCAAAAGACCATTTCAGATGCTAATCTGCATGGTTCTCATATGGCCTGACCAAGATTATGTCTGGACTTTAAAAGAGACTGCAACCTCTGAGTTTGCTTCGGCCTTTCTTCTCCGAGTAGTCACATAGAAAACTCCAACCTCATCTATCTTATCAGTATTATAAAAGTCCTCTGCCTATTCATGATAAACTCAAAAACGACTGCACCAATTTTCATGCTGTTTTCACCAATGGATTTTGGTTCTCGAGGAAGGTTTTCGAATATAATAACATCAATAAACGAGATCCACGCGGGCGAAGCCCTGGGCATCAGCTAGTTTTTAATATGATGTGTAAAAGTGTTTCCCATATCCTATTTACAGAATAAACAATTTCATTTCATTTCAAGTATTTTTTTTCCCAAAACCTTGTGAAAATTACATGGTTAGGAAATAGGATTCTTATAGAACTTGACAGGGGCAACAATGATAGTTGGAGCGCAGTGTTGTAGCTACACTTTACCATCCTATTGATTGTTTTCTATTACTTACACATTCACGTTTAATTTGTCACATTTAATTACATGAGTTGTTGATTTGGGAATATAAAAAAGAGAATTATTGATTATCAACCACTGTTAAAACTCATTAAATTCTGTTAGGTTACTAAAGTAATTAAAGCACTTTATTGCTCCGTTCTATCCGATCAATCATCCTATCAATGCGCAGCGTAGGTAGTCCATCAAGAAGGCAAAGACTGGCCTTTGATCCCTGGTTCAAACTTCAATTCATTTAAGTAATCCAACAATGTACGTAGGTACCTAAGTTTGATTGCTTCGTTAATATTATTTTTATCGGCTTGTGGACTGATGACTTAATATGCTAGCAGAAGACAGGTCAAAAGATAGTAACTTACCCTTCAGTCGAGGCTGTAACTATTGCCACTTTTCCTATAAACCTACCGCTATGTGCTTCTCGCGCACTTACAATAGACGGGTTCAGCATAGTAACCAAATTATTTGGCTTTGGCATAAATTTGATTGTATGAAACATAATAAAAAGTTTCGTACGGATGCAGCAAACTCACGGTGCCTACTGCCTAGTACTAAACTGCTATAGTGTATGTACAGAATGATTTCGTGTAATCTCGAAATAAATATTTATCTTTAAGCGTCAGATTAAATGTTCTAAGTTATACGTACAATACAAACTGATAAAGATAAAGGTATGTTTACAGAATTTCTGACAAAAAAATATGACGGTCCCAATCCCAAATAGGGATGATGATTCTTTACAAAAATATGGATTTTTAAATCGATTCGAATTGTAACCTAATAAATCGATTCACAAAAAAAATCAAGGTCCAAAAGATCGATTCCTTAAACATCGATTTTTTTAAGTTTGCATTTACAATGTAAATATAAATCCATTTTATGAAAAACAAGAAAAATACCATAATAAATGATCACTTATCAGTAAAATCACGGAATTTTTTAGTTCAGGGAATTCGATAATGACAATAATTATAGAAAATTATTTTTTAATAAATTATTTTATAATTATTAAATTATTTTTATTACCATTGTTAAAGTATCCGGTCAGGTTTAAAAGAAGACATTTATTTTCTAAATGTATTTGTTAAATTAAAAAGTGAAGAAAATAGATAATTCAGCTTATAGTTCCCAATGTTTAATATCTAAGCTTTTTAAAAACAACAGCCTGTCAAGTCTACTGGGATCCAAACGGAACCGCTCATCACTTGCGATGTTGCCGGCAATGGAAAAAAGGCGCTCACAAGGAACAGATGATCCCACGATACTCATATACATGATTGCTATTGAGTGAATGTGGTGATAAATAGAACTTTTTTGTTCTTGCCAGAAAAGTATAGGATCATACTTCAGGTGCACAACTGCCTGTGATAAATAGTGTTTAAATTCTTCGTTTAATCCCTGACTTTCCAGTGCAAGTGCATTACATGTAGAGAGTTGCTTTTTCACAAGCAACTTATGAAAATCCCAAATTCTATTTTTCATATCAGTCCCTTCTATTGCATCGACTTCTTCACTATTATTTTGTGGAAGTTGTTGAAGCTATGATTTTATATCTAAAATTGAAGTATTTATTTTATTTATTTATTAATTTTATGGTTTTTACCAAAACTGAAAAAATCGCATGTCGATTTTCAAGGGTGAAATATCGATTCACTGAATCGATTCAGAACTACATATCGATTTAAAAAATCGATTTTTTGGCTCGAGAAATCGATTCTTCGATGAATCGATCTCAAATCGCCATCCCCAGTCCCAAACGGTCAATAACATAATGCTAGATCTATCCCAATCCCAGATTAAATAGTGCTAGGTACACACTACATGCGCGTTGCGCGGTGACTTTCTTTAGTCGCCGGGTCGTGTCACTCAGTGTCACTGTCCTGTCCCTCTTGAGTACTAATGTTCTGTGGTCCTGTCGCCGCTCTGCCGCGGCTTGATTCCCCAGACTAAAATGGGTGATAGACGTGTGTACTTAAAGTACGCGGATTTTATGTTCGCGAAATTACTCAGCTCGCCGTCAGTGAAACACGTAAAGCTTGCTCAAACTTTCATAAAACAGAAATAACGCTAAGCGAAAACGAAGTAATAGCACGGACGATGCGATGTGATGGTGTGGGACAGGGGAAAAAGTAATTTAACGCAGACGAAGTCGCGCGCAGAAGCTAGTGATAATAATAATTTATTAACGTTCAACATTTTAGGAATTCAACATTACGGGTCTAAAGGATTTTATCGACTATCCATAAACACATTAAAATAAAACAATTATTTGTAATTATTATTTTATTTTAATTTTTCATTCTGCGCACTTATTTAGCACTCAGCACATATAAACTCGCAACTTATAAAGAAACGGTAGTGGGTGGCCGTATCACGAGTGGGGTGGAAAGGATCCTGCGAGTGTCTAGCGAATATGACGGCGCCTTCAGCTTCTGTTGGGACACGTCCTCGAGCACCACAAGGACGGTGACTTCATCATCGCCTTCCTCGTGACGTCGCAGCCACGTGTATATCGACCGTTTCTAAAAACAAAATTAGTGCTGTTTAGAAAACCTCAACCAAACTTAATCTTACCGTGCGTTTGCACTGGCGAAACATTTAATACAAAACATGTTGAAATCTCTAGTTCCTGTCAAAAATTGTATGGAACATTGACAGAAAGTAGAGATTTCAACATGTTTTGTCTTTAATGTTTCGCCAGTGCAAACGCACGGTTACCGTGCGTTTGCACTGGCGAAACATTACAACAAAACATGTTTAAATCTCTAGTTCCTGTCAAAAATTGTATGGAACATTGACAGAAAATAGAGATTTCAACATGTTTTATCGTAAATGTTTCGCCAGTGCAAACGCACGGTTACGTATACAAACACCGAAAAACACTAATCATAAAATTTGGTGTGTGGTAGCTTGGACCCTGCTCCCGACACCGGCGGACTTCTATTTTTTTAGTTTTTTTACATTTTTAAATGTTTTATATTTGTATATTCTAATATTTAAAAATGTAGGTAATTTATAAAATAAACGAAAATTTGGTGTAAAACTTACGTGCACATTTAGTTGTCGCGATATTTCGGCAACTCTCATCCCCATTTCTTTTAGAATTACGATAGTAAGGATTTTGAATATTATTTTAAAAGATCTTGTGTCATGTAGACAGAATTGAGGAATTGAGTAACATCACGATTTTTGTTTTTAAATTATGTTTGCATCCATGATCCACGCAGTTTTTATTTAGATTTGAGTACTAAAGAAGAATTGCAATATGACCGAAATAAGAATAATTACCTGAACCGTTTTCTGGAAAACTTGACAAACAAACATCTATCCCTTTCGAACAGTCATAATTTCTCTCAGTTGCGTCTTTAAGGGCAGTTAAGTGTGTCGCTGTTTGTACATACTAATTCCATGCACTGTAGTCACCGTCCGTCCGTCACTCTCACCTTTTTTGACCTCAGTGAAGTTAGCCATACGATTTCATTAATACGAACTTTTGCTAATGCTATTCGTTAGAGAGAAACGAAAAATCGTTAGAGAGTAATTAGTTTAAAAGTAAAAACAATTTTAATTTTTCTTGTGATGTTGGCCCCCTTACCACAAAAATGGACATTTTTTTTTATTGTTTGCTTCTCGTCGTTTGTGAGATATTGAGAAGATATTGAGAGTTACACAAAATCGTTAGAGTTAATATTTTATTTGATATAACCGTTTCTAAAAGCGTGAAGTTAGCCCACCTCTTTGAATTTTGCCCCCGATTTAATTATTCTGAACTTATGTTAACAAAAGTTCATAATAATGAAATCGTGCGGCTAACTTCACGGAGGTCCTGTATTGGCGGTTTCAAGTTCAAGCTGTCACATATGACATACGACGGTACATTTGTACATTCACCCCTAGATCCCTACTTTACTTAGTCTGTGATTCACCTCTTGAGTACTGTTCAGTAATACGTAGTATCTCTAAGTAGTCTGTGGTTCAGTATCTCTAAGTAGTCTGTGGTACTGTTGTTCTGTGACTTTCACAGAGTACATTTTTTGGCATCTCATTTAGTATTTTAGTACTAGTCGCCGGTATTAATCACAGACTACTTAGAGTTACTGTATTAATGTTCTGTGGTCGGCGACGACCAGAGTACATTTTTATATGACGGGAAGGAAGGAAGTACAAAAACTTTCAAGAGTGTATTGTAAAGTGACAAAAACAAAAAAAATCGGGGGGAAGGCTTTTTTGTTGGGCTAAGTCACAGGGCTAAGTGAGTTAATGTGGCTAATCCAAGATAGATTCAAAACATAAAATTAGAAAATGTAGGCATGTAATGATATCTAGACTGACTTTTTAGTACACATTCATAATTCATTGATCAAAAATACAAAATGAAACACCTTTGACATGGCGTTTACTTTTAGAAAATATTATTATAAATATACAAAGTGTATAGTGGTATCAGTTTTACTTGCTTTTTTCATACATATTTTTATTGCAATTAGTTTATTTCCGTCTATAAATGATAACTTATTGAAAAAGAATGGTTATGTATCCACTGCTCGACAAGTGGTGGATGAAGTGTCGGCCAGGAAGAACAATATTGGATATAGTGATGATGAAGACTTGTCCTCAATTAATAAGAATCACAAAAAACTCTTGACATACCTAAGGCTAGAAGAACTGGACTTCAAACCTCCTTGTGAAATAAAGAGTAGAGAAGCTATTTCTGCTATTCACCGTGCTAAAACACAAAATTGCAAACAGCAAATAGTCAATAAAACATGCCTTATACAAAGTGGGAATTTTTATTCAGAAAAATTACCTAATGGTTGCCTTCATGGACAGACAACTTATGGGAAATACCTGGGTTGCTATGCAGATGAGAAGAAATTGAGATTGCTTACTGGTTTCTATGGCAATTATGCAAATACTAATTCACCAACTGCATGTTTGGATATATGCATACAAGCTGGATTTCTGTATGCCGGAGTTCAATATGCGTAAGTTTATAACCTCTTTTATACTAAAAACTTATTAGTTCAACTTACTGAAATCAACTAACAATTATCTACTCATACAAAATCTACTGAACTCTTTACTATTACTTGATATTTTAAGGATAAACAAGAAATACAAGAATCACGAAACCTGTTTCTATTAAGACAACAGTGTTTGATGCCACTCGCCTTCAGAATTAAATAGTAGTTAAAAGAAAATATGGGACACCTTGCTCAGTGAGATATTGAAGTTGGGGTTTATTGTAACTAATAATTATAATATAACAGTCGGTTTGTTTGTTACACTTTCACACTAAATGGCTGAGCGGATTTAGATTAAATTTTACACAGGGGTAGAACTTGACCTGGAGGACACAGGGTTCTTTTCATCCTGGATTGCAGGCAACAGCTAGTAAATTATAAAATTAGTTGCACTAGTTTGGTTTTAATGAAATAAACCAAGAGTTTCCATACTACACAAGTGAAAAGCATGTAATCAATATTTTTGATGATAAGGGCATTATCAGCGAAATGGAGTGGACAAAAAATTAAATTAACAAATTATGTTTATTATTGAAAAAATTTCAGTTCAGAGTGTTTTTGTGGAGAGAATCTACCACAGGCTTCAGCTGCTGTTGCTGATCATCTGTGTGACATGAAATGCCCTGGAAATGTAACTCAACATTGTGGAGGTTACTTTACAATGAATATTTATGAAACTGGTTTATCTAGTAAGTTATTTTTAATTCAATACTTATAATTTAAAACTTAAAACTAGAATAGAGAAAATTGAGAAACAAAATTACAAAAAACTAGAAAATTACTTAAAAATTAGCTAAGTAACCAGCCTTCTGAAATTATCTGGGGGATGCGCTAAGGTAGCCCGTGAAATTCAAATTTTCTTAAGTTTTTTGCAATTTTCAGGTCAGTGTCAGGTTGTATGTTGATCTAAATATTATTAGCGGCCGTAACAAATATAGGTTTACAGAATTATAAACATTAGAATCAGCAATACAACTTTCTAAGTTCATGAAAGTGCCAAATGTCATGATTTCATGAAATAGTCATTCAATGCACTTACATGAACTTAGAAAGTTGTATTGCTGATTCTAATGTTTATAATTCTGTAAACCCATATTTGTTACGGCCGCTAATAATATTTAGATCAACATACAACCTGACACTGACCTGCAAATTGCAAAAAACGTAAGAAAATTTGAATTTCGCGGGCTACCTTGGCGCATCCACCTTAAACGGCAATAACAAGTGGTTTCGTCACAGCTTCTCATTGTTGTGGTAGCTTCATTCACACCATTGCCAAACATGCTTTGCACAAACAGGAAATCAGTATTTAGAAGGGCTCCTATTTTTGACAATTTTTTTAACCACTTAATTACAATGCTGTTTATTATTAGTTAGCAATGACAACATCAGCATCACTATTAATTGAAAAATACACAGCATTTGCTTACTATTCAATAAAAATACCTACATTTGTTTTGACCCGACTATGGCGGAGCAAAAAGGAGGGTTATGATTTTGACCGGTATGTATGTATGAACTGTTTCGTCATAACTTCCAACTAAAACCCAACTACGACAAAAAAGTCAACTAAAAAGGTATAAACAAGAATCACAGACAGACCAATAAAAAATCTGGAGTCACATGTGTTAGGGCATTATACTCGTATCAAACAGATACGTGTGACTCCGGATTTTTTATTTGTTGTTTTTTGTTTATACTTACCTTTTATTCTTGTTTATACTTACCTTTTTAGTTGACTTTTTTGTCGTAGTTCTTTGGGTTTTAGTTTTATATGAAAGTGTAATGTGTAAAATGCTTAGTTCATGCTTAGTTTTTGTCAGGTACCCAAACCTCTTAAGGGGTCATTCATTGCACTCTTCATTATGAATAATTTTTACCGAAGCCCTGAATTCACGGCGGCATGTCTACGTGAACCATACATGTGTTAATAATAAACAGTTGAGTGAGAGTACTAAGGCTAAATTATCCTTACATATTATAAAACAAAGTCCTCCGCCGCTTCTGTCTGTCGTCCCGTACTCGATAAACTCAAAAAATACTGCACCGATTTTCATCCTGTTTTCACCTATGGCTAGAGTGGTTCTCGAGCTCAGATCAACAAAAAAAGGAAGACGGAGCGCTCCGAACATCAAAAGTGAAGCCACAAAACTATGCTCCTGCAAGTAAACACACAGGCTCACGCACACACATACACTAAAACTATGCTCATCGCTCCTAGTACGTCACGAGTCGTCGTCTAGTTAACATCAATAAAAAAAAATTGAATTATGCCTTCCTGTGCAGTGAAAACTGGTAAAAACAATAGCAAATCACATAAAAATTCTCACGGAATCACTTTTCACTTGTACGTATTTGAAATAACATCGTTTTTTAACTTCGAATATTTTAGGTTACTTGGAACAAAAAACCTCATCGAATGAATGAATGAAAGCAGTGACATAAGGTGGGACGGTTGCCATAATGTGATTTCAAATTTTCCCATTCGATTAAACCTATTTAAATTCTGATTCCTTATTTCGAGTAATTATATTCTTGTTTTGTTGTTTTATGTATTTATATTTTAGATTTCCAAGTAATACTGAATCTAAAAGTAAATGGATAGTAGCTACAAGAAATAGCGATGTAATTTTTTTTGTTTTTGTTTCGGAATAGAAGTCCTTCTTAACAATTGAGGTATAATACCATACTTAACAATATCTTACTCGTTCAATTTTATCCTACCCATACAATATTATTCCCCAAATTATAGGGAAAAATTTTAACAAATGGCAGCCCTTTTTACACACACATAGATAAAAAGGTGGCTTCACTTTTGATGTTCGGAGTGCTCAGTCTTTCTTTTTTTGTTGGTCTGAGTTCTCGAGTAAGGTTTAAGTATATAATAACCGACATCCACGTGGGCGAAATCGCGGGCATCAGCTAGTATAATATATATCAGGATTATTTGAAAATTGATTTGCGAAAATACTAGGATTATTGAAAAGGACCCAATTATTGGAAGCTAAGAAAAGTTTGCCCTTAGAGCAATCTAAGGGAAACATTTTATTCATCAAAATACGTTTATTTATTTATTTATAATATATACTTTATTTAACACCAGAAAATACATAGCAAAAAAATAAATGACGTAATTATTTATTTATATTTATTAATTATTATTAATTAATTATTTAATACGTTCCTTAGTGCTTAAAGATTAAATAAAAGGAGTATGGCAAAGAAGAACCGAAATCTTTGAGTCTTATGGACCATTAGTTTGCCTTTTTCGGTCTTATACCACAAAAAATCTCAACTGAATATTATCAAACAAAATGTTTTCCTGTAAGTACATAACTGTGGATATTTCGAAAAACCCTTGCCAGCGATAGGTTTAAAAAAAACATTCTAAACTACTGTAAACGGGCCACCTTATATATATGTTTTGTAAGTATTGGCAAATGTCAAGTGTTCATATTTTCATTTACAGAATTTATGGCGAGGGTACCTAAAACAACGAGCATTAAAAAAGAGCCCATTCAAATTGTTTTCCTATTGACGCTGAATGGGCGTGCATTGAGACAAGTACATCGACTGATTAACGCTTTGTACAGAAGCAATCATTACTTTTATATACATGTTGATAAGGTAAGTCAGACAATTCATTGTAGATTGGTTTTTTATTCGGCTTTAATTAATACGGAATATGCAAGTATTTCAAAACTTTGTCATTATTCAAATATATATTCTATTGGAGTCAAAAACCAATGGGCATAAAAACTGAAAGCTCGTCATAGGTGACAGCACTGTTGTTAGTCTAGAAACCGCCATTGTTGTGTAAGTATGTGTTTATATAGCAGTAAAGATACTACGTACAAACTTTCGAAACGGCACACTTACACAGACTCTCGTATCGACGAGAACCCAAAGCGGACGTCGCAGTGCTTTACTGCTGTCAGTCGCGCGGATGCCGTGTCGAGACGTTATACGTTCTCGTACTCGTACTCGTCGTACATACATTCGAGCTACGGAGCGTCCGCAATCTTTAAACAGGCCCGGGTCGACGGCGCCTTGTGTTCCACGCGCGCCTCAAAGAGATGTCAACACAAGTGACGGGGTCCGCTAGGGCCGATGCCTGCTTGGGTCGCGGGAAAGTCCGAAAGCGATACTGTGGCCTCTGGCAACTGAAGGAACACGGGTGTGTTTTAGTCAATAAGAGCCTGACACGCCCGCTCGAGAAGTTATTTGACAAGTACCAACAAAAAAAAAAAACCGGCCGAGAACATGTTTTTGCAACTGCAAATTTAAGTTGGTCGATTATTACTCGGTAACTTGTGGAGCCTACGTAGCGGTGATAGTTTTCCTTTTAATTTCGTTATACATAATTATATACTACTGCCGTGAATTTTCACATACCCAAAACCAACCATTTAGCTGGCAGGGGGAGGGACACTTGACTCTAGCAAAAATTAGCACTTTAAAGCTTAATATTTCGCAAACGGATCCCTTAATCCAAAAATGGCTTTGACAAACTCACATTATTTTTAAACGACCTTTCCAAAGATACCCCACACCATGGGATTGACGAGAAAAAAAAACCATTCCCACATTACGTGAAGGAGAGGTACCCTAATGAAAATATATTTTTACAATTGTCTTTTACCACTTTGTCGGCGTGATTTACATGTATACCCATACCAAATTACAGCTTTCTAGTACCAACCGTCTGAGCTAAGCCGCGGACAGACGGACGGACAGACAGACAGACATACGGACATGGCGAAACTATAAAGGTTCCTTGGTTGACTACGGAACCCTAAAAAATGCACGGGTGTATACATTTTTTACTGACTTCAAAAAAAGGAGGAGGTCAATCAGCTCCTCACGTAAATTGACGTAATTTTAGTAGGCAAGTTTATATTCACGTCACGTAAGTGACAGGCGCTGATTAATTTGATTTTTAGTTTAGTTTGTGAACAACAGAGGCGGCACTAATGTTTTAAAAGATAAGTGAGAAACTGCAATACAGCTGTATTAATTTACAAAGAGCTAGACAAAATTCTTTTTTTTTGTTGGTCTGAGAAAAAATCCGTGTCATAGTTCGTCGATCGTGTTATACGGTAGTACCCTGTCCTTGATTCCCGATAGTTTATTTAAAAAAGTTATTCGTTAGTATGAGAAATTTGAACACTATAAAAAAGACAGTGACCGATTTGGACCAAATGCTGACCAGACATGGTACAAACGGCTACACATCAAGCTATACATTTCCAGTTTATGCTGATCTCACATTGTATAGGATTTCCGTACAATGCGAGGTCAGCTTATACTGGAAATGTATAGCTTGATGTGTAGCCGTGCGTACTACTTCCAAATGGTTCCTTGCAAAAATTTATACTTTAAAAAAATCGGTCCCAGGGTTAAAAAGTTTTGTATTTTAAGGTTTTTTGGCAGGTTATTTATTAATTTTATTATTGGATATGTATAAGATAGCGTTGTTGAGTTTGAACTCGTTGGTTTTATCTTAACAAGGGCTATAGCCTCAGAAGGTGTTCAGAGGCTGATGATGGAGCCGGATGGTGGCCAAAGGAACCCCTCAATGAAACATGATAGCACAATCGTGTTTGTATTCGTTGGGCTTTGTCGTGGACGCGACTTGCCGAGTGCAAGCGAGTGCCTTTGATTTGTGGAGAAAAACCGACACTGACTCGAAGTGAGACATGTCGTAACGAGCGATGACGAGTGGTGGCAAGACACGCCAAATGAACCGTATACACAGCGCTCGCCTGCATTCAGCCAGCTAGGCGAGCATCGACGAGCAATGGCGAGGCTAAACAAATGGGATGTCTATACGTTGGTACTCGCCTTCGCTCGGCCAACATGTATTGCCGGCTTTAGAGAAAAAGTGTTATAATTATGATTTTATTTTTAAATTTCGGTACTATTTTTGTAATATGTCACTAAAGGGTGGTCCCCCTTCTTGGCATTAAATTTTAAGGCATAATATTGTTTGGCATACAAAAAAGCTGGAATTTGGTATGGTTACACTATTATGAACAGTTTGCGTAGTTAAAGTGTTATTTCCTATTGACGTGTAGTTGACCGTACTAAGAGCTAGAAAATATTTTAAATATCATAATTGAGTTAGTGGTGTAGCTACCAAACCCTAAAAGAAAACCTTTTTTTAACCGACTTCAAAAAAAGGAGGCTGTTATCAATTCGTCTGTTTTTTTTTTTTTTTTTTTATGTTTGTTACCTCAGAACTGTCGATTGGGTGAATTGATTTTGATGATTCTTTTTTTATTTGAAAGCTGGTGCTTCCCGTGTGGTCCCATATAAATTTTATTAACTTTGCTTGAGTAGTTTTTGAGTTAGCTTCAATAATGACGTATTTTTCTCACTTAGGCTATATGATAGACGACATGTTATTTGATACAATCACTGTTATTTACATAGCATGTAGTGGTATTAGAATTTGTGTGGGGTAGGTAACATAACAAAAACTGAAAAATAAAAACTTTTTACAAAAAAATAAAACAACGGACTTCCAAAAAACAACACTTAAAAAGTGAAAAATAACATTTCGGAAGTCGGTGGCAAAAAACGAAAATTGAAAAGCAAAAGACACTGACTTCCGAAATTAAAGTCATTTTTCACTTTTTAAATGTTTTTTTTGGAAGTCGGTTGTTTTATTTTTTTGTAAAAAGTTTTTTTAATAGCATTACTTGTTTGTTTCAGCGCCAAGATTATTTGCACAGGAAACTAACTGCCTTAGAAAAGCTCCCAAATATTAAATTAGCCTCAAGTAGATTTTCTACCATATGGGGTGGTGCATCTTTGCTCAAAATGCTACTGGCAGCTATGAAAGATTTTACGGCGTTGGGATGGAAATGGGATTTTGTTATAAATTTGAGTGAAAGTGATTTCCCCATAAAGTCATTAGAAGAATTAGAAAACTTTTTGTCTGCAAATAAAGGTCTTAACTTTGTGAAATCACATGGACGAGAAGTGCAGAGGTTTATCAAAAAACAGGGCCTTGATAAAACATTTATTGAATGTGACACGCATATGTGGCGAGTCGGTGAAAGAAAGTTACCAAGAGGTATAGTAATAGATGGTGGAAGCGATTGGATTGCGTTGTCGCCAGAATTCGTTTCATATGTAGTTGGTAAACAAGATGAGCTCTTAACAGGACTGGATGTAATATTTCAACATACTCTGTTACCAGCAGAGTCGTTTTTCCATACAGCATTAAGAAATTCTCATTTTTGTGATTCGTATGTCGATAACAATTTGCACGTTACCAACTGGAAAAGAAAATTGGGGTGCAAATGTCAATATAAACATGTGGTTGATTGGTGTGGGTGTTCTCCTAACGATTTCAGAACTGAAGACTGGCCGAGAATTCAAAATACTCAAGACCGACAATTATTTTTTGCTCGCAAGTTTGAACCAGTAATTAATCAAGAAATAATAAACAGAGTAGAAAAATACATCGGATTTAAGGATCATTATTTGATGCCGAACTTAGAGGCATATTGGCAAAGTATATATAATATAGAAGATTTGACAGCTAGTTCAGATGACTTAATATTAACTCACGCTGGAAGTATTGCTCGACATAACGCAAGAATCCTTTTAGAAGAAGGTTGTCGAATAGAACCCTACGAAATTATTGAAATTAGTTCTTATAATCATGCAGATATTTATAAGGGAAATTTAATATTTCATAAAGCAATTGTACAAGATCACATAGAAATATTAATGGAGACTTGGTATAAACCCAAAAAACACATAGAATTAAATTTAGAAAATCCATATGTAGACAATATTAAATTGTTTAAAGTAAGTTCTGAGTATGATCAGAAAGAAATGACATTTAAAAACTTAGCAAATGTTTTAGGTCCTTTGTCTGAACCCATTTTACTTTATGAATTTTCAGCTCAATTTGATACGAGTGAAAATTTGACTTTAATTTGGTTAGATCCTACTGGGGCCATTGGTGATGTTAATATCATACATGTAGATGAAAACAATCTTACAAATTTTATAAAACCTAACTTAAAGGCACCGATTTTACCTGGAATTTGGAAAGTAGGCTTATTTGAACAAAATAGAATAATAGTAGCAACTAAGTTTCTCATATCACCGCTAGAATATTTTTCTGGCAAAGACTTGTCACATCAAGAATCTAGTATAATTCATAGTGGATCTCAAAATTCATACAAAAACTTTTCAAATGTAAAACCAAAGAACTTTCTTCCTGATTATGAAGAGAGTATATTGTTACAAAAAATATCTCAGTCAAATATCCAGAGAATAAACCAAGATTTAAAAGAATGGATAGATGGACTAAGTTTAGAGTTTTATAATGTATTAGGTTCATGTATCATGTTAAATAATGAAATCAAAGATAAATTAATATGTGGACATCATAAATTTGAAAACTGTATTTCAACACAGTGGAGCTCCTTATCACCGGATCCTAAAGGTACAATAGGAAAACTAAATAAGATAAATGGGCGAATGGAACGAGTATGACAAATAATGATTTCGCAGTTTTTTTTTTGTTTTATTGTTAAAGGTAAATTAATTTTGTAGGAAACTACCTACCTAAGGTTTTCATGCACGAAAAGTACTTTTAGTACCCGTTCATACACGGCAGAAACCACGCGGTTAAATCTTAACGAATATGAAAATGCACATGTAAATAAGAACCGAGCGGCAACCGGGCGGTTGACACCGTGTATAAACGGTTAATTAGGCTGCCCTAGCCGCCGCAGGAGCCACCCTGTGCGTCGGGAATCACAGGCGGATGCCCGGTCACCGTAGACGCGGGCTTGCGGACGGTGAGCAATGGGTAGCTCGCCGTCCTATAAGAACCAGGCCCGGGTCGATGGCGCGTTGTGTTCCACGCGCGCCTCAAAGAGATGACGGGGTCCGCTAGGGCCAATGCCTGTCGGGGTCTCTGGAAAGTCCGAAAGAGATACCGTGGCCTCTGGCAACTTATAGGCAACTGAAGGAACACGGGTGGGTTTTAGTCAGTAAGAGTGACATGCTACTCCGCCGAGAGCAGAAGTTATTTCCCACCGAAAAAAAATATCGTTCAAATGTCTGCGTGGATGCAGTGTGTGAGACTCACTACATATACAATCGCTTCCTTTTTTCAACAATATGTTTTTTTAAGTGCCCTAGGAAATTTTGTCGATTTTGCTAATTTACTTACGTGCTGTAAGTATTTCCATAAGTTTGAATGCACGACGTGAAAGATTATTTTCATTACGTTCTAATTTTATATATTATCAGTTGGTTTAATAATTTGAAAATCAAAGTTTAACAAAATTGCTCAGCAAAGTAAATACCGCAATGAATTTTTATGAACTGTCCCAATGAAACAGATTAGTCTTAATCGTTTACGAAAATGTGTTACGCAATTAGCTGCTTTCAGCTTTATTTTGTGTACTGGTTGGCGCTTTTACCCCTTTTTTTTTTGGGAGTGGGAAATCTTCAAATGACTTCTCCCACTCTGGGCGGAGCGGGAGAGCGTGTCAGACTTTTACTGACCAAAACCCACCCGTGATCCTCCAGTTGCCTGTTGCCACCCACACAAGGCTCAAAGTATAGTAAAAACACACCTGCCAACTCAGACCAACAAAAAAAGAAAGACGGATCACTACCTATATCAAACGTGTAGCCACAAAACTATGCTCCTGCAAGTAAACACACAGGCTCACGCACACACCTACACAAAAACTATGCTCATCGCTCCTAGTACGTCACGAGTCGTCGTCTAGTAAACTTCAATAAAAAAAATAGAATTATGCCTTCTTGTGTAGTGAAAACTTGTAAAAACAATAGCAAATCACATAAAAAGTCTCACGGAATCACTTTTCACATGGAAGTACTTCAAATAACATCGTTTCTTAATTTAGTTAACTATGAATTTTAGGTTACTTGGAACAAAAACCTGAACGAATGAACGAACGAAAACAGTGACATTTAAAGTGCGAGGGTTGCCATAATATGATTTGAAATTATCCCGTTCGATATTTTTTAGTTCGAGTAATTGTATGCCTTTTTTTTATGTATTTAATATTTTAGATTTCCAAGTAATATTGAAAATAAAAGTAAATGGATAGTAGCTATAAGAAATAGTCGGAATGATCCAGAATGGCTGCCATCGAAAACCAGCGTGGTTTTTTCCGATTATTTTGATAATAATGACCTTTATTCAACTAATCGTAGACTTCGCCGTGTGATCAAAAGCGGATATAAAATTTGAAAAACAAAAATGAGTTTTTATCAAAACAGTAATTAAACACGAGACTGTATTTTTTATTTTTATTTAGTTAGTTTCTCAGCTTAGTCTAGCAAATTTAAATACTACTGTACCAAATTTTATTTTTTAGATGTTATTTCCATCGTCCTACGTAATTGCTGAAAACTCAGTTTCACAAAGTTCTGGCTGTACGTTTGTTCAAGTATGTCCTAATTCTTCATTTATCTGCCTAAGGTTTTAATCAAAAGCTGCCATTACTCGTGTATTTTATTTTGTAGGAGTTATCAGACTTGCCTCATGTAGCCATTGACGATAGGCCTGTATGTAAATGCACTTTGTACTTAATTGTTATTTTATTTTGCGATGTAAAAAAAAAATGGTTTTGTTTCGGAATCCTTCCTAACAATTGAGGTACAATACCATACTCAACAATATCTTACTCGTACAATATTATCCTACCCAAAATATTATTCCCCAAATTATAGGGAAAAACTTTAACAAATGACAACCCTTTTTACATACACATAGATAAAAAGGTGGCTTCACTTTTGATGTACGTAATGCTCCGTCTTTCTTATTTTGTTGGTCTGAGCCTGCCAATATAAAGAAGAGGATACTAAACGTATTACTTATTGAAATCCTTAAAACGGCCTTACTTTGGTGTCCAACCATTCATTCCTTTTGTTAGTTTGTGCCCGGCATCTGCATCGCCACATGCGAACTACGCATGAAAGACCTGACATCACACAAATCCTGCATAGCGCAAGCATAGTTTACCGCGCGATTAACATTTCATAACTTTCCGACATCAATCATTGGGCAGTTGCCCTCTAGACAGGACACCCGTCTGGTCGGAGGATACTCCCTTTTCTATAGAGGATGAGTGAACTTTACACCCTGTTCCTCATACATCATCCTCATTTTCATTTTAGATCAACACGAATACAAACAAAACCATATGTAATGTTACATGAAGGATGGGACACTATTCCCGTGATCAAAATCCAAACCTTTTCACGCCTAAACCACTTAACGGATTTCGACAAAATTTGGTAAGGAGATAGATGGCACCTTGGTGAAGGACATAGGCTACTTTTTATCGACATACCGCGCGGGCGGATGCTAGTTTTCTTATATAAGTAAAGAAAAAACCTCTACACAAACTTGAATAAACTAGTTTTAACAGATTCACTTACAATCCGTAATATATTTAGATACATCTCAAAATAATAATCAAAATAGATAAAAAGATGAACCGTCGAAAATAATACAACGCCACTGCTCAAAAATTGGAAATGACATTGGGATACTGAAAATTGCAGTTTTTTTTGTTAGGTGCCTAACTGGCGAAACGTGGGTGCACTATAGGTACACCTCTGCCCAACCCTTCGAGGAAACAAGGCGTGATTTTATGTTAACTTTTTGTTTTTAAGTACCTACGAGTTATCCATATAAATATGTTTGACGCAGAGTCCAGCGCTCGGCGTTGCCACACGTCGTGTCCGTGTTCGCGACTGGTCAATCATCATCCGGAGGATGCGTGGAGAGGTGAAACACGTGTTGATTTGATACAGGGTTTTTATGACTCTTGAGGCATAGATGCGGAATATGTTATGTAGTCCTATTATGCTGTGATGGCTGCTTCGGCTCCTCGGAAGCCTTCCAAAGGAGAGTTATGTTAACACATTAAAAAAAACATATTTAAATAGGTAATAATATTTATTTACTCAAAGGATTGTAGTGCATGTTAACATGGTCCAGAGTTAATGTAAACACATACAAATATATATATATATACACCCCTTTGCAAAAAAACGGGCGGTTTTAATTTTTTTACATTATTGATAATCATTTAGTTGTAAAGAGTTTTTAAGAGCCAAACTATGTTACTGGCACTTAATAAAGAGTGGGTATGAAAAAAGTTAATTCCAAATTCGAAACTGTTGTTTAAAACAACAATAATCCCTTTTTCAGTTTGTGACTTTTACTTTTTGCGGGTTTGCGGTTAAAAGGTTATCCTGGCAACTAAAACTGACTTCTCGTCATTTTTAGTAGAATAATTTATGTTTGCCGCATAATCCAGCCTTAATAAGACTTAAAACAGATATCTCTGTGTCGGCAATGGCAGAAAAAGCAATAAGAGCTAGTAAAATTGTAGCGCTGCTGGAAGGGGTGTAGCCAAAAAACGTTTTTTTTTTAATAATAAGCAATTACTGGTAATTTATTCTAATGACATAGTATAAATATTAATATTATCCACAGAAAAGCCAATAACTGTTAAGGTGCCCGTTTTTTTTTTGCAAAGGGGTGTATATAAGTATGGTGCGGACTCGTGGTCAAACCAGGTTGTAACACCAGTGTGACTAACAGAAATGATTTTACTGGGGTGCGAACTCGTGGTCACACCGCTATTATTTCTACACCATGTACCACTGAATTAATAGGATTTTACCTGTAATAGGGATAAACCTGTATCTCACTCAAGTACAAAAAATGTGTATATTAAATTAGACATACTGTATGTAACAAAAACCTTATCCAATCCGAAAGGGCGTGGCTAGGTACCGCAATATTATTTTCTTTTTTTTTGTGAAAATAAGAAATTTAGTGTCATTATTTAAAATTCACGTGTTTAGTTCCTAAATTACCCCAATTTCATTATAAATTAGAAAATTTTCTACAGAGATAATATGTTATGACTTGTGTCACCCGCTGGACGACGGTCCTCGCCCGATGTAATATACCGGAAAAATTACCAATAGAAAAAAAAACCGGCGATTTTTTTTCTTTTTTACAAATAACACCACATAAATAGACTCTCAGTATGATTCTTAACAACACCCTCACGAATCGGACGGGGTTCTTTTACACGCTGTATATTTAAAACAGTATTTACTCAAAGGATTGTAACACATGTTTATAATGCAGTTTTACAAAAGTAGGTAAGTTGTTTATCTACAATTGTGTGGGTTTGCATTACTCTCCCAGCTAGGTTACAAAAACCGGCTAGGTAATTGCGTAACTTATTTTCGTAACTAGGTACATAATTTGTTTCATTTTGACAGTTCAAAAACATGCATTGCGATTAACGTTGTTGAGCAGATTTTTTTTATTCGAACTTATGTATGCAATGAATTAGACATTTGTTTCGAACCGATTTTGATTGATCGTGTATTATGCCGAGATCCGACGATCGAAGATTTGCGGACGGACACCGACGAGGCCGGACGACGGACCATGGGAAGGTGTACGCGCGGGGTATCGCAGACATCGGAAGCGCCCGCGGTGCGTGGCGGTCTGTGGTCGTCTACCGTGCGTGTCCGTCTGCAATATTGCCGATCGTGGGAATCCACCATTACGCAATTAGGGTCCTGTGTTAAGGAGAAACAGTCCGATCCCTTAACTAAAGCATAATGATGTAAAGTGTTACTGTTGCAATTCCAGAGTATTGAGTTTAACAATTTTAAGTTTACTACTTATAAGTTTAAATGAAGCGAATGAATTATAAATCAAACCATCCAATCAATCATCTTCCTCTTTTTCATAAGAAACCCAAAAGGACCGTTTCGTAATCTGTACAATATTTCTTTTTTCTTTCAATGACTCATGAAATTTGGTTAAAAATAAAACGAGGAAATAAAGAATAGAAAAGTTTTTTTATTTTAACGCATTTTTAAGGTTCCGTTCCAGAAGAGTGCCAAACGGAAGCCTATTACTGTCTCTGCTGTCCGTCTGTCTGTCAGCGGGCGATATCTCATGAACCATAATAGATAGACAATTGAATTTTTTACAGATTTTGTGTTGCCGCTGTATCAACAAATAATAACAATTAGATAAAGTTAATAATCATAGGGGGGTCCCCATACAAGAAACGTGTTTATTTCGGCGTTTTTTCTTCGATCCTAATACGGTACGGAACCCTTCGTGTGCGAACCGACTCTTACTTTGCTGGTTTTTTTTTCATTCACGATCTTTTCAAGACCATAGAAATCAGAATCAAGTCGCACATAAGATTGGTATAACCATTGAGGTTTAATGTAAAGTAGAGAAGCTATCACAAACAAAAGATGAGCACGTTCATTACTTTTTCTCATCTAGAGGGCGCCATATTTAGTGTGACGTCACATAGCCTATAACCAGCGGACGACCAAGACGCTTCCAACGATACCCCATTTGTCCAATTGTGACGAGTAGTTCAGAAGATATGAGGGAACACATAAACATATATACCGGTCCAAATCATAACCCTCCTTTTTGCTTCGCTGTAGTGGGGTAAAAAATCAATCCCTGTCGGGGTGAAAAGGGGGAATTCAGTTTGTATGAAAGATCTCATTTCTTCGGTTTAGAAACTTGAAACTTGGCACAAGTACTTCTTTAGGCAGGTAATTAAGATCCTGATAAATTTTCCAGAATTACCATTTAAAAGGGGGAAAACCGCAAAGACGACGTCGTCGCTGGCTAAGTGCTAGTCCTCTTATATACACCCCTTTGCAAAAAAACGGGCGGGTTTGATTCTTTAACATTATTGGTAATCATTTAGTTGTAAAGAGGTTTTAATGGCCAAACTATGTTACTGGGACTTAATAAAGAGTCTGGGTATGCAAAAAGGTTAATTCCAAATTCGAAACTTTTGTTTAAAACAATAATAATCCCTTTTTCAGTTTGTGACTTTTACTAACTTTTTGCGGGTTTGCGTTTAAAAGGTTATCCTGGCAACTAAAACTAACTTCTCGTTATTTTTACCCGACTATGTTATGATTTTGACCGGTATGTATGTAAGTATGTTCATCTGTTCCCTCCTATCTTCTAAACCACTCATCACAATTTCACAAATGAGGTATCGTTGGGAAGCGTCTTGATTGTCCGCTGGTTATAGGCTATGTGACGTCACATTAAATTAAAAATGGCGCCCTCTAGAGGACAAAGTACGGAACTAAAAAAACTAAATTGTTTAATCGTACCATGTTGGGTATCAAATGAAAGGAGCACATTTCAAAATTATATATATTATAAATACAAAAGAATAAAAAAAAAATTAAAGTAATAAAAACTAAAACCCAACTACGACTAAAAAGGTATAAACAAGACACCACAGACAGACAAATTAAAAATCCAGAGTCACAAGTAATCTGTTCGATTTATGCCCTAACACGTGTGACTCCGGATTTTTAATTTGTCTGTGTGTGGTGTCCTTTTTAGTCGTAGTTGGGTTTTAGTTTTTATTACTTAAATTTTTTTTGTAGACTAATTTATGTTTGTCACATAATCCAGCCTTCTTGTGACTTAAAACAGATATTTTTGTGTCGATTGTAATGGCAGAAAAATCAATAAGAGCTAATAAAATTGTAGCGCTGCTGGAAGAGGGGTGTAGCCAAAAAACGATATTTTTATTGATAATAAGAAATTACTAGTCATTTATGCTAATGACATAGTAAAAATATTAATATTATCCATAGAAAAGCCAATGACTATTAAGGTGCCCGTTTTTTTTTAAAGGGGTGTATATGCAGGTAACTACGCTCACACAGTTTCGAATACCTACGGCACCTATCCTTACTAATATTATAAATGCGAAAGTAACTCTGTCTGTCTGTCTGTCGCGCTTTCACGCCAAAACTACTGAACCGATTTAAATCAAATTTGGTACACAGATAGTCTAGAGCCTGAGAAAGGACATAGGCTACTTTTTATCGACATACCACGCGGGCGAAGCCGCTGGCGGAAGCTTTACATTTTCATTAGAATTATTTGCTGAGTTGCTATTTTGATTAATCCATTGAAGTCTTCGTGCAAGTGAGACCTCCAAAATTTACATCTGCCCCACACAATGGCAGGATAATTTGGTGATGAGATTCCTTGAAATATTCTTGCTACACTTCTCCCAGAAAAAATACAGTCTTTGTATATACTTATGATAGATCGAACATCTGATATTACTCTCTCCACATCTAAGGGTCTTTCTTCTAAAGTCATATGAGCTGGTAAATTATCTCGTTCGAAATAGTTTCTAATAGTACTTTTTAACTCATTGGAAATTTCGAAGAGAGTGTCATTAAATATCTGTATATTTTCCAACGAATAATTTCCTATCTTGTGGAAAGCTATATTACATTCTTCTAACTGGAATAACCGCGCTTTTTCTTGAGAAACCACAGAAGTATGTAAATCGTCCAAAATACTGTCAAGTTCTGTTGGACTTAGATCTCCTCTAGCTCTAATTCTAAAACCCAGAGTATTAAACTCTACTTTTAAATGAGATCTTTGTGAGGTCCCCGATTCATTATTCCACTCTAAATTTTTTAATTGGTACTTAGTTACACCACTTTCCCAACCAATAGCTGCTGCAATCTCAATGACATTGAATTCTAGGACACTACTAGCCATAATCCCAGGGTCTTTTTTATTCTCCAGTAATAGTGCCATTGCCAGAGGTCGACATGACTTTGCTGCGTCATGTATTTTTTTCGGACCCCCATATGAAGATATTTTGCAGTTTATGTAAGCATTATTAAGAAATTTAATGTACTGTTTAGGGTGAAGTTCAACGTAACATAATAAAGTAGCAATATTTTCAGAAGGCAAATCGAGTTCTTCTACTGTTGCATCTGTAGGTATTCCCACTTCATGACCCTTACAATAGTTATGTGATGAAACTTTGTCACATTTAGCACATTCACAAGGAATAAACAACTTCGAAAGTAATTTTCTTATTGTAGGTCTATCAATAGAGTTTGCATTTATGTGCTTTAAAAGTTCATTTTTGTCACTACTACCATTACTTAAAATTATATGGCAGTAGGCAAGTTGGCCATCCCTGCCGGCTCTTCCAACTTCTTGCACGTACGATTCAAAACTGCTGGGCATGTTATAATGTATAATACATCTAATATCTGATTTGTTTATACCCATACCAAAAGCAACTGTTGCAACTATTATTCTAAGTGTGCCATCCATGAAATGTTTTTGTATTTTTTTCCTCTGTGCAGCAGACATGCCAGCATGATAAGCTTCTGCGATGTAAGACATTCTTTTTCGTTTGTTCTTTTTGCTCTCCATGTTGACTTTACCAGTTTCTTGTAGGCAAGATCTTAGCACAGCTGCTACCCTTTCACACTCATCTCTTCTAATGCAATATACTATTATAGCATTAAATTGAATTATTTCTTCTGATAACAAGTATGACACCAAAGCTTTATCTTTATCTTTTTCTATAGAAACTGATAGACAAAGGTTATCAGGCAGGGCTGGATTCCTAATAACTCCATTAGCCCCATCAGGGATATTAATATGACTGATTATACTCTTTATAGTTGTCTGACTTGCAGTTGCAGTTAATCCCAGAATACAATTTACTTTTAATTTCTCTCGTAAAACCCGGCAAATCATAAGATAACTTGGTCTAAAATTGTGACTCCATTGTGATACACAATGAGCCTCATCTATACACGCAAAAGCGATTGGAGGGAGAGACTTAAACAGACCTGATAATCCATTTGATGAATCACCTGCTATTAAGGCTTCAGGAGATATGAGAAGGATATTTAACAAACCATCCTTCAAACACTGCAAAATTTTACTTCTCTGTGTCTGAGATTGATTTGTATGGTAACAACCTGCCTTTATGAATTCTGGGACATTCAACACTTGATCCTCCATAAGGGAAACTAATGGAGAAATTACTAATGTAACACATCTATAATGTTGACCATAGAGATAAGCCGGAAGTTGATAACAAAGTGATTTTCCACCTCCTGTAGACAAAATGAGTAAAGTAGACTTCCCACACAAAATTCGCTTTATGGCATTTTCTTGTCCAGGGCGAAATGATTGATGGCCGAATTTTTCAAGAGCCTGCTTTAAATCAATTGAAATATTTTCTTCATAATTATTGTACAAAGGTTTGATGCCACTGCCATCATCATCTGTAGACTCGGCTAACATTTTCATAAAAGAATCCGGAATTTGACTAGATTCAAACATAGATTCATGTAATTGGTCAGTTATTGATTTAGTACTGCTAGATGGTTCAGATGCATACTTTTGCATATCTTCTAAAGTAGGAATATCATTCTCATTGTAACTATCTAATGGCAAAAGTGTTTCTCCTTTATGTGATCTACAGTACCTAGCCATGTGTCCTGTTTCTCCACACTTAAAACATGCAATCTTACCAGACTCAGGAAATTCCATACCACCATGAAGACTCTTCTTACTTTTCCATAGTTGTTTTTTATACTTGCTATAATTGATATTTTTCTTTCCTCGTACAAACACTTTTTTTTCAATATTAATTTTAACAAAGTTCTCATTTAATGTTCCAGACTTGATTTTAATGTCTAAACTATTGCTTTCTTTGGAGTCCTCTAGCTTGTCACACTTACCAACAGGATTAACTTTTTTGAGCACATTGGTAATTTGCAAGTGACGTGGCTGTATATCTTTTTCCAATCCATAAAGAATATATTCTTGAATATCTAGAGGTTGTTGTTCTACACTGCTGGCATTATTTTTGTTGTTTATATGTTGTTTTTTAGTTATATCCTTAGTCTCAGTTACTCCCTCTTGAATAATATTTAGTTGACAAGGATGGTCTTGCAGAATATCTTTCTTACTTCCAAAGTTATGTTGATGCTTAATAACTTCAACATACTCTTTTTCTATTTTCCGTTTCTTCAGAGCAGGTTTCAACTTACCACTGATAATATCTTCATCTTCTGACTCACTGTTTTCTACATAATCACATTGCTTTTCTTTGATATCCAGAACTTTTATGTTTCCTAATCCAAATTTTTCAGGCTCATTTGAATGTTCAGTTTCTTCTGCAACAACACCAGTAGCTCTATTAAGCCATGCATCATTTAATTGTCTTAACAATGGTTTTACTGTTAACTCCGGTTTTCTGGATACATAACAAGTCATTGCAATATTTTTACTGACATTAGGCTCCTTAGAAGTTTTATAAGAACAATGTAACTCAGGATTCATATTTAATTCAGTATGAGTATTATTGTGTATAGGTTCTTGGCTGTTGTGAGTGTTCAGTTCAGTAATAAAGGATTTGTTTTCACCTGTAACCTGAGCTCTAGGTAATGTAAGCTTTCTTGGGTTTCTCAAAGAAAATGTTCGATTTTGGAACAGTTTTTTGGATAAATTTTCGGTGAATGGAGAAAAAGTTTTACTATTCTGTTTGAGATCTGAATTTGATAATAATTTCTCTAACTCTTGGCCACTTGGCAGTGTAGGAATCTCTGGTTGCGGACTTGTAGGCTCACAGGTCGTGTGTTCCAGGTGGTGTACAGGTTCTGGCGATATGATGGGCTCATCGTCAATATCACAAATCGACAGTGAGTTCTCAAGAGCGTTACTCTTAAGTTGAAAGTATTTCTTGTACGCATATTTGATTTTCGCCGGCGCTTCCTTGATATCAAACTTCGTAGGTGTTCGACGGTACTTTAACTTGAAGTCGTTTTCCCAACTTTTAACTATGAGCTTACATTTCAAATAAGCTTTGTCTTTTTTTATTGTTTCAATAATATCCATAATACAATCAGTTACTTACGCTGGTTTCCCTAAATCAGTAATAGTTTTTATTTATTACGTCCGTTCAATCTGATTTTAGAATTAAGCTTAGTAGAGGTAGGTGAGGATTTCAACTTCAACTCTTCATTGCGAGGATTTACAATATTTTCCAGGACTCAAGAACTGACTGATTGGATTTCCTAAATCCTATTCCTAACTTGAAGCATGCTCACAGAATATTAATACCAGTGTTACCAGGTACACGGTAATTGCCGTAGAAGCACGGTCACAGAGCACTATATAAAGCACGGTATTTTTGACCAATACACGGTTTACGGTAATGATTCCCTACCGTGTAAGTTTCTACGATAATTTTAGAAATTAACTACCGTGTAATGTATGTAACTGTAATTTAATAAAATAAAAACCAATACGTTAAACGAAACGCATTTTTGTTTTTATCGCTTTACAAACTACGCCGCCGCGTGGGGGAATACCCAAAAATATTGTAGAAAAGTGTTTATATTAGTAGTTTGTCCGCTAGTCTAACCGTGCGTTTGCACTGGCGAAACATTTCATACAAAACATGTTGAAATCTCTAGTTCCTGTCAAAAATTGTATGGAACATTGACAGAAAGTTGAGATTTCAACATGTTTTGTCTTGAATGTTTCGCCAGTGCAAACGCACGGTTAGTGAATCCATAAATCGCTGAACCGTTGCGCAATTAGTTGCGCAAGTGAATTTAAAAAAAGTATATATTTTATCATTATCCCACTCAAATGCTGCCTGTGAAAGGATATTTAGCCAAGTCAACGATATTAAAACGAAGAAGAGAAATAAATTAATAACCAAAACCTTATAGGGCAACAGGCATTCGCGGGCATTCTTGCGGAAATCTATTTACCGACATGGAAACAACTGTGTTGATTTTGTACCTAATAAGAATAATATGGTGTCAAAAATGACTGCAGCTTTAAACGATCAAGAAGTTCTTGTTTTAGATGATTAAAAAAGTGGTTAGTTATAATTTTGAATATAAAAATTGAATATTCATGGTCCTTTCTTTTGCTTTTTACACGATAATTTACAAGGTATTTTTCAAATAAGTCTACGGTATTTTTAATCCATCAACACGGTAGTTTCTTTTTTTCATCTGGTAACACTGATTAATACTCAAGAGAGCATGCTTGACAGTTAGTACTACTTAGTCTGTGGTTACACCAAAGACCAGCGTTGCCAATGCCTATTTTTCAAATTCCCCAAAATCTGAGCTACCATTTACCGGGTAATTTGTCTTTCATTGACTTGAATGTGCCCTGGCGACTGGGAATGTCATGCTCACTGAAATGTCTCGCTGGTGGTGGCGCGTGTGTCGGATCATTTAGCTCCCTTCAAAATGGTTGAGCTGAATGGTGCTGATCCATGCGTCATGTTCGTGAGCGGGCGCCGTCAGTTGTGAAGTTGTGACTGGTCATCTCTTAGCTGCCATGGCTTATTTTAATTTTTGAATTGTTTTATGTAATAATTGCGGACGCTTTTAACGTGCTTTCTACATTGTTCTCACATGTATAATTTCAACATAAATGATGTAACCCACATATTGTAACAATATTTTGATATAAAAGAGTGTCCATGGAGTTTCTTGCCTGTTCTTCTCCATAGGTACCTACTACGCTTTGGAATGGGCAACTAGCTTCATATTTCTGACTGACCGACTCCTTGACAATTCAAAAGTGCCTGTGAATGGTTTAATTGAAATAAATGATTTGAGTTTTTTGAGTTTGAGTTTTGAATCATTGGTGAAAATCCCCGAATTTGTGGAGAGCAAAATCCTGATTCCCCACAAAATTATTTCATAAAATTAACTAATTTCTATACAAAAAATCAACAATATTTATTATTAAGGAACTACAAAAATTCACAATTAAAAATAATTCAACCTTACAATAGGATTCAGAATAAAATTTTCAATTGTGTAATACTCGAGGGGTTTGGCGCTGATAGCCAAAATACAGGCTCTGCCTAGTTCAGCTTCAGATGACTGCACCACTGAAACTGATCTAAAATAGCCCGTTAATAAATTTTGTAATTTATGTCTTAAGTTTCCTTGTAAATAAATAAAATATTAAAATATTAAATGATCCACAAAGCGAAGAGAAACTAGCTAGCTAAGACATAACTTTTCAAATGCATTCAAATTTAAAATCAAAACAAGGAGTCGGGCTTATCACGTTCATATTCACCGTTCACGTATCTGACGTATCGTAGATTCGTAGATACAGCATGACCAGTTTTAAGTTCAAGTTCAGTGTTTAGCCGCCTGCACAGATAAGTTGGACGCGCTGTACTATCGGTCATTCATTAATTGTAGGAATGATTGTCTTTGTATTTTCAGTCTCGTAATATCAAGGGATTCCCCCGAAAATTCGTTGAAATTGACCCAACGTTGTCATGCATAAAACAGTTGACTGGAATTTACTGGATGAGTGATCCGTATCCGAGTATGTAGTAGAATGACGTTTGTTTATAATGTAATATTGGTTTGAATTGGTAAAATTTTAAAATCCCCAATCGTCTTGAGATTTCCCCCAGTTTGGGGAAATCCCCACAAACAGGCAACGCTACCAAAGACACCAACACAGAGTAAAATTTCAATATTTTCAATTGCCATTATTGTCAAATGCCAATGCAAAAAAAAGCGCGGGAAACTCCAAACTTTGCGGACGTGTCTTTTTTGGAGAAATTTTAATTTGTTTAAATAACTTGTATTATAGGATCAGTAGCTGTAGTTTTAGTGATAGACTTTCTTTTTCTTTAAATTTAATCTTAATTCTGTACATTTTCTTCGGTAGGGTAAGTTTTTTTTACATTATTTAAGTAGCGCGGAAAATGAACGACCCCCCTGACCCGGGGGACTTTGTTCCCCCGGCAGGCAAGTTTTGTTACCATTTCAAACGAATCGGGAATGGATACCGATGGGTCGTCTTCGGCTCGCACGTTGAAACGAAGTCGTGTGCATGTGTGCAAACACTGTAATAAACGCCGTCGTACCCGTAAAAACCACGGTTCCGAGTCTTCGGGTTGTGGTTGCACGGACTCTTCACTGCCTATTACATCGGAGCCTAACTGCTACGAAATAATCGCTTCCACGGACACCTCACTACCTATAACATCGGAACCTAACTGCTCCGAAATATTCGCTTCCAATGTATCACCTGTTATTCCTGCTCCGTCCATAGTTGTTCCCACGCAGATTGGTCGAAAAACTTATGACAAAACCGACAACGCGCCTTTTGTTATACATATTCAAAAAAAAATCATTTCACCAAATGATGGAACTACCTTGCACCCAATAACATTTGGCAAGTTCTTAAAACGTAACGCATTCCAAAACATAATAAACGGTAGCGTCAAAAAAATTGGGCGCAATAAAATTTCTTTATCCTTTTCTAATTTTCTGGGCGCAAATTATTTTATTTCTCATAGTAGCCTAGAAAAATATAACTATAAAGCTTTTATACCTACTTTTAATGTAACTCGAATGGGTTTAGTGCGTGGTGTTCCTGCAGAATGGTCTCTGGAGGAAGTTATGGACAATATTTCAGTACAAATTGGTTGCGGTCCTATTTTGAAAGTCCGACCCCTCAATTTTAAAACCATTGTGGATGGTACAACCACTTGGAAACCATCCCAATCTATTGTTGTTACTTTTGATAGGCAGGTTCTACCGAAAACAATTTTTATGTGCTATAATGCTTTACCGGTTGATTTATGCATTTTCCCTACTGTACAATGTTTTAATTGCTGTCGTTTTGGCCACACAAAAATTCAGTGCAGGTCCAAACCTCGATGTTTTAAATGTGGTCATGGCCACACTGGGGACAGTTGTGAGAGAGATCAGGAATGTGCATCTTGCTGCCTTTGCTCTGGGTTGCACTATGCTACCAATAAGTCTTGCCCAGAATTTTCTAGACAAAAACTAATTAAAACATACAAGGCACAAAGTTCAGTATCATATGCTGAAGCTGCAAAACTATATCCCACAGTTACTAAATCCTATGCTGATACACTTTTGTCTTCTCCTTCAAAAACCTTTGCTGATACTCCATCTATCTCTTCAAATAATAGAATGCCTGCTTCAAGTAGCTATAAAAAGACTGTCTTCCAAAGATTTCAATATTCCCCAACCATCAAATGGTTGTGCTTTCTCTAATAATCCTATCAGTGAAAAAAATGACTCAAATTTTGCCATAAACAATTTTCTTTCTGCATTACACAATCTTCTTTCTCTGTTCAACATTTCACCGTCCAACGTTGTCCAATCTTTAAATGCTTCTCAATCCATTCATAATGGACAACACATCCAAAATAATTCAGTGGAACTGCCGCAGTCTAGTAAACAAAAAGAGTGATGTTATTTATCTTATAAAAAAATATGAGCCATTTGCCTTTGCCTTAGCAGAGACATGGCTCAAATCTCATCATATTTTTAAAATTAACGGTTATTTAACCATTAGAGAGGATAGATCTGATGGGTATGGTGGAGTAGCTATACTTATTAAGAATTCTATCCCTTTCTCTGTCATTACATTACCTCCTCATAGTGAGAAAATTTCAATTGTAGCTATTAAAGTGCATAATTCTTGTCTTGTTTCTATTTACATTCCTCACCCTTCTTCTTGTGTTCTACAAGAGATAAATAATCTCTTGTCTTTTCTTCCAAAGCCTGTCTTAATATTGGGGGACTTTAATTGCCATCACCAATCATGGGGTTGTTCAAGCTCTAATAGTTATGGCGATGAATTACTAGACATAATAGACCTACATAACTTATGCATCTTGAACTCGAGCTGCCACACGTCGCTCAGATCCCAATCAGAACCAAAGTGCAATCGACCTTTCTATATGTTCTCCAAACTTAGCCTCTTCATTAACTTGGCATACTCTAACCTCTACTTGTGGTAGTGACCATTTTCCAATAGTTATTTCTTATCCTCTTTCCAAACCAAATACACTAATAAGGAGATCTAACTTAAAACATAAACTACCTAATAGAAATAATAATGACTGGGACAAGTTTAGAAACATTGTTGACAGAAAGCTATGCTCTTTGCCTGTTATTTCTGATGGTAATGAGAATAGTTGTGCTGAAGCTTTAGCACGCATATTAATCGCAGCGGCAGATGAAGCTTTTCCTGTTAAAAATAATAATATTAGCACAATTCCCTCGCCTCCGTGGTGGGACTCGGAGTGCACAGAATTGATTAACAAACGTAAAGAGGCTGAATACAATTATAACCTTGATATGTTTGATATTAATTTTTAAATCTTTTCTAAATTAATTAATGAAACTTATACAGGGTTACTGGTAACTCGACGTATTCCTTGCAGGACGTCATAGTAGGGTTAAAATGCAACAAATTAAGCCACCAAATGTTCTACCGAAATTCAGTAATTTTTTTTTGCACTAGACTAGGTACATTTTTTATGAAGTAATAGCAAAAATTACAAAAAATTAAATGTTTGGTTAGTGATATTTGCCAAAGTTTTAGGCATTATTGAACTTTTAATTATTAACAAAGGTCTGCTACGGCGTCAACTATGATAATAACTTAAATTGCAGTACAGTCGCGCCGTAAATCATTTTTAAATTGGTTTCAAATGATTTAATCTGGGATTTTTCATAAAAAAACTAAAACTCTTAACTAATTCAAAAACTACTGAATTTCGGTAGAACATTTGGTGGCTTAATTTGTTGCATTTTAACCCTACTATGACGTCCTGCAAGGAATACGTCGAGTTACCAGTAACCCTGTATATACTGTTTAAGAAGAAAAAATTTGAATATTGGCGTAAGTTTTGCTCATCAATTTCACCGAATACGCACCCTACAATAGTCTGGAGTAAGATTCGCAGATTTAGGTCCATTTATAACAACCCTTCGCCTATTCCTGATTCTTTAGCCAATGAATTTTTAGATAAATTAGCTCCGCCTTGGGTTCTTGAGGCTATTAACCTTAACCTGTCTCTCATAACTAATAACCAAGACACTCATACGTCGCTAGATCTTTCATTTACTCTCACTGAACTAAAGGGTGTTATTCATAAAACTAAAGATTCTGCACCAGGCATTGATGGCATATGGGATCTGGAGGCGAAGGTCCTCGCGCACATCTGGGAGTGGCGCGAGGAGGTGAAGCGCCGGGGTGTAACTCCGCTGCCGCGAGAAATCGCGGCACGGCGGACAGAGCTCCGGCAAGATCTCATGGCGGCATGGAGAGTGCGATTGTCGCAACCCAGTGCTAGGCACGCCACAATAGAGGCGATAAGTCCCCTCTTTGAGGAGTGGCTAGAGAGAAGCCACGGCGTCCTTACCTTCCGCCTGACACAGGTCCTCACCGGACATGGCAGCTTCGGGAGGTTCCTGTGTAGGATTAGGCGGGAGGAAACGCCCGGGTGTCACCACTGTGCGGATCGCCCGGAGGACACGGTGGAGCATACGGTGGAGGTATGCCCTGCTTGAGCGGAGCACCGCCGTGTCCTCGCGGAGGCGATTGGCGGCAATGACCTCTCGCGTCCGGCCCTGGTCCAGGCCATGGTACGGAGCGAGAGGGCATGGGAAGCCGTCACCTCCTTCTGCGAAGCAGTAATGCTCGCGAAGGAGGAGGCGGAACGCGTGAGGGAAAGGCAAAGTTTGCGCCCTCACGCCCCTAACCGCCGCCGTTGGAGACGCCCTGGGCGTAACGGGAATCCCAGGCGGATTCCCCGCCACCATAGGCGCGGGCTTGCGGACGGCGAGCAACGGGCAGCTCGCCGTCCGATAAGGACCAGGCCCCGGTCGATGGCGCGTCGTGTTCCACGCGCGCCTCAAAGAGATGTCAGCACAATTAGCGGGGTCCGCTAGGACCGATGCCTGCCAGGGTTGCGGGAAAGTCCGAAAGGGATACCGGGACTTAGTCAGTAAAAGTCTGACACGCCCTTCCGCTCCGCCCAGAGCGGGAGAAGCCATTTGCAGATTTTAAATTCTCAAAAACAAACCAAAAAAAGGGGGCGGGCGTGGGGTTTATATAGTTGATGAAAATTTGTATAGGAAACCCAGCATTTCTTAAGTATCCCGGTAGTAGGTACGTTCCCATGTGACGATATCTGTGCAGGACAGCTGATCGTATAGTTTAAGCTGAAGAATTAAATGTTTTAGTCATGTGTTATTTTTAGGAAAAATACCATTTTAATTGTTAACCATTTTAAAAAGTAGCCACATGTTCAAGACCCTCTGGCGGCGCTCGTTAATTTTGGATTATATTGTACTATTTGCTTATTGCCGAGGGTCGTAGTAAAACTCATTGTTTTGTTATTAAAAAAAGGCATTGATGGCATCCCGTATTCTTTCTTTGCTAATTTAAATGATGATGTACTGAGCTATTATTTAGAGCTTATCAATTCTATTATGAATACGGGAAACATCCCTGTTGAATGGAAACGTCAAATGGTGCTGCCATTTCTTAAACCAAATAAAACTCCATCTGATGCTTCTTCATACCGTCCCATGGTATTGTCTTCAATTTTGATGAAATTAGTGGAACACTTAATTAAAAATCGCCTGGAATGGTATGTTGAAAGTAAAGGTCTTTTGGCAGAATCACAATATGGCTTTAGAAAAGGTAAAAGCACAACTGACTATTTAACTATTTTAACATCCGATATTAGGTCATCCTTCTCTGATAACTATTCCACTGTTGCAGTTTTCCTTGATATTAATGCAGCCTATGATAATGTCGTATTATCAGTTTTACAGAAAAAATTAAAAGCCTTACGGGTTCCATTGAATTTGTCGAATTTCATTATTAATATTCTGACTGAACGTTCTGTTAATATGTTAATAGGGGATCAAGAGGTGTCTCATCTTATGGAGAGGTCTCCCACAGGGTTCTGTCCTCAGTCCCCTTCTATACAATATCTACACTTTTGATTTAGACTTGTCCCTAACTAAATATGCCGACGATTTATTATTATATTCTTCAAGTCAATCTGATGAACAAGCTAGCTATGCTATCAATTCTGCTTTATCTTCTTTGGAGTCATGGTTACATCTAAATGGTTTAGATTTATCCACCTCTAAAAGTGCGGCTGTTTTATTCACCCGGAAGAGAAATATTCCCACATTAAATCTCTTTTATAAAGAAATACCTATTCCAGTTAAAGATAAATTCAGATATTTAGGTGTAATACTTGACTGTAAATTAAGTAGTGTTCCTCATTGTGATTACATTGTTAATAAATGTGAAAATCACCTAAACATGCTTAGATGCCTATCTGGTGTGTGGTGGGGTGCACATCCCTTTTCTCTGAAACTTATTTACAACGCAATCATCAGAAGTACTCTGGATTATGGATTGTTTGTGCTAGAACCTGGTAGTGTTATGGCTTTTAAAAAGTTGGATCGCATCCAATCTAAAGCATTACGAATTATTTCGGGTGCCATGAAATCTAGTCCCATTAACCTTAATGCGCTTCAAGTTGAATGCGGGGAAGCTCCATTGTATCTTAGAAGACAATTCCTATCTGACAAATATTTGTTCCGAGTTCTTCAGTTCTCAACTCACCCTCTCATACTTATACTGGACTCTTTAGTGTTGCAGATTGAATGTTCAGATTATTGGTCCCATAAACGTGTTTAGTTGTAAGCTATATAAAAATCCTTTCACTTTCTTCTCCTATTCACCGTTCCAATAAACTCCTCCCCTCTTTAGCAGTAGTTATGAGAGTTTACAATTCAGTCCCATTATAAAATATATTGTAAGTAAATCGATCCCGATTGCCTTTTAAGTTTTAATCATTTTCTTGCTGAACACATAGAGTACCACCATATATTTACGGATGCTTCCAAGTTTTCTCCGACGGGTTGTGTTGGGATAGGTACATACCATTCTCAATACAACATCGTACAAAAAATAAAACTGCCTCCTGAGACATCTGTTTTTATGGGGGAATGTTTCGGCATTTTAAAAGCCATTGAATATACACGAGTTTTAAAGCAAAAAAAAACTATGATTTTTACCGATTCTCAAAATGCTCTTGTAGCCATTAATAAATCCCCTTTCGAACACAAATCTCAGTTCCCTATCGCTTACTTAATAAGAGAATTTGCGTTCAGAACCATCTCTGAGGGTAATACTCTACAATTTGTGTGAATTCCGGCACATGCTGGAATCCATGGCAATGAAGTGGCTGATACACTTACCGGTGATGCGGTGCAGTGTGGAGACTTAGTTCCATATACAAATTTTAGCTATGACCTCGTATCGTTACCAAAGACTTTTCTTCGGGAAACTTGGAAGGTAGCTTGGGATATTGGAAGCAAATCGAAGGGTCGTTATTTTTCACTTATTCAACCAGACGTTCCGGAAAAACTGTGGTTTGGCAGGGCAAAGTTTGGCAAGATGGAGACCTCCATTCTAATACGAATGAGATTGGGACATGTTTGCTCTCCAGCCCATCTTGCGAAACTTCATACCATCGACGACCCCATTTGCTTGTGTGGCACGGATGTAGGCGACTTAGATCACATTTTTTCTCCTGTCCTTTACACGACCGTTCTTCCTTTCTCAGTAACCTGTTGTCTCTCCGTATTCCTTTTCCTACCTCTATACTTTCTTTACTCTGCACAAATAGCTTTCCTGTATATAAATGTATAGTCTCATTCATCATTTTAAATAATATTATGTTGTAATTTTTCGTCATTGTAATTGGTTCATTATTCATTATGGTATCCTTTATAAATAAATACTGATCCTATACAGGAAAAGTTTTTGACCAGTGCGCAAATTTTTTTTGGTGGTTCAATACCAGTAATAGAACACATTTCCATTATTTATTCAATACTTTTTTTTGTTTTTTTATCCTACTTAAAATCAGCAAAATATGGACACAAACTATTCGTAATAATATCAATGGGCGCGTGCGGCGGCCGGCGCACAGGCGGCGGTGTTGCACGGGGGTGCAACCCCCTCCCGGGCGGCGCCGGGCGCTGTGGCCGACAGTTCGCTCATCGCACGCGCTGTCGTGTGACGTCGCGTCTAATCGCTTTCTCGCGCAAGGGCCGCGCCGCACGTGTCGTGCTTGTACCTACCGGTCACGATGTCGGACTTCAGTAACCGCGAGTTTTACGAGATGGTGCGAGTGTATGTACTGAGTGGTGAAAGTTTGCGAGCAGCTCGCAGAATGTATGCGACGGAGAGCATACCTCCTTAACCCCGCGGTCCCTAATGAAAGGACCATTTTAGCGGCCACTCAAAGGCTGCTTGATCACGGACAGTTCAGAACCCCGAATCATGCACGAGGGTCTGGCAGACCCCGACTGGCGATCGAAATCGAAGAAAGCATTTTTGATTTCTTTGAGCGAGATCCAAGGGCCAGTAACCCACGTAAATACCTACGCCGGCGAATCGAGCGAGCGCACAGCTGATAGGTAGGTACTTTCGCGCGTTCCGCTTCGCCGCGCGCCGCCGGCGCCGGTTAGCCATACAACTACTGTTAAAATAAACATCTTTCGTTAACGATTTTTTTATTTTTTTGTATGAAGACGCATTAAAATAAAAAAATTATGTTTAATAAAACTAGTTAAGGTTAATATGTCAAAATTTCCGCAGTGGATAAAAACTTTTCCTGTATACCTTCCTAAACCTAAATTCCGTTTTTAATAATATTCGTGTTTCTCTACCTTTGTTTCTACTATCTACTATAACTAAACGTGACATTGGCTAAATGCACAAACCGTGGGAAGCAAAAAAAAAAAAATTAAAAAAATGCCAATGCACACATTGTCATGTCAATGTCATGGTTTTGATGCTACCAAATTGTACCTCGGTGAAGTTAGCCGCACGATTTCATTATTATGAACTTATGCGCCAAGGTAGCCCGTGAAATTCGAAATTGAATGACTATTTCATGAAATCATGACATTTCGGGGTCACCAATTTAGTAACTTTGTTCAGGGGCTTGGCTTCTGTTAGGGTGGAGCCAATGAGTTGGTACTGTTGTTGAAATAAAACCACTGATTATGTCGAAGGTTGAATTGACGATCTGACAATGAATTAATGACTGAATCTTTATTTTCCAAAACGCCCTACTTATATATATTTACAATTAATTAACTTGGCGCTAGTGTCTTACTATCTACAAATCAATCGACCAATAGCGATGCGCCATAAGGCGAGACGCGCGCGGGGTGCGGGGCGCTGAGCTGCTCGCGGCGCTACTCGCCGCGAAGGCATAAATAGGAGTCGCGAGCCAAGTGCGGTCCTTTTCGTCGGTCGCCGTCGTCGAGTGAAGACTGGCTGTCACCACCGTGTCCGCGCGTCGTCAGTGTGCTCCTGCCTGCTTGCTTGCGCTTACAAAACCGCTTCTTTCGAAGCGAACGTGTGCGGTGTTGTGATGATGCTTGAACCGCGTCGGTGTTTGCTATCTTGCTTCTTGGTGTGCACGTACTCGTCTTTTTCAAGATGATCCCTTTCACTGTTTCTTGCGGATTGTCAAAAACGTGGTAAGGTTATGGTACTCGTCTTTTTCAAGATGATCGCTTTCACTGTTTCTTGCGGATTGTCAAAAACGTGGTAAGGTTATGGTACTCGTCTTTTTCAAGATGATCGCTTTCACTGTTTCTTGCGGATTGTCAAAAACGTGGTAAGGTAACTGGTTCGGTGGTATGTGGTAACTGTTTTCCTGGTGACTGAGTGACAGGTACTGAGTCACTACAGGCACTTTCATGAAGTTAGAGAGTTGTATTGCTGATTCTAATGTTTATAATTCTGTAAATTCATATTTGTTACGGGCGCAAATCATATTTAGATCAATATACAACCTGACACCGACCTGCAAATTGCAAAAAACGTAAGAAAATTTGAATTTCGCGGGCTACCTTAGCGCATCCCCCTTAATGCTAATCGTTAGAGGGTAAGAGAGAAAAGAAAAATCGTTAGAGAGTAATTGGTTCTTATGTAAAAACAATTTTAATTTTTCGTGTGAAGTTGGCCCCCCTCCCCGCAAAAATGGACTTAGACGTAATTTTATTTTTTTAATCGTTTGTGAATCGTTATAGAGAGATTGAGAGTTACACAAAATCGTTAGAGAGTTGATATTTTATTTGATATTAAATTATTTCTAAGAGTGTGACGTTAGCCCACCTCTGTGAATTTTGCCCCCGATTTAATTATTCTCACTAATCGTTAGAGAGAGTTAGAGAGAAAAGAAAAATCGTTAGAGAGTAATTAGTTTTATTTATCAACGATTTAAATAGTTTTGTGAAATAGGCCCCCATTCCCGCAAAAATGGACTTGGACGTAATTTTTTTTTAAATATAATTTGAGAATCGTGAGAGAGGGATTGAGAGTTAAAAAAAAATCATTAGAGAGTTAATATTAAATTATTTCTGAGAACGCGTTTTACCCTAGGACCTGAGCAAGTTAAAGTTTAGAAACGTGCCGCCTCGATAGGGGATAGGGGAGGGAGGAGAGCGGGAAAGGTTAGTAGATCCCCCCACTCCCCCGGAGGAGAGGGGGAAAGGTTAGTAGATCCCCCCACTCCCCCTGCCGGAGATACAAAGTTTTTTTTAAATGATTTTTAAGTATGACAGGTCTCATATGCTGGGGCCACACCAACAGATTATCGCGATAATAGACGTTAACCGTTGGTGTAGCCACAACTTACCTCGAGAGTTTGTCAATTGAATAATAATTTGTGAACCTCTTAACTTGATTAAGTACTTACCTATCTCTATAAAGAAAAACTGAATTCAGCGTGTTAACTTTTATGAACTTAACTCGTAGGAGTGAGTATTCACCATGTATCTACCACGACCTGTCATTTTGTTGTTTGTCATGTCGTATCCCTTTAGCATTTATGTAATGCCCTGTGTAGGATGATAGAGAGACGCACTGAGCGACAGGCGAGGAATGGCAGCTCATGTTAAGGCTCCCACAAACAGGCGCGATATCGCGGGCGCGACAACAGTAGCACTGCCTGACGCGCCCGCGATATCGCACCTGTTTGCACGAGCCTTTAGGCTAACTGTATACTTTCCCATCTTCGCTGTCGTAAAGTAAAAGTAAATTACACGTAAGTTCAAAGTAAACAAAATTAAGATACTCATTACCAGCCTTTCCATTTGATATGTCACACTCACATGGTTAATATTATTGCTCATGCACACGGTTATTTTTTCTGTTTTGTTCCCCAAATGTGACCCCGATATTCAAAATGTATTTATTTACGTTACACGTCCCATTGGGTCACAATAAATTACCAAATTTCAACTTTTTTGGGGGTGTGTTTTTTGCTTCTCTTGTATGAGCTGTCGTTGGAAAGGTCATTCAAAAATATTTTGAGTTTGTTTGTGATAAAAACGTGTGTTTTTAAAAAGTTTTTATTTTTCACTTTTTGTTGTGGTACCTATCCCACTCAAATTCGGATATCACTACCTTATGTAAAAAACAGTGACGGAGTCAAATAAGATATCATCTACATAGAGTACTTAAGTAGGAAAAAATACGTAATTATTGAAGCTGACTCAAAAACTACTCAAGCAAAGTTAATAAAATTTATATAAATAATGACATCAATATTTACTTGTAAAGTATTATATTATTTTAATTAAGTATTGTGAATGTGAAGACTATGTGATGACTACTATCTTTCTTTTCTTTTTTATTATTAATTTTTCCTTAGTTTTAATTAATCATGGTCTGGCAGTTTGAGTAATTTATGCGGCCTAACCAAATGTCCTTTCTTTGGTATTGTTCGTCAAATCGTTGAGCTCCTTAAAATTGGAGTTGAGCTGCACGATTATTGACAAATGCGTGCACTGACTGGACAGGTCTACTCAATCTGTGTGGTTCTTTCCTCAAAAGTCCATTTCAGACACCAATCTACATGGTCTTCACATGATCTGACCAAGATTATGTCTGGACTTTAAAGAGACTGTGACCTCTGAGTTTGTTTCGGCCTTTCTTCTCAGAGTAGTCAGATAGGAAACGCCCCCTCATCTAGTTTTAAAAATGTGATTGACGTGTGAAAGTTTTTGTACAAACCTACTTAAAGAAATAAAAATCATTTATCATTTATCATATGGGACCACACGGGAAGCACCAGCTTTCAAATAAAAAAGAATCATCCAAATCGGTTCACCCAGTCGAAAGTATTGAGGTAACAAATACAAAAAAATCAAAAATATTGATAACCTCCACCTTTTTGTAAGTAGGTTAAAAACCATTTTTGGATTCAAGAGATCCGTTTGCGAAATATTAAGCTTTGTTACAGTCAAGTGTCCCCCCCTTGCCAGCTTAATGGTTGGTTTTGGACATGTGAAAAAATTCACGGCAGTAGAATGTTTAAGCAACGAAATTAAAAGGAAAACTATCACAGCAGTTGGCTATAGAAGAACAAGTATTTCTACTACGGAACCTTACATTGTGCTTAGTACGCCACGCACTTAGCCGGTTTTTATTCATTTGTTTTAGTCGCATGACGCCTCGCCGTTCGCACCGCGTGAAAATTCGCTGCAGTGGAATGTTCCGTGGCCATACGGTTGAGTAATTTAGTATTATTTTTATGTATTGTATCCTGCTATTACTATTGTATCTCGTTAATCTTTCGAAATAAGGTTGGGAGATGTTGTGCTGTCGTTTTGGAGATATACTTAACGAAAACACGAATTCTGCTGGGGTAACGTTTCTCCAGCAAGAAAAATTTAAACGAATGACCGGAGTGAGAAACAAAGTACATGGGCGGATAGCTTAAATTTGTGCATAAATGTGCGCCGAAAATGAATATTTGTGCGTCTTAAGGTTTTCGAGATATTCAATTTCCTGCTGGGGTAACGTTTTTCAGAATCTTATTTCTCGGAAACCAATGATTGTGCGCCCGTAGAAAAACGTACATCAGTAGCTCTTAATTTGTGCGTATTTGTGCATTAATTAGGTTTTCAAAAATATTTACCGTTTTAAAGTTATCAAGCATTTACGAAAACATAAAAAAATATTCTAGCGCTTAAATAAACAATCGTATAAACTCACTGAAAACGGTATTCGGTTCTTCTTGTTATTCTTGACATCCATAAAATGCTTCAAGCCTAATTATACACGCGTTTTTGAATAATATCACTTCAAGTCAAGACCAGAGCAAACCAATTTTGACGTCGAAATGCAAGAAACAGAATCAACCTAAGATGTTTGGGTTTAAGCAAAAAAATTGTGCTTTTAATGAAATATATATCCTGAAAATTTCAGCTTCAAATATCTCATATTAAAGTAGATATAGACAAAAAACCAAAATAACACCTAGTTTACTGGTAATCCGACCAAATTAGAATGACCACAAAAAAGCGACCAATTCATACATGTAGATGACCTTCGTAACTTTGCTCACAAACATTTTGAAACATTGTTCTGCCTCGGTACACTGAACTACAAAACTGGAATTCACTAAATTGCCTATTATTTCATAGTTCATATAAAATCAAGTAAGTTGGTACCTGTCTTTTTATGGATGTAAATGTTTTGAACGGAAACTATCTAGTTTAACCTGTTTTTTTTAAATAAGTTACGCAATTAGATAGCTGTTTTCATTTTCGAGTTCGACTTAGGTTCCGTCAAAACAGGAAGGAGGACGCGCGGGCTCGCGAAAGATGGTAGGAGTGGAGGAAGGTCTTCGCCCAGAAGCGGGGGTTTTAGGTTCATAATGCAGTGTATTAAACACGTGTGCTTTTTACTTTATACGGTAATGTGCGCCACAGATAAATTTACTAGTCGGAGTAATGACATGGCAGTATGGAATTAGTAAGTACTATCATGGCATCATGGATTTTTTTTTAATAGAAATTGACTTTGATGAACGTTTTTGCCAAAGGCAAGCGCTCAAAAGAAAATTTTTATTTAAAAAAATATCACAGCCGAACCAGTGGCGATTAGTTATAGTAAAAAAAATCCCATGGGTAGGTCAGTGGGATACTATTCATGGAATTAGTATGAACTATCCTATACTATTAAATAAGCGTTCTCTAGTTTCACCCGACCAGAGATTTGCGCTTTTGGGCCCGGCTAGCACTAACTAAATAAATGTAGATAGAAAAGAGAACTTAGAGTTAGAAGAAGCGCGGGGCGGTTGGCGAGGAGTGCGCGCGCCCCCTGCGCCACTCGCCACACGTGCAGATTGGACTAACTTACCTTGTGACGTCCGATCCTTAATTATGTGAAGTAGTCTCGCCTTCATTGTATCCCAACCCTTCCCAGATAATCATCCTACATGTGTACTGGATTATCTAAAACCCTTCTAAAATGGGTGAAAGATATGCGTACTGTAATACTTATCTCATCAAAAAAATAACATGTAAAAAATGCGAGTCTCGCAATAGAATGTAAATATTGAGAACTATTTATATTGTTAGACTTATAGATAATTATTGATCTAGGATTTGAATTCCTAGATAATAGTCACATAGTGAGTGTCCCATGGGCGGCATAAAAACTGACACCAGGTTAGTCACTTTCCGCACGAAAAGAAAGAAGTCACATAGTGTTATTTTTAATATGATTGTTCCGGCAGTTGTCGCTGTGTTTCGTGGACTTCGAAATAATGGACTGCTGGGTCCTAATATAATGTATTCTGTGATTGAATAATTTTATTAAAATGTTTGTTCTGTGATGGTTTTTGTGCTAATAATCGCGTCCGCGACGTTCTCTGTGAGCAGTGTTGCAACTACACCTGGCACCCCTAGCGGCGCGAAGAGACAACCCCGGCATGGCCGCAGTAAGTACCGCCACCGTGCGCTATCTGGCGACGGCGGCGGCGGCGCCGCGGCGGGGCCGTAAGAATTATGCATATTATTTCTTCGTTTATTATCTGTTTAAGGATATAGGTAATTATTTTGAGCGTATTATGTTATAATAAATCAATGTTAATAACAAAATAAGGATTTAAACTATAAACACGATTGCCGAAAAATGTTATGAACGCGACTGTACGGACAAACTGCTTTACATAATACTGTTATTTAAGAAGGTCATCAACATGTATGAATTGGTCGCTTTTTTGTGGTCATGCTAATTTGGTCGGATTACCAGTAAACTAGGTGTTATTTTGGTTTTTTGTCTATATCTACTTTAATACGAGATATTTGAAGCTGAAATTTTCAGGATATATATTTCATTAAATGCACTAATTTTTTGTTTAAACCCAAACATCTTAGGTTGATTCTGTTTCTTGCATTTCGACGTCAAAATTGGTTTGCTCTGGTTTTGACTTGAAGTGATATTATTCAAAAACGCGTGTATAATTATTAGGCTTGAAACATTTTATGGATGTCAAGAATAACAAGAAGAACCGAATACCGTTTTCAGTGAGTTTATACGATTGTTTATTTAAGCGCTAGAATATTTTTTTATGTTTTCGTAAATGCTTGATAACTTTAAAACGGTAAATATTTTTGAAAACCTAATTAATGCACAAATACGCACAAATTAAGAGCTACTGATGTACGTTTTTCTACGGGAGCACAATCATTGGTTTCCGAGAAATAAGATTCTGAAAAACGTTACCCCAGCAGGAAATTGAATATCTCGAAAACCTTAAGACGCACAAATTTCATTTTCGGCGCACATTTATGCACAAATTTAAGCTATCCGCCCATGTACTTTGTTTCTCACTCCGGTCATTCGTTTAAATTTTTCTTGCTGGAAAAACGTTACCCCAGCAGAATTCGTTTTTTCGTTATATCTCCAAAACAACAGCACGCACAAATTTTTTACTTGGCGCACATTTACAGCAGATTATGCACTAATTATTCGTATAACTCAATTCCTCCTAGAAGACATTTTCTTGCTGGGGTAACGCACACTAACGATTCGCAAACGACAAAAAAAATAAAATTACGTCTAAGTCCATTTTTGCTCGAAGGGGGGCTAACTTCACACGAAAAATTAAAATTGTTTTTACATAAAAACTAATTACTCTCTAACGATTTTTCTTTTCTCTCTAACCCTCTCTAACGATTAGAATTAACAAAAGTTCATAATAATGAAATCGTGTGGCTAACTTCACGGAGGTCCAAATTGTTGACAATATCGACAATTGCAGTTGCTGGCAGTTGGTTCGGTTGTTCAACAACAGATAGTACTTACTAATACCATTGTAGCGTTTCCGAACGGAACCGCGCGCTGTCAGTGATAGAAAAGTTGGACAAAAAAAAGATACCTACCTACAAGAAATAACGTTAACTTCTTTATTATAGTAGCCTGTAAAAGAAACAGTATTGTATAGTGCTCTGTGAGAAGCAATACAAAAGCTTATACTGGAGTGAACCGCGTTTGTGTTACCTTACCCCACTCGTCGGTTCCCTAAACCATTAGCCGTTTATCCGCTCAGCTGTCGATTTGCCTTTAGAAGGCGATTACAATTAAAATTCTGTACACAAACGTTAACCGAAGCTCCGAAGTTGGTTGATATCTTAACCCAGACAAAAGAAAATATAACACTTTTAGCGATATCTCGTTAGTGACAGTTGAAGGTTATACACTCAAAAGTGGGTGATAGACGTGAGTACTTAAGGGGGATGCGCCAGGGTAGCCCGCGAAATTCAAATTTTCTTACGTTTTTTGCAATTTGCAGGTCGGTGTTAGATTGCATGTTGATCTAAATATGATTTGCGCACATAACAAATATGGATTTACAGAATTATAAACATTAGAATCAGCAATACAACTCTCTAAGTTCATGAAAGTCTCAAAACTCATGATTTCATGAAATCTCGACATTTGAGACTTTCATGAATTTAGAGAGTTGTATTGCTGATTTTTATGTTTATAATTCTGTAAATCTATATTTGTTACGTGCGCAAATCATATTTAGATCAACATACATACAATCTAACACCGACCTGCAAATTGCAAAAAACGTAAGAAAATTTGAATTTCGCGGGCTATCCTGGCGCATCCCCCTTAAAGTACGCGGTTCAAAACCTTACTCGGCTCGCCCGCGCCGTCGCGTCGGTGACAGACGTGCGAACTTGAAGTACGCGAGTTTTAAGTTCACGAACTCGGCTCGCCGTCAGTGACACACTTGAAGCTTGCTCAAAATTTCATTGTCAAATTGGCGGCTCGCAAGTCGCGGAGATGACAGACCAAACGAGTCAAGGCGGGCTACGAGTAAAATTTTAAATCTGTTGGATCGCCGACGAATTTACTCAGCGGCTTTAAAGTCCGCGTACTTAGCATGACACACGGACGAGTAAGCACGCCGAGCCATAAGTACGCATACTTGCTCGCACATCCATCACCCCTTTTCGATATTACTTACAAATATCTGAAATGCTTTTAGTATAGGTGTTTGATTGTTACCAAAGGAAATAAAGATTAGTACGAAACAGTGATTCTAAAGTGTTTCGAAGACACTTTAGTTTGTCCAGGGAGATCTTCCTAAGTTTATAGGTTTAGTTTTCAGTAAGTTAAGTTCTTGTATGAAAACTTAGTCCTCAAGGACTAGGTTTTTTGACTTTTTAAGATGAAGTCGTCGTGGGCGCTGATGCACCATATTCTGCCAATTTCTGGTCGCCGCGTGTAATGAGGAGTCGTATCTTTATTATTTATTCCTTTTTACAGTTTTTTTTAAGTATTTACTAGGTAGGTACATTGATAATTACAACCTCCTTACACACAGTTCAACACAAGCAGGCCCAAAAGTCCTACGGATTACGGAAAGACGGAAAGCCTACGGAGCGCTATGTGAAATGCATGTTCAAATTTTTCTGTTGAAAATTATACAGCTTCAGAGAAGAAAAATCGTTTGTTTAATCCTTAGAGGAACTTTAAAAACTTAGCCTAGTCTCACGCCTCAGAACGTCACTTGCTACGATCCATAAATACTCCTCTTGCTTCGCTTACCTACATCCTTACTAATATCCTTACTTCCTTATTATAAATGCGAAAGTAACTCTGTCTGTCTGTCGCGCATTCACGCAAAAACTAAGCGATTTAAATGAAATTTGGTACACAGATAGTCTAGAGCATAGGCTACTTTTTATCGACATACCACGCGGGCGAAGCCGCGGCGGGAGCTAGTTTTAATATATGAACGAACTATCAAAGAAAACCTTAGCTATCAGCGGCAGGGTCCTAAATTTTCGAGCTCTCTACGCTCCGCTCGCTCTTACATCCTGCGTTCCCAAACTATTCTGTATGGGTCGACAAAGTAATTCCTATTTTTATATAAATGTCCAAATCAAAATTTACCCTATTCAGAGTGCAAAAATTTTCAAGCTCGCTTCGTTTAGTGCTCCAACTTTTTCGTTGAAGTCAAATAGTCAAAAAAAACGTAACCTCGAGCTCGCTTTACTCGCTCGTAAATTCTGCGTTTTTCCTAGTTTTCGAAGTTTTATGTATGCAGGAACCACCCCCCTTTAGTTTGTCACCCCGGGCCCCCGACAGTCTTCAAGCTTAGTCCGCCACAGCGCCACTGCCTATCTCCACCTAGTATACCTAAAAATAATAATGTGACAGTCTCAACTATTTTTATTTTTTATTTGTCTTTTTGCTCCACCAGAGGGCCTCGCGAAATGTACCTCGCCCACACTAAATTTAGATCTTGCGCCGCCAATGGGTAAATATATAAATCACGCCAAAGTGGTAAAATAAAATCATGAAAAACAATATTTTTTTAGGGTATTCCGCCATCCCGTGCAATGGGGATGGTATTTTTTTTCTAGTCTATGGTGTGGGGTGTAGATGGAAAGGTCGTTCAAAAATATTTACCATTTTGGCGTACCATTGTGAAAACCTTTTTTGGGGTCGGGGATCCGTTTGCAAAATATTAAGCTTTAAAGTGCTATTTTTTGTCAAATTTCACCCCCCCCTGCCAGCTAAATGGTAGGTTTTGGATATGTGAAAAAAATCACGGCAGTATATTATATGTATATATCGAAATTAAAAGGAAAACTATTACAGCTAAGTAGGTCTACAAGTTACCGTGTAATAATCGACCAACTTACATTTGCAGTTGCAAAAAAAATATTTATGGGAGCATAAATTGTTCAACTATAAAGTTTTAAGTTTAATAATAATAACTAACTTTAAAGTTAGTTATTATGAGCAACTACAAAGTTAAGTTTGTTCTTGGGATAAAATCATCCCAACTACGGAACTCTTCATTGTGCGAGATTCGACACGCACTTGGTTTCTATGGTTTTTAGTAATTTATTGTCAGCCCAGCTCGAAAAAGGACTCCGGTGTTTTAAAAATAGGCCTAAAAGGCTTGAGTCTTTTGGAACACTTGTACCATTCCTTTTTTTTGTATGAGAAATTATGAAATAACTTCTCCCGCTCTGGGGAGGGCGTGTCAGACTCTTACTGACTAAAACCCACCCGTGTTCCTTCAGTTGCCTGCAAGTTTCGGACTTCGCGACCCTTTCGAACTTTCTCATGACCCACTGGTATCACTCTTGTGACTGCTATTATGGTCAATATAATAACTCAGACCAACAAAAAAAGGTAGACGGAGCACTCCGAACATCAAAAGTGAATCCACCTATTTACCTATGCGTGTGTAAAAAGGGTTGCCATTTGTTAAAGTTTTTCTCTATAATTTGGAGAATAATATTGTTGTTATGGGTAGGATAATATTGTACGAGTAAGATAATGTTGAGTAAGGTATTATAAGTCAATTGTTAAGAAGGACTTCTATTCCGAAACAAAAACAAAAAAATTTACATCGCTATTTCTTATAGCTACTATCCATTTACGTTTAGATTCAGTATAACTTGGAAATCTGAAATATAAATACATAAAAAATAAAACAGGAATATAATTACTCGAAATAAGAAATCATAATTTAAATTGGTTTAATCGAATGGGAAAATTTTAAATTACATAATGGCAACCCTCCCACCTTATGTCACTACTTTCATTCATTCATTCGTTGAGGTTTTTTGTTCCAAGTAACCTAAAATTCGAAGTTATTTAAATTATAAAACGATGTTATTTCAAGTACGTACAAGTGAAAAGTGATTCCGTAAGACTTTTATGTGATTTGCTATTGTTTTTACAAGTTTTCACTACACAGGAAGGCATAATTCTATTTTTTTATTGATGTTAACTAGACGACGACTCGTGATGGAGGAGCGATGACCATGGTTTTAGTGTATGTGTGTGCGTGAGCCTGTATGTATACTTGCAGGAGCACGGTTTTGTGGCTTCGCTTTTGATATTCGGAGCGCTCCGTCTACCTTTTTTGTTGGTCTGAGTTTAATAAAAACAATATTTCAACATTCCCATTGGCAAGTAGGTATATATTATTATAAAATTAATCGAATTTACAAAGATGGTAACCAAGTTTTGTTCTTGAATATATTAAAAGTACTTAAGTACTGATATAATCACTTCTCGCGTTACTAATATCTATTCTGCTTATTAATCTAATATCTTTATGACGATGAACAAGTTATACAGACAGCGACACAAAACTGTTGTACTGAGCAATATTTCGTTTCAATATGTCAGCACATAAGCCGAGCACTCTCTCAAACCTGAAAATTAAACAAACATAATTTGAGTACATAGCTGAATACACAAAACCCCTTTCTTCCATATTCCGTTAAAGTTAATAAATATGTTTAAGCAGACGTTTAACATAAATTTTATATGTAAAGGGGTAAATAATAAATATAAAATGTTAACTTATCTAAATAAACTTTTAACTGGAGATGTAAAATGACTGAATCTGACCAATCACAGTGGTCATAAAAGATAGATGACCGCCATGACCGGTCATTTATTTTTTACTAGGTAGTACCGTAACACTATCACATAACTTATCATCACGCATGTATTTCCCGTAGGGTTAGGCAGAGGTTTACCTATCATGCACCCACATTTCGCTAGTTATGTTTAAGTCACATGTACATATTAGGGGGCGAGCCTATTGCCATCAACCGGGCAAAATTCCAGACGACGGGCTGCTACTCAGAAATTCTGGATGCAAAACCCAACAAGATTTTTCCCGACTCGGGAATCGAACCCAGAACTTCATGCTTGCATTGGTTTTACCCATAGGGCTCACAGCTAAATGTCCCAGTAAAATAAAAACACTTTGCTCTGTATAGTGATACAGTGTGGGGAAATCAGAATCCATAAAGCTCAAAACACAAAAAGAGGGTGCGCGGCCCTCCACCACAGAAAGCGCGGGACGGGAGCGGGTCGGGAGCGGGTGTAGCGTCGTTACCTAGAGACATAATGAGTGCGCGCAACAAACTATGAACAGGAGACACGGAATGAACAACACGACGTTCCCGCCGCGAGCGCTTGTAGTCGTGGTTGAGTGCTAGCAGTGTGCGTTCCACCAAAGATTTTTTAAATTTTTCGCTTCAAAATGGTCAAATGTGCATTTCGATCTTGCAAAAACGATAGTAGGAAACACAAAACTGAAATCCAATATCACATTTCATAGGTATGTCGATTTTTATACTTATTTTTATGAAAACTAATCGGGTTTTGCAGGGGTGAAGGCGACGTGAGAGGCGGGCACGCACAGGCCCGCCCGCGCACCCCGCTCCACACGTGAGACGTAGTGATGTGACACGACCAACGCTGTAGTCGATAATTAAAATATTTTTTGTAATGTTTGTAGATGTTTGAGAACTACATAATATATTTATGTAAAAATACTTTAAACTTTATAACCAATTGTTCCGATTCTCTTGTAAGTACACCGAACTAAACTATCACTAAAATTCCTTACTTTTACCTATGAGAATCGGGAACCGATAACTTTTCCGTTTTTTTTTTGTTATAGTTTCATTTTACTGAAAATTATTTGTCCGACGTCTTTTTTGCTGTATGAATTATTTGACATATTTTTAGATCATCGAAGTATCACATGTCACAGGTATTATTTTACAGGACTATATTTCCTCGACTTACAAAATAACTTTTTTCATTTGCCAAATGATTTATTTGCCATATTTTTGCTACACCGAAACAACATTTTACGGAATACTATTTGGTCACAAAAATATAGTCGGTTACCTTGGTAGCACTTTCAATATTAAATTAAAATAGTGTCATAAAAAGTCAATATGTTGTGCTACAAAATTCAGTGACAGAAACGAATCGCTGCAAAACCGACTTCACGCAGTCTTGTCTGCCATACGCCTTTTTTTTTTTTGGGTTGAGACATCATCCAATGGCTTCTCCCGCTCTGGGCGGAGCGGAAGGGCGTGTCAGACTTTTACTGACTAAAACCCACCCGTGTTCCTTCAGTTGCCTGTTGCCAAGGTCCCGGTATCCCTTTCGGACTTTCTCGCAACCCTGGCAGGCATCGGTCCTACCGGACCTCTCCAATTGTGCTGACATCTCTTTGAGGCGCGCGTGGAATACGACGCGCCATCGACCCGGGCCTGGTCCTTTTCGGACGGCGAGCTACCCATTGCTCGCCGTCCGCAGGCCCGCGCCTATGGTGGCCGGGAATCCGCCTGGGATTCCCGAAGCCCAGGGAGTCTCCAGCGGCGACGGTTAGGAGCGTGAGGGCGCAAACTTTGCCTCTCCCTCACGCGTTCCGCCTCCTCCTTTGCGAGCATTGCTGCTTCGCAGAAGGAGGTGACGGCTTCCCATGCCCTCTCGCTCCGTACCATGGCCTGGACCAGGGCCGGACGCGAGAGGTCATTGCCGCCAATCACCTCCACGAGGACACGGCGGTGCTCCGCCCAAGCATACCTCCACCGTATGTTCCACCGTGTCCTCTGGGCGATCCGCACAGTGGAGACACCCGGGCGTTTCCTCCCGCCTAATCCTACACAGGAACCTCCCGAAGCTGCCATGTCCAGTGAGGACCTGTGTCAGGCGGAAGGTGAGGACGCCGTGGCGCCTCTCTAGCCAATCCTCAAAGAGGGGACTTATCGCCGCGTCTACACAGTGATGATATGGGCGGGTATTATGATAATGAACGCTGAAAGTTACGTTGAAGATATCCTCGGGCCTTATGTTCACCCATTTGCACAAAGTCTTGGCTCAGATTTTACACTGATGCATGACAATGCGCGTTCGAACACAGCTCAGAGGACCAGGGAGTACTTGGCAATGGAAAACATTCGGGAATTGCCGTGGGCTGCACAATCGCCAGACCTCAATCCCATCGAGCATGCATGGGACATACTCCAGAGACGTGTTCTAGAGAACCTGGACGGAGTGTCGACAACCCAACAACTGAAAGACTTGTTAAAATTCCATTGGGAGCGATTGCCGCAGGATCAGATAAACAATCTTATAAATTCAATGAAAAATCGTTGCCGACAAGTTTTAAAGAACAGATCAACAGAGGCGGTCACACTTTGTTTTGAATTATCAAATAATTTAAAAAAACGTTATTTAACTTTGTAAAACATGAAAAGTTTAATTTCGTTTTAACTTTATTTTATACTACGTATGTTACGGTATATTGTTAATTATTGTGAAATGAACAATTGAATGAAAGATTTTGTAGCTTTAGTCACTAATGCATCAAAAAATGCTTAGTTTATTATTATTTCAATAAGAGTTCAAAACCGTACATTTTGCTTAGACTTTTTTGATGTGAGTTGTTGTGTCACTTTAGTCAATTTCAGAATGGGAGATCGTCGTTTGTCAGGAATTAACTAAGTTTTGGTGATTTTTTAGTTTGTTTGTACTATATAAATTTAGTAAAAAAACTTTTTACAAAAAAAAAAAAAACAAACGACTTCGAAAAAAAAAACACTAAATAAGTGAAAAAATAAACTTTACTTTCGGAAATCGGTGGCTAAAAACGAAATTTGAAAAGTAAAGTCAAATAAAATATCATCTACATAGACTAAGTGGGGAAAAATACGTAATTATTGAAGCTAACTCAAAATCTACGAAAGCAAAGTTAATAAAATTTATATGGGACCCAGAGGGGAAGTAAAAGCTTTCAAATAAAAAAAAAATCATCAAAATCGGTTTACCCAGTACAAAGTTCTGAGGTAACATACATTAAAAAAAAATACAGACGAATTGATAACCTCCTCCTTTTTTTTGAAGTCGTTTAAAAAAAGAATAAACAACAAGAGTAGTTTCATAAATAAAATAGACAGGCCGTCAAAACTTAGTACCACACTTTTATAATTACAATAACTTTTAACCTGTATGACCGCGGACGGGCCTCGCGCGGACCAAAACTATTGTAGTTAATTAGAAAGTCCTTGAAGAATTAAATTACACAAGATATACAAGCTGAAATTTTAATGGTTGTTTTTCCGCAGCGAAATGATTTTGTCTTGGTAGTACAATTGATATAAAAAAAATATAAATAAATGGCAGATTTAGAATTGTGATAAACGAAACTCGAAAGCGTTCTCGAACCACGACTGCGCGAGATAAGCGCGAGAGACGCGCGGTCGTTGAACCTCGCGCTACAGCTGATAACTACCTACTCCTGAGTGAACGAAAGATAATTTGTTATTCAAATTTTCCCCTTTTACGGTCTTAGAACCGTCATAATCAGTGATCGGAGTAGGTAGATTGAACTGGGGCCATTGATCCGAAACGTACATGTATATTAATATGGACATTCCTCCGGAATTGGTGGATTATTAAAAAAAAACCGGAACTTATGTAGGAATTGTATTCTGCCAGAGTGGAAGGAGTCATTTGATGATTTGCCATCCTCAAAAAAAAAAAGGTAGGAATTGTAATAAAATGAGCAATATTATATTCTTCATATTTTTTTTTATTTTTTTTATTATTCAATAGATAAATAATGAATTAATTTAGTTTTGATACCTTCCTTTAAATTTTGAATTGAGTAGTAATAATATCACTACCAACATTAACAATATTTAATTGAATCCGGAAATACCGGAATTACTTTCCGGAAAAATGGCTTATCCATGTTATTCTTTCTGTGTGCATTTATGATACAAGTACCAAAAATCAATCTACCTACTCCGATCACTGGTCATAACAGTAGATTGTATCGTAAGGGAGCAAAATAATATTTTTACAGCGAGGGCGCTTTTTTGAATCCAGAGTGAAGTGAGGGATTCTAGAGTACAATCCCGAGAGTAGCGAGGGATTCTTTAGTAGAATCCTGAACGTAGCGAGGGATTCAAAGTACGTCGCCTGAGCCAATATATTTTGCGCCCGAGAGATACACTCTACTTTTCATCACCCACTACGAGAAAATAAAAGGCGCCTCATATTTTAACCACGCTTGTTCAAGACCGGTTGGCTATTACAGGGTTATAATTATTAATTACAAGTTCAGGTTTCCCCATCATGTTTTCTCTCACCGATGTCAATAATGTCCAAAATAATCTCACAAAAAAAAACAACCGACTTCCTAAAAAACAACACTAAAAAGTGAAAAATTACTTTAATTTCGGAAGTCATAATTATTCCGATAAATTATGTATCTTTCTGTGTAGTAAATAACTTGCATCGCGCAATGGGAGTTTACCGCGCGATCAACATTATACAAGATTCCAACATCAATCGTTGGGCAGTTCCCCGCCAGACAAGATACCCGTTTGGTCGGAGTATCCTCCCTTTTCAATGGAGGATGAGTGAACTTTCCACGCTTTTCCTCAATATCTAAATGCTGAATCCAGTTAGACTGGAAGCCGACCCCAACATAGTTGGGAAACGGCTAGGCAGATTGATTTTATTTTACGTCGGTCCTAACACTTCCCAGTAGGTACCCACTCGGCGCTACTATGGGCCGTCGTACCAGCCAGTCTTTATTCAAACAATATTTGCGTACGATTTCTTTAGCGCTGAACACTAAGATGTTACAAATTCAAAAAGTGCGCGGAAAAGATAATTGCGGCGCACTTATTCTTTGCCGCGCACTTATAAAGAGGATTAAAAACTCATTACTGCCCGCTAAAAGTTTCTTATAGAAAACACCACCTTTGGGTGCACTTAAAGGCGAACCAAGTCGTCCTTTTCGAATAGATGGGATGAAAATACTTTTTTTACCAACTTATTGAACTCGAAACTGAAAAACAAGTTTATTATCTTAGAAAAAATAATTTTCTGAATTAGATAATGAAGTATTTTAAGGCGTATTTAAAAATTGGCATCAACTCAGTTACAATGATTTTAATTAATTAACCTACTTTTAGATGTTTGCTATTTACAAAGGTACTTACACTTCCCGGTAACGTAGTAATTGTTCGAAGTCCAAGCCACATAATCGAGCACGTTTTATTTGATTTTGTTTTTCAATAAAGTGTCTCTGTCACGTGAAGTCACGTCTTACGATATTAAAAATCTATGCCCAAGAACTGCCCATGATCGAGTAGCCACTTTGGCGTCGCTACGATCGTCCGGGCCTGTGGGACTTGAGGGTTCAGAACCTTGCGAAGACGGAGCGACTTCAAGCGTTGCGAATCCGCGTAAAGTCGCCGGGCAGCGTGGGAGTTATAACGAGCCCTAGCGTACAGTTGTGTGTGCCATTGCGACGTACTCCAAATTTAAATAATTATAACGCCGATCCATTTTTGCAAATCACGTTTCGGATCGCATGATGCACGTATGACGGTCGCCGCGGGATAACTGAGCGAGCCGGGAACCGGCGCTCGCCGCGTGCGTGCAGACTAGATTATGCTGTATCACTACGCGCGACAGCTTATTTTGCTCTGAATATTTACAAATCGCTCTTCGCTTTGTCGGCACCGCGCAGCCGCGAATGCGGTTCGAGTACCTAGTACTACGTAATGTCTAGTGAACTAAGTAAAAATAATTAAAAAAATATGCATCAACTCGAAAGCGTGAGAAACAATAGTTAATTAACATATTTTTTTAATTATTTTAAAACAAAAACATTAATATTTTTTAAGTTTAACTCTATGATTCAATAGTACTACTTAGGGCAAATCGTTTTGCCGCGGGAAAACAACCATTAAAAGGATATTGACCGATTTGGACCAAATGCTGCCCAGACATGGGAGTGCTTCCAAATGGTTCCTTGCATCAATTCATACATAAAAAAATTAAAAAAATAATAAACGGTCCCTGGGTTAATAAGATAATGCCTGAAAGAGGTTAATGTTTTTCAGGTAGGTCCCTACCTAGTTTTATTTTATTATTGGAAAAACGAGAGCGTCGTTGAGTTTGAACTCATTGATTTTATCTTGACAAGTGCTATAGCCTCACATGGTGTCCAGGGACTGATGATGGAGCTGGAGGGTGGTCAGGGGCACTCCTCAAGTAAACCAGATAGCCACGTCGTATGTGGTTTCATTGGATAAGTATCGAAAAGTCCTATTACACTAGGTGGTGTCCAGGGTCTGATGATGGAGCCGGAAGGTATCCATAGGAACTCCTTAACTAAAGAAGACAGCACCATCGTGTTTGGACTCGTTGAATGTATGTTGAGTGCCTTACACTAGACAGTGTCCAGGGTCTGATGATGGAGCCGGAAGGTGGCCAAGGGAACTCCTCAACCAAACAAGATAGCACCATCGTGTTTGCACTCGTTGGCTTTGTCTTGACAAGTACCTAGTATAGCCCAGGGTTGTATCCAGGGTCAGATGATGGAGCCCTGACTACCGGTAGCTTGGACCCTGTTACCGATACCGGATATTTATATTTTTCAATGTTTTTTTTAAATGTTCCAAAAAATAATGTGTTATTTAACATAACTACAGTCATTATTTAATAGAATGCGCCATCGGTTGGTTGTTATTCATCAATAAAAAATACTCAACAAACAATAGTTTTTCTCGAAAACTCCTGGGATAGATTTTATTGAGCTTTGTTTTACAGACTAGTATATGTCCAAGGAACATAATGCACTATGTGTCCATTCTGGGCAGCACTTGGCCCAACTGCCGAATATGAATGGTCAGTAAAAATTATTTAATATGAAAATGATATGCACACAAATGAAATAGTAATGTGTTGTTTAACATAATTACAGTCATTATTTAATAAAAATGCACCATCGGTTGGTAGGTGTTCATCAACAAGAAATACTCAATAGAAAAGAGTTTTTCTCAAAACTCCTGGGATAGATTTTATTGAGCTTAGGTTTACAGACTGGTATATGTCCAAGGAACATAATGCACTATGAGTCCATTCTGGGCAGCACTTGGCCCAACTGCCGAATATGGATGGTCACTAAAAATTATGTAATATGAAAATGATATGCACACAAATGAAATAGTAATGTGTTGTTTAACATAATTACAGTCATTATTTAATAAAAATGCACCATCGGTTGGTTGGTGTTCATCAACAAGAAATACTCAATAGAAAAGAGTTTTTCTCAAAACTCCGGGGATAGATTTTATTGAGCTTAGGTTTACAGACTGGTATATGTCCAAGGAACATAATGCACTATGTGTCCATTCTGGGTAGCACTTGGCCCAACTGCCGAATATGGATGGTCAGTAAAAAATATTTAATATGAAAATGATATGCACACAAATGAAATAGTAATGTGTTGTTTAACATAATTACAGTCATTATTTATTAAAAATGCGCCATCGGTTGGTTGGTGTTCATCAACAAGAAATACTCAATAGAAAAGAGTTTTTCTCAAAACTCCTGGGATAGATTTTATTGAGCTTTGGTTTACAGACTAGTATATGTCCAAGGAACATAATGCACTATGTGTCCATTCTGGGCAGCACTTGGTCCAACTCCCATATATGGATGGTCAATGTCCTTTCAGCGTGTATGTTCGAAATAAAAAGAATTACAAAGATTTTACTTTTAATATAAAATCTTTATTGCCGATAGCCGTCTTTTAAGGAATGGCTAAAAAAACCTTATACAAAAACACTCCTTTTCAAATTGTTGCCGCTTTTGACTGTTTTTGTTTTCACATTTATTTCTTGATCGATGAATTTCGATTCGAAAGCCAAGGTGTCAAAAAAATATGTAAATATGGCGTAAAACTGTAGTTATAAATGTTGTTTGAGTTTTTTGCCAGTTAGTTAAAAATTGCAATTTTTTGCTATAAAGTTACGCTACATATATATTATTTACAAGTTATTACGTTACATAAGTATAATTTTCCATAACATAATAAACTATAATTTCCAAGAAAGCTGATGAAATTTGCTATGAAAGGTTTTTTATTACAAAACTCTGGCTTCTACAGTTTAGGAGAAATTGCAATTTTAAAAGTGCGGTACTAAGTTTTGAAGGCTAGTGGAATATCTATATATATAATTATGACTAAACACCACCTTACAATATAATGATCATACTCACAGCTTATCAACAAAACTTATCGATAGCTCGTTGCCGATCGGCACGTAATTGCACATCCCAATCTGTCATACACTTATCAATATAAGTATCTATAGCTCACTTGTCTAGGACGCGCACTAAGCGATTTGTGCAATCTGCGCATGCTATTAGTATAACATGCAATTAGTGAATAAAGGACGAGTGATTCAAATGTTAGAATCCTGAGCGACGCGAGTGATTCATGGCCCTCGATATGAATCCGTTTTATTCAAGAGTTGCATACTATACTTTATACCTTAACTACGAGAAAAAGAACTTCGAGTATGTTGTTGTCAATTTTATGCCTTGTTTTTATAGTACACCGTAGCAAAGAATACATACTCCATAATGTCGATGACTTCTTTTTCTTCGACAACTCATTAAAATAAGTTAGGAAAACAGACTCTGAAAATGTGCTAGAAGCTTGATTTCCTTTTTTCCTTTTGCAAAACTCAGCGTAAGCTTTGATGTAAACCAGCCGTGATTTGTTGGGTAGCAAGTTTTCTACTTTATCGGCCGCCCTCTCTTTCATAAACTCAGATGTTAACACATGTTGCGGGAAAGTCCGAAAGCGATACCGGGACCCTTGGCAACAGGCAACTGAAGGAACACGGGTGGGTTTTAGTCTGTAAAAGTCTGACACGCCCTCCCGCTCCGCCCAGAGCGGGAGAAGTCATATGACGATTTCCACCACAAAAAAAAAAGGTGTTAACACATCTTCTTCATCACTTGAATGCATTTTCAATCTATTTATTATTAAGTAACACTAAACTTTGTGTTCGTACAACTTACAGTATTTAAAATAGCGCCAATTTACTAATGACAGCAAAGAACACAAAACAGGTTTATACTAATGCTATACTAGGAAGCAAGGAGGTTGTATAGCATTGAGTTGGAGGTCAAATATATTGGTGTGTTCTAAATTCAAATACCAAAACAGTGATTAAAAGATGCTTTTTATTCACTATTTTCAGTGAATAAAATAAGCTTTTTAGAGGGGGAATGGTATAATAGTACATTGTGATACGAGTGTGCTCTATTGGATATTACAGTCGAGGCGGTATTATTCGCGCGAGCCAGAGGCGAGCGCGATAAGGTAGCCGAGAGTGTAATAATCAATGCACACGCGTTTCATTCGACGTTTTTCTACACACTTGCGAGGAAAAAAACAGACTTGCTGTAAGAACTTATGCTATAATAACGTAACTATAGAGATGATAGATTTATAAAGTTTAACTGACCGTACTGAATGTACTATTATGAACCCACATCTTGATCCTTTTTCGTGCTTTTGTTTTCAAAATAAGTTCTTCGTCCGTGTACGAATCACCCGGGATTTTCAATCACACTGCAATTACTGCCGGTTGGCTAGATACGTCCGCACCCGCTGCCGTCCCGCGCCCGACCCACTACCGTCCCGTGCCCGCACTGTGTGTGAACACGATGAACAGGGCGGCTCCGCGAAGAAAACGACCCGACCCCCCCGTCTTGACACGACACGCACCCGTCTTGTGTGTGTTTTGAGCTTAAGAGATACCGAGAAATTGTCTTAAGAACAATTAGGTCCTTTCTCATGAAATAATTTTGGCATAGGTACCTACCTTAAAGAGTATGATACGGTGACAAATGAAACTAAATATTTTACTTACGTAATGCAGACCTATGATGTTGGCACTACTTTGCCAACAAGTGCTAGTAGGTTTTGAGTCAGTACAAGCAGCGTTTTTAACTATTTGTTTAAATTCTTTGACGCATTTCCCATCTGAAGTGACCTATGTTCGGTAGTGGCGCCCTCATTTTTTCCAAACTCTTTTTTGTCAAGCTTTACTTATTTTTTGCTTAAGAGGAAATACGGTCGGCCTTTTCTCCATACAAAAAGTCATAATTCGAGGTTCGGCTCTCGTCTATTTCCTCCTCCAATATTGGACCAATTTGAAAGATATTTTATAAATTGAATAAGACGGATATTTACTGTGCTCCTATGTTTTTCTTTTTTCATTAATAGCTGTCAAATTTGTAAACAGGCAATTTTGAGCATTTTCAGAGGGTTCTAGTGCTTCCACAGATAATGTATCATCAAAACGGAAAACATAGGGGCATCGAACTAGTTGATATTTATTTTACTGTAAAAAATTATTGCTCTAAGGTTATAAACCAGAGAGAAAACAGGCGAGAACGTTTGTATGTAGAGGGGACCGACCCTATTTCCTCTTAAGTGTGAAAAAAGACTAAAATTTACCAATTTGTTTAAAACACTCAGTATCTTATTTTTTTATATTACTCTTTAGATTTAACCCCATTTAGGACATATCGGCTTATGACTTAGGTAAAGTTCGTTGGTAAAGAATATTTTCTGTTTCATATTCACCTGGCACGATCAAGCTTGACACATTTAAGGGACCCATCAGCGCGTACAGTTGCTGCCCGCGGTCTGTCTAGTAACAATGCGATCTCTCCGAAGTAATCCGAAGGCCCCAATCGACCCACTTCTACCGCAGATCCTTCCCCCTGGCCACTTCTTTGTTGAAGCACGACTGCAGTTCCTGCAGAACAATTAATGTTCTCTTGAATAATTATGTAAACAGAAATTCATTAAATTTTTTATATTTTTAATCATACCTAGTGTTTCTTTTGTGATGTATTTTTTTAAATCCTAGACATGTTTTCTTAGTAGGTAGTATGGGCAACAATAACATAATACCATCACGTCTGTCCTGAATTTACCCAAAGGGTAGTTTAGGCAGAGGTAGAAGCGGCAAATATTAATTTGAATTTTTATTTATTTCAGCAAAAATAATACAACGGAATACAAGGCTAGTACTTGGGAGTATATAACAAGGGAGCATCTGTAGCCGAACTATGAAGAGTCCTGTATCTCGGCATACAACGCCAGACCCCTCAAAATAGACAATAATACACGCCCAAAAGACATGCATAACAAGAAAACTGAAACAATACAAAAATTTGTGGATCTGTGTATGTGCGCGTGATTTTGTGTAAGTGTAGAGTAGTGAAAGGTGTTGGGTAAGCGTAAATACGTCTTACCGAAAAAATTAAAATAAATAAAATTCTTAATTTGACAAAAGCTCCAACTCCCCTCAATATTCAAAATTAATTTATTTTCGTTACACGTCCGTGTTTGGGACACAGAAATACATATGTGTGTCAAATGTCAGTTTTTAACGGGCCATTGGATTCGGAGCAAATAGGCTGTGACAGACGGACAGACAGACACACGAGTGATCCTATAAGGGTTCCGCTTTTTCCTTTGAGGTACGGAACCCTAAAAATATGAAAAGGAATAACGTGTCCTTGGGATTTGCGAAAATCAACCCCTAACGTGTATGTCGTTCTTACGACGCCAAATAAATATAAACGATATTTAATAAATAGCAAAGCGGATTTTCGGTAGTTGCAAACTATTCGACAGTAAAGTGGTTAGGTCTTAAGAGCGTTATTGAGCCAAAATTAATCCCCGAACAGGCTGGTCTCAGACCCGTCAAGTCTTGCTACAACCAGACCCTCAAATTCGGTCAACATATTGAAGATGGTTTCAAAACAGAAATGGTCAAATGTGCTGTATTCGTGTACCTGTCAGCTGCCTAAGCTACGGTACAATATATCCTCACTGTTGTGGAAGGGTGAAGGAAACTTGATCAGCGAAAAGAATTTTGTTTGAATACTCCGAGAACTTCTCCACGATGGCCGTTTTCAGGTCCATCTGGTCTCGGAAAAATTTGTTGGAGAGCAAAGAAAACCTAGTACCTCTCTCCTAGTCCATGCAATTTTTTTGCAAATTTTTCAATAATTATTTTATTGCTCCTTTTTTGTTCGTCGGCATTGGATGAAACGAACAACAAACATACCTATTTCTGCCTCCAAGCAGAACAGCTTACGGTTTAAAGGGTATGGTTCTGGGTTACCCTGCGAAACGAACCGTAACACAGCCAAGCTGTAACTGTCTCAGTGTCTGTAACTATAATCTTTTGCCCCACAAAGATACCGAAAGTACACTCAGGGAAATTTATTGCTAAGAAAATTGACACCCAACGCCAATTTTTTCGTATTATAGTCAAGTCACATTTGTGATTCCAATATTATTATGGACAATTTAGGTTGGTAGTGAATTTTCCTAACAATTAATTTCCCTGACTTTTCATACTAGATACACTTTTACTGTAAGGAAAAGCATTACCTTCCACTATTATGTAAAAATCGTTGCCAGGTTCACCTTGTCTAACAATGATTTCGCCGTCAGTGAATGATACAGGTTCTAAGGCGTCCGCAACTGTCAAACGTTCCCATTTCTCTAAACTTTCTGAAAAATACAGAAGTATAAGGCATTGCGCATGAGCTTCTATTTTGGTCATGTACAATTATTTGACATATTTTGCTAAGGCATTTGTTTTAAAGGTCTCGGGACACGCTGATCATACGGTCGAAGCCTTCAATCCATGTATCCGCTAATCAGTGGCGTAGTCTTTGCAGTGATAGGTAGTCTACCTCGACACGGGGTGAAAACTAAGATGGTTGCCTCCTCGACTTCGATGGTTGCCTCCTTAAGCGGAATCGGCCCTCACACGAAGTCAGCAGTGCCTAGCTTCCTTTTTGGTCCGTGACGGTCTTACAGAAAGACAGCCATTTCATGCCAACTGTATCTGTTAGTACAGCCGGCAGAGATAGATTTTATCATTTCCAGAGATAGGCTTCTCCATAAGAGTAGCATACCGTAGCGCAACGCAACAAGCGTCTGTCGAAACATGTAAACAAACCGGTATTTTTGAGAAAATTACTTCATAATAAATGATATTTATCTTTGTAAGTAGGTTTGTACAAACTACAAACATGGTATTTTTTTTAAACTAATTTAGGTTTTTCTGTCTGAATACTCTGAGAAGAAACTTTAAAAGAGTTTGCGCTACAACTTCAAACTTATTGATGACTTTTTCAATAGTCATAGTGAAATCAACTTATTTTACACTGCCTTAAAGTTGATATTTCTTTAACTGGAAATAATATCAAAATGGAAACAAGGATTTGGACATGGAATACATACCAAATCTATCATTACTCGAATATTAATTATCATTTTTTTTGCCATGTGAATGCGTGCTATCTTGGATCGAAGTGGTTCACTAGCTATCACTACAACAACACTCCTCGTCGGTTTATAATGATACAGCACACATTGTTTTTAAAGGACTGGTTCTAAATTCTCAACTGATAACCATTTTCTTTTGACTTTTTAATAGTTTACATTGTTTCCATCTGCAGTGCAAAGCTCCTCTTTCTTGTTTCAAACCACTAAAAAGGAACAAGCTAGCGAAACTCCGAAAACGTGATGAAACAAAAGATTTGAAAATCACTTTTTTGGGATCAACGACCGCTGGAATAGTATTAGTTACTTAAAGTATGAGTTCAGAAAATATTTTTGCTACATAATAATAATCTTTTTTTTTATCGTGTTTAGGTATCGATCAGCACCACGTCACAGTTTCGCTAACTAATTTAATTTGATCTTGTACGAGTATATGGAGCGATTAACGCGTATTACCCAGTTACTGGGTTGTGGAGGTCAGATAGGCAGTCGCTCCATGTAAAATACTGGTATTCAGCTGCATCCGGTTGGACTGGAAGCCGACCCCAACATAGTTGGGAAAAGGCTAGGCAGATGATGATGACGATATGGAGCGATTCAAAAATAAACCTACCTAGATAAAAAATATTTTATTACATAATATCGCTTACCTAATATTGAGACACGCGACAAGAATTCATCGTACATGCGTCTCTTCCTAATAGTGGAACCCATCAATATACGACGGTAAGAGTCGCGATCCAGGCCCCACAGCTTCAGAGAAGTGCGTGCGCGAACTGTCGCTGCTCTCGGTGTGCCGTATATCAAAGCCAGTTCGCCAAAACTGCCTCCTTCCCCAATAGTTGTAACAGGTTCCCCATTCACTAGGACCTAAGGATCCATTATAATTATCTATTATATTAATTTTAAATACAGCCACATTTCGCCAGTTATGTTCAAGTCCCATGTAATAGGGGGCGAGCCTATTGCCATCAACCGGGCACAGATCTAGACTCCTGGCTGCTACTAAGAAATTTCTTATGGCAAACCCAAGAATGACCGAACCTGGGAATCGAACCCAAGGTTGTTCAAGTATAAGTACACCTGTGCCTAACCCTTCGGATATCCGGGGTTATGTAATACAATTTTAAATTATTTTCTTACAAGATATAGGTTTTTATGAAAATAAATCTCACTCACTTCGACTTCTCCAGAATCAATAATGTAAAAGTTATCTCCTTCGTCTCCCTGTCTGATGACCGTCTCACCAGGTAGACACTGGACTGGGAACATAGCATCGAACATGTCCGCTCGTTCAGATTCATCCAAATGAGTAAAGAGAACATTGGAAGATATAGCACGTGAAAGAGCACCCATTGTCTTGTAATCTTTTGGCACCACCTAAAAAATTAAAGCTGTCCTGAATTCTGCAGCCTTCACACATTTTTATTAATGCACTTCCCCTTCGTCTTCATCTGCACGGAGTTCGTGTTTTCCCCTACAAAACTTCACCTTTTAAAAGTACTTTTCGAAAATTTATGTTTACTATCGTTTATTATTTATTTTTCATTCTGGTGAATTTACAAGTTTATTGATCGAGGAAAAAATAAATTTCTTAACTTCCTATTTTCATTAGCCGTCCCCCGGCGCGACGACGCGGACGGTTGGATCAAAATATTACCATTACCTACAACTTTTATATTAAACTTCAAGGGCCAATACCTATATATTATTTTTTTACTGTTTAGATGTTTTGTTTTTATCGGGGGTTTAAAAAAAAAAATTTAGCTTCTATTTCCTGCTTTTAAAATTTTATATTATATTATTTATTTATTTATTAAAACTTTATGCACAAGTAAAAAAACTACTGTACAACGGCGGACTGAGGCATTTTCTACCAGTCAACCTTAGGGTGATGCAGATGGTGATATTACTAGTAGACACCCTACGATCGACACGTGACTCACCGAAATCTGTGTAGCTGTACCTTTATGTTTGCCACAGTAAAGCTAGTTACTAATTAAGTCTCATTTCTCCTTCCTACTCCATCATCAGACCCTGATCACCATCCATCTGTAACCTATTTTTTGAGATCTTTCTAATGAGCCCAAACACGATACATACCTATGCTGTAAGTTGGTCAGGGAGTTGGGTATCCTGCAAAAACCAGGTGATGCTGCAGCATCAGTTCAAGGTTACTAAATTCTTCTCATATCATTGAAGTAACAGAATTCTAAATTTCGAATCGATTAGACCTGTAGAAGATGCTCAAATCCATTCATCAATTTTAAAACAGCTGATAATCTTCAAACGGCTGAACCGATTTTCTTGAATCATAGCTAAGAACACTCTCGATCAAGTCAAACTACGATGGAACAGACAGACACACGGATACACACGTTAAACTTATAATATAACACCCCTCTTTTTCCGTCGGGGTATAAAAATGATAAATGATTTTATTAGTATGCCCTTTTATCCCTAACAGGTGTTGATTTAAAAACAATCTTTAAACGTGATTTGTCATAAAATTTTTGAATTACCAAATTTTCAGTTCATCAACACACGCAGTAAAATAGTCATAGCTCCGGCGCTCCTAGTTTGGCTAGCATGTCAAATGTCGTATGAACGCAATAAATGTATGTGAATAAACACAAATGGGTTCTACCATGGGTCCCTCTGTGTAGAGGTCAGTTCACATGGAGACGCGAAGCGATGCTCACTTTTTTATGATCCGATACAATATAGAATTTATTTCCTACACAATAAGGTACACGCGCTGCGCAGCACCGCGCATCTCAGCGTACACGTGTCAACACTCGCACTGAAATTATACCATTTCGTGAAGAAAATAAGTTTTTGATAAATTGTTAAAAGTGCGTGCAGACGACGTGCGTGCGACACGTTGCTTCACGTCGCGGTCTGAGATCTAGGTGTGTGTGTACGTGGGAAATTGAAATTAGTTCATTACAAGTGCTTGCATTATGAGAGAAAAAAACCACTTAGAGTGGCAAGAAGACGACATAGGTTTAAAAACACTAGGTCAAATTAAATTAGGTAGCAAAACTCCGCAGACGAGATACTGATATAACATAACCATGGCAAACCAAAACAGAAAAAAAAGGGCACCCACCGCATATTAGACTTGAAGTATGTTAGAAAATCTTTTTTTTGTCGTATTTAGGTACCCATCACGCCTGCGGAGTTTCTCTAATCCATTTAATTTGACCTTGTAGAATGGCTCGGTTTTTTTTACAATTCAGGTTAAACTTGCCTTCTTGACGTAACTGGTAGCATCTTCCTCTGTAACTGGTTCAGCACTAATGCCGCCACGTCTACGCGGAGGCTGTCCCCCTGGCACAGGCAGTGGTGAAAGTTCTCCGTCTGCTTCACCTTCTGATGCAGCTGCTGCAGCCTGAGCAGCCTTGACTTCATCCTTAAAAAAAATATTGGTATTGAAAGCTACAAACACTGAGTAAAGGCTGCAGACCAATCCTTACATATTATAAAACAAAGTCCTACACGCGTCTGTCAGTCTATCTGTTCGCGATAAACTCAAAAACTACTGCACCGATTTTCATGCTTAGTCCAGGGCAAATAATATTTGAGAAAAAAATAATTAGCAGTATGTGGCTGGTCGGAAAATTTAGTATAAATTATAAGCAAATGAAAAAAAGTTAGGAACATATAGATCTTGATTTTCAGAATTAATTGGATAACGTGTACTACCTACGTCGAATTAATTCCAAATTCAAACTTGGCTTGGCAACAAACTAAAAGCTACGGATTGGGGATGGAAACGCCATTTCAATGGAATCAGAATCATTCCTACATTTACGGAAAAATAATTAATCCTGAGACATTATTGAAAACTATTTGCTGCAGCTGTGAAACAGGTTGTGATAATCGAAGATGTGGCTGCCGCAAGCATGGCTTAGAATGCTCGAATTTATGCTCAAATTGTCACGGATCCGAAATTTGTTGGAATGCTGAAACACAGCCGTACGAGAAAATAAGTCATTCAAAAGATCTTGAAGACGTAGATAGTACACGTTATCCAATGATTGTGAAAATCAAGATCTAAATGATGACGAAGAATCCAAAGATCTGCAAGATTTAGACGAACCTGAAGAAATCTTAAGCTACACCAACTCTAAAGATAGAGAGAATCCTTCAAAGAAAATTTGATATGAATAACTTGAAAATCTTATTCATTTACCATGTGCCACTAAACTAACTTAAAAATGTATATTGTAATAAAGTAATTTATATTTCAATATAATAGTTTTATTCCAAATCTGGAAAGATTTTTAAACATTTTCGTGAGCTGCTGCGTTTATTTCCTGAACGTTTTAAATGTACGGTTATTGTTTATACAATGTTTTCCGAAATTTTCAAAATAGTTAAAGTATAATTTGGTAAAGTTTGTTTGTTATTACATGAAATTTACTCTTTTGCATAAATTTAAACCGGATAAGCCATAAAAAATGAAAATTCATAGCATGTATTGAAAAATCGATCTTGACAAAACTTTTTTCAAGATCTTTTTTTTGGTTTTCCTCGTTATAAACAATATTTTTCATAAAAACATTTATTTTTTAATTAGCTTGTTAAGTTGTGGTTTCAAAGAACAAAATGAGCACTAGTAAAGTTAAACATTCGAAATTTTACTAACCAAATTTTTGGTTTGAGAATTAGCGTTTTTTTTTCAATTTTAACTCGCAAAATCTACAAAAATGAATATTACGCCTTAAAAAAAATTACTGCTTGTTTAACACATAAAAATCTATATTTTTAGTGATTTTAATCGAAATCGAATAATTTTTATTGCAGAAAAAAATTAAAAACAAAATACTTAATCGGTTTTTTGCGTTTTTCTCCATAAAACATTATTCACCCCCCAAAACGGCTATTTCCTTACCCCCACCCCCGTTCCGGAATTTTCAACAAGTTCTCTTCATTTTTTTTCATTTGCTTATAATTTAAACTAAATTTTTCGACCAACCACATACTGCTAAGAATTTTCTGCAATTCGGGTTTTCAAACTCGGTTTGACTAGCTGTTTTCACCAATGGAAAGAGTGGATCTCGATGAAGGTTTTAGTATATAATAACCGACATCCACGCGGGCGAAGCCGCGGGCATCAGCCAGTTAAGAATAGAATACTCTTTATTATGATCATCATAAGAAATACAGCTATAAATGTAGAAATTTTACATAGGGTGACACAATGGGCGGTCTTATCGCTACAAGCGATCTTTTACAGACAATCTTTGGATGGATTAAAGTAAAGAGAGACAATACTGCAGGTAGTCAGTGGTGTTAGGTGTACCATTTACATGTACAATAAATACATACATAAAGCATATACTTATCTATAAAAATATATATACAATAATAAACATGAAACAGGAGGAAAGAGCTATAGATGTGATCTAAATACATATTTTTTATAGAAGGCATTAAGCATACTTACATTTATACTAGATCTTTTTTTATGACATCATCAAATTTTCAATTGAAGTATTTAATTTATTCAAGCACTAGTGAGACCTAACAAACAATCAATGTTTGACAATGTATAATTATGGGACAGACCACACATTGACTACTTGCCTTCATACACAGGTTGGGTTTTGTCATATCTGGCGTATTATAACTACCTATTCAAAATACAAACTGTGATCCACTGTTATTTTAAATGTTTAATAATTATTAAGAATTATTGCACTTCCAAAAGCCCAGGTAATGGTACCTATACGGGCACTGTTACATATTAGTATGACTGCATTAGATTTTTTACCAATTTATCATTGAACAAAAATAATTATGAGTAATGGGACACCTACTTGAGGAAAATATACTTACATATTATTATTGAAAGATGTAAATATTGTCCTTAACAGGTATTATTGTCCTTATTATGTTACTAGCTGCGCCCCGCGTTTTCACCCGCGTAAGTCTCGATCCCGTGGGAATATCGGGCTAAAAAGTATCCTATGTCCTATTCCAGGTCACGGTCTACCCATGTTCCAAATTTCATCCAAATCCGTTCAGCCGTTTGATCGTAACAAACAAATTCAATTCCGTATTTATAATATTAGATAGGATATTATGTTATTACTAGCTTTTGCCCGCGGCTTCGCCCGTGTGGAGTTCGGAAATTATCCCACGGGAACGTACTACCGGGATAAAAAGTATCCTATATCCCATAAACCACGTGGTCTGTATATCCCATCTCTACCCTTTCAAACAAAACAAAGTCTGTCTGTCTGTTCGCGATAAACTAAAAAACGACTGCACCGATTTTCATGCTGTTTTCAGTAGTTTTCACCAATGGATAGAGTGGTTCTCGAGGAAGGTTTTAGTATAATATAATAAACGACATACACGCGGGCGAAGCCGCGGGCATCAGCTAGCGTATAATATTAGTGATAAGCCATATTTATTTATTGGTGATAGTGTGGCTATTATGGACAGCAATGCAACTGTCGGAAAGATTAATGAAAAAATATTGTATGAAGATGAATTAAAAAACTATGGCATATTGTATGGACGATGAAATCTTAACACCACGATTCAGAAAATGTCGTCATTTGCACAACGCCATCTATCGAATACTCACTGGTAAACTCAAACTCTCCATTCTAAGCCAAATAGTAATAACTTTTGACCGAGTGGACCGATTCTCAAGAAAATATAGTCATAGTCCGTCTATGACTATATTTCCAATCCCAAGCTCTTGAAAAGAGTTATACAAAAATGTAAATATTAAGTAAGTACATGTGAATTTTAAAATCATCCCCTATTAGTATGGAAGTATGGATTATGTGTTTAATTCAAAATGTTCCAAATTAATAGGAGTGAGGGAGAGAATAGGGGTTAAAAGAGTTGTGACGACGAAACGTTTTCAAAGACCGTTTTGTGTCCTGCGACGATGCAACCGTTTTACGTCCTGGGTTCAAACAGTCTTCGTTGCACAAACCAGTCTTTGAATTACTTTGTGCGTTATTGTATTTTACGACTAAGAAAATACAGTCGAGAACGCAATGATTCAACTAACTACGTTCTGCGTTCGTTCGTTTACAAAACAATCCTTACAATGAAAAGTGAACTTTTTGTCAATGAAATACAGTCGATAATTAGTTTGATGAAGGCTTGTCTTACCAGTTGCAACGACGACCGTTTCCTGCAACCGTTTTCATCGTCGAGAAAACAGTTGCGTATCGTTTCGTCCGTCAAAAATTCAACAACGACCTACCTCCACAAATTAATGATCCAAAGATGTGAATAAAATGTTCTGGGGGAACCAGGGAACCAAGACCGGGTGAGTGCCGATGCCAAAGGAATAACTAAGGAAAACCGGTACCGGCCCCGGAGTCGAAATAAAGAAGAAAAGAAAGAAAGAAAATACGTTTATTTGCGGCAAACATGACGCTAAGAAAGGACAAATACACGAAAAATAACAAATCAATTGGGGGAAAATATGCGTCACATTCATGCAAAACGGCCATCGTTCAGCTTAATGCTGCGACCCTATGCAAGACAAGAGCCCCAGCGCTGGTTTTCAGTGACAGCCGGCGTTGACATGATGACGTCAATCGGTGCAGCATATTATAATACATTAACAATAACAAAGAAAACAAAAATAAAAATATTTATACAATAAAAAACAAAAAGTAAAGAATTAAGAAAGAGAAAGATAAGAAATAAGTAAAACAATTAAATTCACTTCACTTCACTTTCCGGAATAAAGATTGCCCATGCCTAGTAGGACTGTAGGAATCTATACTAATATTATAAAGCTGAAGAGTTTGTTTGTTTGTTTTTTAGAACGCGCTAATCTCAGGAACTACTACGCGGAGCATAAATGAAAAATGTTGCAAAAACGGGAAAAACAAATTTGAGAGCTTCCGTTGCGTACGCTGCGTTAACAGTTTAAGTTACGCAAATATCATATATGGTGGAATTGTTCCTCTTTAAAAGTTCTAAAAAAAGTCCGCGACAGCATATGTCTAACTTTTAAGATTGACTCACTATAACCTTTTTTTATGGTAATCAAATTTGTTCGAAATTAATGCATTATTTGCGAAGGAGTTTTGTCAACATAATATTAATTCTTATTCAAATAAATAGTTTTAACATGAAGGGTATTTATGTAGCAGTAAAATACTTTTTAATTCATTCGAATCGGACATTTAATTTCGAAGTTATCACGAAATGCAATACGCGAACCGCGCAGCGCCGCGCCGCACGCCCCTGCGACGTTCCCTACTCTAGAGAGGAGAGGATGGGCACTCGGGTAGACCATGACCTGGAATAGGACATAGGATACGTTTTATCCCGATATTCCCACGGGATCGAGACCTAGGCAGGTGAAACCGCGGGACCCAGCTAGTATAAATATATGGGCGAAGGTCATTGTTCTACTGAGAATCTTAACACCCCGATTCAGATAATGACGTTAAATGAACAACGCCATCTAATCATCAAATCAATCATCGTATTAATATTTTTTAAAGAAATTAACAATTATCACCATACATAATTAATTTGAAAGATAGGTAGCGCCACCTATCGCACTACTAATAAATCACGCATTTGGAAAACTTTTAGCCTAACTTTTGATTGGTCATTGGGAGTTATATTCTATGCATAAGGTATCGCGTTAAGTTTGCACGCGAAGTAGGTAGGTATGCGAAAATAACCACCCTAAAACAACACACGATCTCACAAACCTGCTTGAGTTTACGTTAGTATAACAATAGATGTCGTTACGTATTTCTACATTACGTAATGAAAAAATCATCTTGAACATTTTCAATTGATTATATCTTTTGATAGAGGTAACCGATTGCGATGAAATAAAAACTAAGTGTTACTCCGAGTTATACACAATATTTGAGTATAAAAGTTAACCATGTGGGTTTCGTATTTTTTACGTGATTCGTTAACAAATTAATCTGTCACAGACAAAACATTAAAAAAAAAAATGGTACAAAAGAAATAGCATCTGTTGGTTATTTTAGCACCCCAACTAACTTTTTTTAAATATATTTTTAATGTACAGAAATGCCTCGTCTAAAGATAGATAGATATAGATATCCCACTAGGTTTAAAAATTTCTAACAGTCTAGCTGTTAGAATTTTTTAAATTAGCAGTCCTACTGAATAATTGATAGATATAGACATCCCACTAGGTTTAAAAATTTCTAACAGACTAGCTGTTAGAATTTTTTAACCCTTAATCGGACACAGGGAAGTACTTTCCCACCCCGACAGCCGAGGCATAAACAGTCGTATATTTTTAAAATGGCAACTCCCCAGTCTATTTTTTTCCTAAATATATTCTTGATTAGTTACTGATTTATTTTATTGACAACCCCACTCTTTCAAATGTCAAATGTCAACGTCAGAATCAAATTAAGGTCACTTTTGAAAAAATTGCTCGTTTTTCATGTAGTGGAGACGTCATTCTGTTAAGTTTCTTCAAGAAAGATTCTGGTAAGTAGATATTTGATCCGTTATTGACTAGTATATTATATTCTGTGTAACATTGTTATGATATTGAATACAAAAATATTATATTTGTGTGGATTATATTCATTTGAAATATTGTCTTGCAAGTGGGAAAATAGTTGCGATTGCCCGTTCCTGAACTCCATATTGCGTCAATATATATAAAATGTAGGGATTTATTTCTGTCGACTTTTTATTTTTGTAATTTTGTTTATTACACGACTGCGGTGAAGCCAAAAAAGGAGGATTATGTATTTGACCTGTTTTATCGTTTTTAATTGTTCGTTTTAATTGTTTTAGATCATGTCTTATAATAGAAGAATTAAAGAAAAACGCACCAACATCTTGTGCTGCACATGCAAGGTCTCCTTATGCCCCCGCAAGAATGTTTTAAACTATTTCATTTGGCTGAGTAAATTTTTATCACATTGTTTTTATTTTTATTGAATCCCTCGTTCACACACTGATCCTCCACCTCACTTCCAAGTAAACAACTCATTGCACATTTATTTGAGGATTGAGGAACATAAATTCAAAAGTAAAGTCAGGGTAAGTTACTAGTCTATTAAAATTTATAGACGTAATCGGGCAAAGGGAAATAATTTCCCACACGAAAAAAAACCTTTTTTTTTCAGTTTCAATAATTTATATTGTTTTTTATGTACACTGCTATCTAACATGATACAAGAACTTACACTTAAACCATGAAAAGTTATTTTTTTGTTCGGCCCGATTAAGGGTTAAATTAGCATTCCTACTGAATAAACCTGCAATGTGTAGTTTACCTCTTCGAGTTGGAGTATTCCACTGCGAGCACCGATTTCAACCGCACTTGAGCGAATAGCTCTTAAGCTATTAAAGGCACGGAAACAAGTTTTTGTTCATAGCCCAGGATTACAAGAATTAGTTAAAAAAAAAAAACACTATTGGCGATTTCTCACTGGGATTATCTTAACCGCTAAAAAGCACGAGCATTTCCCCGGTGAATTCGTCTGCACGGACTTTGTACTTGTCCCTACAAAGTTCAATACCCCTTCCGCCCAATTTAAAGGGTAGTTTTGGTTTAAGCATTACGATTTTTATTATTTACTTAGATAAGTATTTGCGCCATGTTTTAATGCCGAGGTTCAAATTCATCAGACCGAGTGTCACGGTAGCTCGCGAAATTCCAATTTTCTTACGTTTTTGTGTAATTTGCAGGTCAAACAGGTTATAAGTTGATCTCAATATGATTTGCGGCCGTATCAAATATTTATTTATAGAATTATAATCATTAAAACCGGCCAAGTGCATGTCAAACCACGCACAATGAAGGGTTCCGCAGGTTAGGATGAATTTATCTAACAAACTTAACATTGTAGTTGAAAAACATGTTTTTGTAAATGCAAATTTAAGTTGGTGGATTATTACTCGGTAATTTGTGGAGCCTACGTAGCGGTGATAGTTTTCCTTTAAATTTCGTTATAATAAGGTGCTATAAAAATATCTGCCACGGCTGCAATGGGAGACAGTATTGTTTTTATAGATTACAATAGTAAAGATAAATTATTGATTACTTGTCATAATTTTTTTCATACAAAAAATATTTAAATATTGATTTATTGGCATAAAACCATCCCGTAGACTTAATAAGCTGTTGCCGCACCGCACCGAATTCAATTCGCGAAACGCCGGCGCCGTTCATACACTGTTGCCATTCTTATCAAACAATGCCGCTGCGCGCCGGCCACTCGCTCGTTAAAGTGCAGCCCCGCGCGCCCCCACCTTCACCCGCACTACCCCGTTCGTCGCACGCGCTAGTCGACCGCCCGGCCCGCCAGTCAGTCGCCCACCAGTCGCCCGCTCGCCCGTTCGGAAGTTAGTTTTAGCGGTCAGAGTAGGAAACATGGCGCGCGCTTTCTTTAAAAATGCCACCCAGACGACGGTATTCCAATCAAAAATAATATCTTGAAATGGTATTGTGTTACCGCGAGTGTAACTCCATAACTGCGCATGCAGTAAACTTATACCAGCAGAGGTTTGGTGTGCGAGTGAGTCATCATATTGCGATTCTTACACTAACTTGACAGTCCAAAGCCTGTTTTAAGTGTGATGGGAAGTTTATCATCTTATTTACGTCAGTTTTTTGGAAGAATGCGGTAGCTGGTAAGTAATTGCACTTTTGAAACACTTGTTTGCCTGCGTATTATTGCGTACCTAGTAGATTAGATAGTGACGAACTAGTCAGCTGATTTCAGTTTTCATTCAAAGAACAGATGGAAAGAGTTAGCAGTTTTTTTCATTGACGAAGCGACACATCGCGCGTAATTTGTGAACTACGTTATGCAGAGTAGAGTCAATGTTTATTTAACTACTTTATTTTCTCAAATTGATTTAACTGTGCCGGGGTACGAAATTTCTTCACTATTGTAATCTTTAAACACAATACTACCTCCCATTAAAGCCGTGGCAGATATTTTTATAGCACCTTATATATACTACTGCCGTGAATTTTTTCACATATCCAAAACCAACCATTTAGCTGTCAGGGGGACACACACTCGACTCTTAACAAAAATTTGCTAAACAAAACTCTTAGTATAACTTAATATTTCGCAAACAGATCCCTGAATCCAAAAATGGTTTTCTCAAACTCACATTATTTTTTAACAACCTTTCCAATGATACCCTACACCATGGGATTGACGAGAAAAAAAAACCATCCCCAATTTACGGGTAGGGGAAGGTATACCCTAAAAAAAAATATTTTTTAAGATTTTCTTTTACCACTTTGTCGGCGTGATTTATATGTATACCCATACCAAATTACAGCTTTCTAGTATCAACCGTCTCAGAGCTAAGCCGCGGATAGACGGACGGACGGACGGACGGACGGACAGACAGACAGACGGACATGGCGAAACTATAAGGGTTCCTTGTTGACTACGGAACCCTAAAAAGCATCAATACAACTCGCTCTCATCAATCAAGTCTCTTCATGTAATCCAACTGAATGCTTATTTTTTTAAATCATGACATTTGAGAAATATTCCAACTTCTGGAGTTGTATTGATGATTCAAATGATTATTAGTCTGTACAGCCATATTTCTTACGGTCGCGAATCATATTTTAATCAACATACAACCTGACACTGACCTACAAATTGCAAAAAACTTAAGAAAATAAGAATTTCGCGGGCTACCTTAGTGCATCCCCCTTAATCTTCTTCCATATTTTAAGACCCCACTAAGGTCGTTTTGAAAAACTAATAATGTCATTTATTTTTATTTTAGTACTTAGGTACGTATTCGTGTCAAATTTTATGTGTATTAACCCAAGGAATAAGATTTCTCATATAAACGAATTCAATCCTTTAGACCCCGGGTCAGAGTCGATTTTCGCAAAATCTTAGTACACTCGGTTACACATCAAGCTATACATTTCCAGTTAATTAGATGCTGGTTCATGTCCGGAAACACCGTATAATTCTATGTATGTGTATTTGTCACCAAACTAAATTAAATCCAAATGGGTTTGCATGAACATGAACCGATTTGCATGAAATTTTATGTGTATATTTGAGTGGATCCCTGGATGGTTTGAAAATACAATTGAACTCGGTAGGTGGCGCTGTTCGGGCAGGAAAACGTCTGCCGGGTTCGCTAGTTAATATATATATTTATTTATTTCAGATCACATTACAATATCCATAAGTTGTTAATTAACCTAATGTTAGTAAAAACTAAACGCTGTTAATATTGGGTGACTCAATTTCATGTTAGGGTCATTTCCTTGTATCGGAGGAAAAAAATCTGGACAGCAGAAATGGGTTTATATTGGAGTAAAATGGACCTAGAATGGAATGGTTCATATGAGCACCTAAAGGGTTAAAATAGGGGAGGAAAGTTTGTATGGAATTCCTCATTTTTGCCAATGATAAAACCCGAACAGAAACACAGCTTCACAATTTATCATTTTGTCTATTCTTTCATCGACAAACCCCTTTTCTATGGTGGTCATGCTATGCGTGCAGCTGCAGGGTGAAAGTTGCATAGTGTCCTTCTATAGGTCCCATGCTACTTATCTGTCAAATTTCATAGCCATTGGTTAAGTCCAACATCTGCCTAGCCTTTTCTCAACTGTGTTGGAGTCAGCTTCCTGTACCGGATGCAGCTGAATACCAGTATTTTACATGGAGCGACTGCCTATCTGACCTACACAACCTAAGTAACCTTGGTAAGACTGGTTGTCAGATTTTCAGGCTTCTGACTACCTGTAACGACTGTCGAAGATCTACAAATAACAACCGGGACCAACTTCTTAGCGCACTTTCGAGGCACAGAGGGGTCTCGAATAGTCTCGATATGTAACGGATGGTCCACGAACCGAGCTCGGCAAGCATAGCTTAACCATCGATCGACCCGTACGGCTATTATTATTTAGCCACGAGACCCATATCAGTACAAGACCCATTGACCCAAGATCTGAACACCTTTTTCACCTTTAGTTTATTAAAATCATAACTTTACTCACCCGTTCTAATTTTTGAAAATACTGTCTCAAAAAGGCCACAGGATTATCAGGTTTGTTTACACATAACTGCACTATACAATCTTTTAATAATAAAGAAATATTATGACTCTGAATGTAGCTTTCACAATCATGTAAACATTGTTCTTCTTCCATTTTTATGCCACAATCTGAAAATAAGAGTGTATCGTCATAAGACACAATAAAACGATTAAAAGTTTTGTTGTTATTTACGATCGGGAAACGCAACGATATGTATCATTGAAATAAAAATATCAAAATATTAGAGTGCAATGCAAAAAATCTTTTTTCTTTCAATTATGTTTTTTTATTATATTTAATGACCTGGCTACTGAGGCCTTTAAGTCAATAAAAGACATTAGATTGATCTCTAAGCTTGTCGAAAAAATATCGATGCCTTAGATTTTATAATCTAAAAGGGGTGATAAACGTGCGAACAAGTACGCGTATTTATGGCTCGGCAAGCTTACTCGCCCGTGTGTCATGCTAAGTACGCGGACTTTAAAACCGCTGAGTAAGTTCGTCGGCAATCCAACAATGAAATGAGAGAGCCACTTAACGACTAGTATTAACAAAATTTCAGATTAATGAAATCGGGGGGCTAACTTCACAGAGGTCTACCTTAAATGGGTGATAGACGTGCGTACTTAAAGTTCGCGACCTTACTCGGCTCGCCATCGATGAGGCACGTGAAGCTTGCTCAAAATTTCATTGTCAAATTGGCTCGCGGCTCGCGGCGATGACAAACGACGAGGCAAGGCGGGTTACGAACAAAATTTCAAACCTGTTGGATCGCCAACGCACTTACTCAGCGGTTTTAGCGGTCCGCATACTTAGCATGACACACGGGTGAGTAAGCTCACCGAGCCACAAGTAAGCGTACTTGCTCGCACGTCTATCACCCCTTTTAGTGGAGCAAAGCGAGCCGAGTACATAGCTATATAATTCTAGGAATAAGGCAGGGCTTGAAAACGTTACCAATTCACATTAAAAGTAACGTTAAGTAACGGTATTTCCGTAGAGATATCTGGATATTGGTACGATTTGGTAGCGTTACTTAGTAGCATAACATAATAATAACGTTAAAAATTGTGGTAAAAATTACCGGTATTTTTAATGTTATTGTAAAAATAGCGGTAAAACATTACCGGTATTATTTTTGTTATTATATGCGACGTTACCGGCCCGTTTATACCCGACTACGGCGAAGAAAAAAGGAGGGTTATGATTTTGACTGGTATGTATGTATACTCGTATATCGTCAGTGGAAAGGCGAAAATGCTAAAGCGCCAAAATGGTATGTATGTATGTAAGTAAGTAAATATGTTCATCTGTTCCCTCATATCTTCTAAACCACTTATCACAATTTGACAAATGAGGTATCGTTGGAAGCGTCTTGATCGTACTAGGCTAGTTATAGGCAATGTGACGTCACATTAAATTAAAAATGGCGCCCTCTAGAGGACATAAAGTCAGGAGCTTAAAAAAAAAATGTTTAATCGTACCATATTGGGTATAAAATGAAAGGGCTTAATGAGCACATTTCAAAATAATATATATATTTTTTATAACACCAAAAGAATTAAAAAAAAAATAGTAACAAAAACTAAAACCCAACTACGACTAAAAAGGTATAAACAAGACACCGCAGACAGACAAATAAAAAATCCGGAGTCACACGTGTTAAGGCATAAACCGAACAGATTACGAGTGACTCCGGATTTTTTATTCGTCTGTCTGCGGTGTCTTGTTTATACCTTTTTATTCGTAGTTGGGTTTTAGTTTTTGTTACTTTAATTTCTTTCTCAAAGGCTGCCGGCGGACAAACCAACCAAGTATATTCACAAGAACAAGCACAACACAGAATAACAGAGAATACCTATTATACACGCAAATAGTCGTACGGTACAGTCTTAGCATCGATGCAGTCTGAAATTTTTAACGATATCCAGAAAGACGGTAACAAAACTAAATCATAACGATAAAATTTTCGATAGCGTAGATTTTAACGTTACGTATGTTTAACGGTAAAATGTGCCAGATATAACGTTAAATATTATAACGTTATTTAATAGTTAACGATACCTGCTTCAGAAGGCTGTAACGATACCATATTTTTAACGGTATTTCAAGCCCTGGTTGCCAGTCCGTTTACTCAAAGGCGGCCAGCGGACAAACCAACCAAGTATATTCACAAGAATAAGCACAACACAGAAATGCAACGAGAATACCTATTATGCACGCAAATATTCGTACGGCACAATCTTAGCATCGATGCAGTCTGAAATTTTTAACGATATCCAGAGCGACGATAACAAAACAATCATAACGATAAAATTTTGAATAGCGTAGATTTTAACGTTACGTATGTTTAACGGTAAAATGTGCCAGATATAACGATAAATATTATAACGTTATTTAATAGTTAACGATATCTGCATTAGAAGGCTGTAACGATAACATATTTTTAACGGTATTTCAAGCCCTGGAATAACGTGTCCTGTGGTTATCCGGGGTTGTCAGTTTGTAGTGTGAATTTTTACTTTGAGCTGTCTTGACATAATCTGTGGAATTATGTGCATCTGTGATTGTGTGTGAATATCGGTCGAAGATGGAGGCCGCTGAATCTGAAGCCGGTGTTAAAACTCATTTGAATAATGTTTTATCAGACGAGGAAATTGCTAATTTACCTACTCTTGTTGCGGGGAAGATCAATGCATATATTGATTCAACATTTGAAGAATACTTAACATCCAAAGCGCTACATGAAACTAACAAGTCCCAGATAGGTAAGTAAACCGGTGTTTCGTGACGCTTTCATTCAATGCTTCATTTTCCTTTTATCGAAATACTTGAAATCCTTTCTTATTTTTAAATTCTAATGTATCTGTTTTCTTAATATTGATTATAATTACTCAAGTTTTACTTTGTTTTTTAATTCTTACTCAGTTCCTGAAATTTTTGTTTGTAATTATCATCTATGTAACCCTAATTTTCTACGTTTTAATTTATAAAAACATATCTGTGTTATATGTAGGTAGTTGTTTATTGTCTGCGACGCTGATGCTCAGTAAATTCTTAATTACTGGTATATTATGTAGCTCAAACAGAATACAGAAGACTGGTAGGTAACATTTCCTATTTGTGAAGCCTAGGTATTACATTTAAAAAAGAAACATACCTACCTACCTTCTACTGAATACAATAATTATAAGTCCAAGTATTCAGAGTGGATTTTAGAGATACAGATTCCTCTTTTTGAAAGTACAGTCTCGTAAGAAAAGTTTTCTGTAGCTACAATGGTTTAGATACCTCCAAATGTCAGGCAAGAAAAAATTTTCATATATGTATACTCTAACTTGCAAAATACATTGTTTGACTATTGTTGAGTCAATCCTACCTACCACATAATTATGTTTTGAAAGTAGTAGTACATTCTCAAAACTCTAAAACTCAAAACTTAAACCATTTATTTCAATTAAACCATTTACAGGCACTTTTAAATTGTCCAGGAATCGGTCAGTCAGATATGAAGCTAATTGCCCATTCCAAAGCGTAGTAGGTACCTATAGAGAAGAATGGGCAAGAAACTATACAGACACTATTTTAAATAAAATAAAATAATATAAAAAATTGGTTACATCATTCATGTTGAAATTATACATGTGAGAACAATGTAGAAAGCATGTTAAAAGCGTCCACAATTATAAAATAAAAACAATTCAAAAATTAAAATAAGCCATGGCAGCTAAGAGATGACCAGTCACAACTGAAGGCGCCCGTTCACGAAAATGACGCAGGGGATCAGCACCATTCAGCTCAACCATTTTGAAGGGAGCTAAATGATCCACACACACAATGAACACACATGCCACCATCAGTGAGACATCTGAGTGAGCATGACACATTCCCAGCTGCCAGGGCACATTCAAGTCAATCAAAGACATATTACCTGGTAAATGGTATCTCTATAGTACATAGTACTCACACCTGTGCTATGCAATTATATAATACAAAAGAGATTGAGTTTCCACACTGCAGAAGATCGCATAGCTTAGAGACACGTCATATGTGGTTGCGATCCTCAGCATTGAGGGAATGATGAAGAAGAAGATTGAGTTTATACAATGCAAAGATGTTCTTACAATCTTCAGCAGCTCCAACATTCTTTTCAAATGTTAATTAGTTAGTTGTGGTTGTGGAGCAGGACCAGCATTAAGCCAAGCATTTTTATCAGCAATGTAATCCTCCAACTTATAATAAATGCCTGCCTGCATAGGGTGCGTTTTATACAAGTTTTGAATTTCGTCTCATTCAGTTGAAGTATGGGGAGAGGAATTTTATTGTAACACTAGCTGTGCCCCGCGGTTTCACCCGCGTAGGTCTCGATCCCGTGGGAATATAGAGATAAAACGTATCCTATGTTATTCCAGGTCTACCCGTGTACCCATCCTCTTCTCTCTAGAACAGGGAAAGTTGCGGCGGCGCACGGTGGGCTGGAAATCGGCTTTCATAGACTTGGGGATTTCAATTTGCAAGTGCTTGATTTTTTGCCGGATATCGCTTCTATTAGTCATTACTATGTACAAAAATGACACCCGAGTTAATTCTGCCCAAAAACAAAGGAAATATAATTTTTTTACGAAAAATTTGTATGAAGCTAGTATGAAAAATCGAATTATCTCCTAAATGGCATGTTTAACCGTAATATCCTTGGAGGTGGTCATAGTGCTAATTATTTATGATTTTTTGGTTGCCGATATGACGAAAAATTTAATGCCGTTTTTTTAAAAAAAATCGTCAAAATATTTTTATTTATTTTTACATGTAAAACGATCCCTTTTAGTGTCCAAGTTAAAAAATTTCGATATGTTATTAACCCAAATATTAAGAACACACAAAACAAGAAAAATTAATTAAAGAAATTGCTGTTTTTTGACACATTTTTATTAATTTAAATAAAAAAATTAAACTCTTATTTAAATAACATATAAAGTTATATTATATACAAAATAATTTAATTGAAGGAATTAATACTAAGCATTTGTAGAATAAATAAGTCAAAATATCATTAAATATTACAAAAAAAAACCCAAACACTCAAATACAAATTTACAAATATGTACATATATAATTTTTTTACAAATTTTCCTTATCATTCTCGTTGTCAGTCTCCAATTCTGAGTCAGCATCCAGATTGGATATATCCAAAAACTCGAACTCAGTTTCCTGAAATTGAATTAAGTCGAGAGTTTCAGCAAAAAAAGCTCTGCTTTTTCTTGGCATCTAACTTAGGCCTTTGTGCACTTAGCAAAGGATCCGAAGAAACAACAAGCATATTTAAAATGTCTTGATTGGAATCCTGCCTCCTTCTTTTCCGCGAATGATGTTCTCGAAACCTCCTAAAATCTTTGTTTCGAGACTCTGAGGCTTCTTCCGAGAGAGTCCCAATCGGCACAATATTATTTTTCTCGATTATGTCAGCCCCATGGATTAATAATTTATGAACGGTTGACGACATGTAGTACCAGTCGTATAATAATACGTACTTTACTTAATCACTTCTTTTCGGACTCATTAGAAGAGTAAACAATTGGTAATTTGGTTGTATGAAAAGTTTTAAAACTCATGATGTGTTGAAAAATATCTAGCTCAAACATAGTTGTCTACGTGTGGGTGTACTATAAACCTCTGCCAACTCCGCGGAAATATAGGACTGATGCTATTTGATGTTACGTGTAGTTAAAAGTCCGTGTTCTTCAACATAAACACTAAAAGGAATCGTTTCATATGTAAAAACAAATAAAAATATTTTGACGATTTTTTTTAAAAAACGGCATGAAAATTTTCGTCAAATCGGCAACCAAAAAATCATAAATAATTAGCACTATGACCACCTCCAAGGATATTATGGTTAAAAATGCCGTTTAGGAGATAATTCGATTTTTCATACTAGCTTCATACAAATTTTTCGTAAAAAAAATATATTTCCTTCGTTTTTGGGCAGAATTAACTCGGGTGTCATTTTTGTACATAGTAATGACTAATAGAAGCGATATCCAGCATAAAAACAAGCACTTGCAAATTGAAATCCCTAAGTCTATGAAAGCCGATTTTCAGCCCACCGTGCGGCGCCGGCGTCGAACGGTTCGCGTATTGCATTTTTATACTCATAACTTCGAAATTAAATGTCCGATTCGAATGAATTAAAAAGTATTTTACTGCTACATATTTATACCCTTGATGTTAAAACTATTTATTTGAATAAGAATTAATATTATGTTGATAAAACTCCTTCGCAAATAATGCATTAATTTCGAACAAAGGAGAATGGGCGTTTCTGCCCTGGAACCCAATAGCGTTAAGATATATACCAATGGAAAGATCTCATCAAGAAGAATATTTTTTATTATGAAGACTTCTCTTTATCTTTAGTATGAAAGGAGCTACAAAGATTTAAATGTGAGTGATTAAATATTATTGGAATTCTGATTTTTCGTCAATTTAATAACTTTGAATGATTCAGTGCCCTGCAAACATCATCTTCAAGCCTATAAGCGAACTTTTAAAATTATTAAGCGAATATTTATTGGTCTCCAATAGATGCCGTTTTAGGAACAATGTTTTTTAAGAGTCGGTACCGGACATACCGTTAAGCCTGACGCGTATCCCAATAGAGTTGAGCTATAATTATGTCAATGGAAAGATCTCTTCAAAGCTAATATTTTGTAATACGACGCTTCTCTCGATTGTTAGTACGAAAGGAGCTACAGAGATCTAAATGTGAGTAATTAAGCATTATTGAAATTGATCACCTATTTAGGTCATTAACTCTGAACTGACTAATAATAGACAAAAGTCGTGTTTGTAGCAGAGGTTATCCCTAAAAAGCTCTTTTCAGTGGTATAAACGTATATCCTATGGCTATTGGACGCCAAGAATTCCTTAATTTCGGTGCGCAATTTATTAACTATTTATGTCATTAAGTCCGATTTGATTAAAAATTGGCACAGTAACATTCATGTTAGTAGTAAAGTTTCTCCTCAAAAAGCTCTTTCCATTGGTTTCATGGCTATTGGGTCAAGAAGATTCCTTAACTTCGGTGCCCCACTAGTAACACTTATTTAGGTCATTTACTCCGAACTGACTAACAATTGGCAAAAGTCGTGTTAGTAGAAAAGGTTCCCCTTGAAAAGCTCTTTCCATTGATATATATCTTATTTTTATTGGGCTTCAGGGCAGAATCCCATAAGCATGGGCCCATTTTCCTTTGATTACCATAAAAAAAGGCTATAGTGAGTCGTATCTTAAAAGATAGACATATGCTGTCGCGGATTTTTTTTAGAACTTTTAAAGAGGAGCAATTCCATCACACATGATATTTGCGTAACTTAAACCGTTTACGCAGCGCACGCAACGGAAGCTCTCAAAAAGGAATAATTTTTCGCGTTTTCGCAACATTTTTCATTTATGCTCCGCTCCTTTTAGTCGTAGCGTGATGTTATATAGCCTATAACCTTCCTCGACAAATGGACTATCCAACACAAACATAATTTTTCAATTCCAACCAGTAGTTCCTGAAATTAGCGCGTTCAAACAAACAAACAAACAAACTCTTCAGCTTTATAATATTATTATAGATTTTACAGTACCCTATGAAAGATGAGTCTACTTTAGCCAGTTTGTAACCTGGTTGAGCTAATAGGCCCCTATTTCTAATACAATAATTATGTCTATCATCTCTTTTACTAAAAAGATGTAAATTTTTTCTTACGTGCATGATGTTTTCATAGATATTTTTACAAGGTACCGTCATGATGTTAATATCCTTAAACAGTTCCCTTAAGGAATCGCGCCTGCAGAGATTATAAATGGCTCTGATCGCTCTTTTCTGTAGAATAAAAATAGACTCGTTCTCTGCAGCCCGTCCCCATAATAAAATACCGTAAGACATGATGCTATGAAAGTAACTAAAATAGACTAGCCTCGCGGTATCCACATCAGTAAATTGACGGATTTTTCTAACAGCATATGCTGCTGAACTTGCCGTCCTGCAAGAGATGTTAAATGAGAACCCCATTGTAGCCTTGAGTCCAGCATGATCCCCAGGAAAACAGTTCTCAGCAGAAATACTCACCAGCTACCATTTAGGGTAGGTATTTACCTATGCCCAAACCACCAAAACTAAAACTAACAACAAAACTGAAATAATTGGCTTCTTCTTTCCTTAGTCATCTTTTGGGATACTATCTGTGAAGAGAGTTTTCATCCCATCTATTCGAAAAGGACGACTTGGTTCGCCTTTAAGTGTCCTCTTTATAAGTGCGCCGCAATTATCTTTGCCGCGTACTTTTTGAATTTGGAACATCTTAGTGTTCAGCGCCAAAGAAATCGAACGCAAATATTGTTTGAATAAAGACTGGCTGGTACGACGGCCTATAGTCGCGCCGTGTGGGTACTGGGAAGTGTTAGGACCGACGTAAAATAAAATCAATCTGCCTAGCCTGTTTCCAACTCTGTTGGGGTCGGCTTCCAGTCTAACTGGATTCAGCATTTAGAGATTGAGGAACAGGGTGGAAAGTTCACTCATCCTCTATTGAAAAGGGAGGATACTCCGACCAAACGGGTGTCTAATTGTCTGGCGGGCAACTGCCCAACGATTGATGTTGGAATCTTGTATAATGTTGATCGCGCGTTAAACTCCCATTGCGCGATGCAGGATTTTGTGTTATTTACTACACAAAAAGAGACATAATTTATCGGAATAATTATGACTTCCGAAATTAAAGTCGTTTTACACTTTGTAGTGTTTTTTTCTTTTTGGAAGTCGGTTGTTTTTTTTTCTGAGTTTATTTTGGACATTTCTGACATCGGTGAAGGAAAACATGATGAGGAAACCGGAATTTGTAGTTAATAATTATAAGCCTGTAATAGTCAACCCGTCTTTAGCAAGCGTGGTTAAAATATGAGGCGCCTTTTATTTTCTCATAGTGGGTGATGAAAAGTAGAGTGTATCTCTCGGGCGCAAAATATATTTTTGGCTCGGGCGACGTACTTTGAATCCCTCGCTACGTTCAGGATTCTACTACAGAATCCCTCACTTCGCTCTGGATTCAAAACAGCGCCCTCGTCTTAAAAATATTATTTTGCTCCCTTATGATACAATCTACTCGTATCTAGGAGCTCGTGGCTACGTAATAACAGCCGCACGGGTCGATCCCTCAGGTTAAGCTACGCTTGCCGGGGTTGGTCCGTGGATGGGTGACCATCTTTACATATCGAGACTCCTCCGTGCCTCGGAAAGCACGTTAGGCCGTTGGTCCCGGCTGTCATTTGTGGATCTTTGACAGTCGTTACGGGTCGTCAGAAGCCCGAAAGTCTGACAACCAGTCTTACCAAGGGGTACCGTATTACCCGGTTACTGGGTTGTGGAGGTCAGATAGGCAGTCGCTTCATGTAAAATACTGGTATTGAGCTGCATCCGGTTAGACTGGAAAAGCCGACCCCAACGTAGTTGGGAAAAGGCTAGGCAGATGATGATGATACAATCTACTATTACTGAGAGAAGATTTAAAAAAACGTCACGTAACGTCGATGTCATAGACCAAACTAAATTACAAAAGAATTTTCTGGGGAGAATTGGGAATAATGGTAAAAAATTATTGGAGCTACAGACTTACAGATTTCATACCCCTTGGCCACAACATATATTCTAAAGCTATTGTTATTTTGTAGATTGGTAGATAGCTATACTTGCTAAATTGGTTTACACATTCTTCAGTTTGGTTGTGACATAGTGATCTCAAGCAAGTGACCTGTTAGTTTTGAAGATACATTGGCTTGTTTTACAGCCTGATTATTTGATAACTCCAGTATTTCGCTTGTGTTAACATTTTATTATTAACATTTTTAACCCCTGCCGGAAAAAGAGAGGTGTTATAAGTTTAACGTGGGTATCTGTGTGTCTGTCTGTGGCATCGTAGCTACCAAACTACTGAACCGATTTCATTTTTTTTTGTTTTATTGAAAGGTGACTTGATCGACAGTGTTCTTAGCTATGATTCAAGAAAATCGGTTCAGCCGTTTGAAGATTATCAGCTCTTTTCTAGTTGATGAATAGATGTGAGCATCTTCCACAGGTCTAATTGATTGGAAATTTAGAATTCTGTTACTTCAATGATATTAAAGAACATAGTAGCCTTGAACTGATGCTGCAGCATCAACTGGGATTTGCAGGATACCCAACTTATAGCAGAGGTATCGTGTTTGAACTCATTGAAAAGGTCTCAAAAAATTGGTTACAGATAGATTGTGATCAGGGTCTGATGATGGAATAGGAAAGATAAATGATACGAAATAAGTAACTAGCTTCACTTTGCGTATCCGGGCCGACGACGTAGCTTCAGCTTGTGTTTGTAGCGGCCCTGCCACGGCCCTGATATGTGTGGATAGACCTTTATATTTCAAAGCAAGTTGCTGATGAATAATCCTGACTACATGGTTATGCCTCTGCACGTTCTCGCCTTTACCTAGACGAGAACAACCAGAGATAATATGTCCGATATTATTATTTATAGAGAGGAAGGCCAAAAAATAGATGGATGGCGAGGAAGTGAGGAATGATGTGAAAGAGTAGGGTGTGAATGGTAGCGTGACGGTTGACAGGGGAGGGGAGAGTGGAAAAAGAAAACGTGTTGCGCCGTGCCCAAGTATTACGAGACAAGGGCAAGAAGATGATGATGATATTAAATGTATCATGTTAAATAAGAAGTCCTAACAATTTGATTACATAATAATATTATGATTCAGAATTTTAATTTTTTGTAATAATAACTAATATTTCTGTTGTAGGGGACAAAGTATCAACTTTAGAAGCGCAAATTCTTGAAGTCACGGCAAAATATGACGATGCAGTAAAGAAGTTGTCATCTTCTGATGAAACCATTACTGAACTGACACATCAAGTTGAATCATTGAATACGGAATTAGAAAAGGCTCGAGATAAAATAACCCGCCTGGAAAATGAAATTATTTCTCTCAAAAGTTCAAGAGATGCTGCTGTTGATGAAAGAAATGACTTGACGCGAATATTACAACGGCGAGATACTGAAATTGAAAGATTAACTTCAACTGAATCTGCTCTATCCCAACAATTACGTGCAGCAATAGATGCCAAATGTGAAGCCCTGGCGTTAAATGATGAAATACAAAGCAAAGAGCTTTCTTTACAATATCGCGAAAAACGCATTGAGCAAGAAAGAACTTTACTTAATTCACAAATTGCTGGCTTGACTGAGGAAGTAAATCGGCTAACTTCCGAACTACAAACAATAAGATTAAACAATACCAGCCGCTCAGTGAACTTAGAAACGCAGTTGGCTGAAAAAACTGAAGAGTTGAATGCTGCAAATGAAACTATAACTCAGTTAAATGATGTTAAAAAAAGTCTTAATAATAGAGCTGAAAGTCTTACTCAACGCTTGATGGAACAAAGAGAAATAGAAAATAAAATGACAGAAAATTACAAAAAAGAATTGGAGGCTAAAACTAAACTGGCAGACTTATTCAAAACAATGCATGATGATGCTGAAGCTAAAACGTTAGAGTTGACTGAAGGAATTGCAGAATTACAAAAATTGCTGAATGAAGCAACTGAAAAGTATGGTGAATTAGAGACAAAATATAAACAAGCTGATTTGGATCATGAAGAATTAATGGAAAAGAAAAATGAAATTATAAGTTCATTAAAGAATGAATTAGAACATGCAAATGACTTATTAAAAGCTGCTAATGCTCAAAATCTTGACATGGCTTTAAGTGATTTAGCTCCTTCGGCAGCAACAGCTAGTAAACTTTTGAAATCAGGTATGTCTCTCACTCAGATATACTCTCAGCTGGTTAAAGTTAATGATGAGCTGACTCAAGAGAAGGAAGATAACAGACGACTTAACATCACCATCAACTCAATTGTTCAAGAGTTGGAAGAAAAGGCTCCTCTTCTACAGAAACAAAAACTTGAATTTGAGGAAGCATTAGAAAGCAATACAGCCTTGTCCCAGCAAATAGATTCTCTAGTGATTGAATGTAATAGACTTCGAGACGATTACAGTGAATCATCTAAAATTGCTAATCACTATAGTCGTGAAAATACGAAACTTAAAGGTGAATTGGCTGATTTAGGAAGGCAAGTATGTTTCTTGTTGAAAGAAATAGAACATAGTCGCGGAGGTCTATTACCTAACGGTGATCATGATTCCTCACAAACTGCTTCCAACACAACTAATTCATCAGAATTAAGCTCATCAAGAATAATTTCTAAAACTTTAGTAACATTTAGTGATATTCAAGAACTACAATCAAATAATCAGAAACTTTTGCGAATGATTCGTGAAATGACAGACAAGCAAGAAGAATTTGAACGCCATAAAGAACAATTTGAGAGTGGTGAAATGCAGAATAAAATAGAATCATTGAAAAATAGAGTAGTTGAGTTAACTGAAGCTCAAGAACGTCAAACAAAAATGGTAAATGGCCTTATCAGACAAAGAGACATGTTTAAGAAGCTTTACCATGATCATATGAAGGGAAAACGTCATGAATTGTCAGCATCGGAGATCTCAGAGTTGGAAAAGAGTGGAATATATTCAATGGATACTGCACCTGAAAATATTACAAAGCATCCCATTCCAGAGGTATCTTCATTTGAAATAAAATACAAAGAAACAGAGAAGCAATTAGAAATGTTAAAGGAAGAATATAAAACTTATAAAGAAGAAAAAGTTACAAATGAAAGAATGTTATTTGAACAAATTGAAAATATGAGACAGGAGATAGGAAAACTCACGGCTGCAAACAGTAAATGTGCTTCGACTTCAGAGTATAATAATGAAAGACTTAAAATTTTGCAAACCAATATCACAACTTATAAGAAACAAATTTCTTCTTTAGAAGAAAAGAATAAAGCATATAATGCAACCATTGCTAAGCATGAAGTTTCTTTGCAACATTTAAGGGATGAAGCTTTAAATGCTCAGAGTAAACTTGCTACAGCTGAAATTCAACTTGAAAATTTAAAACTTGAACTCAAATTGCTTAAAGATGCTGAATTACGTATTCAAACTGAAAAGGAAATGTTAAACAGAGAAAGGCAGGGCCAATCCTTACTTCTAAAAAATTTGGAATTAATCAAAGCTAGTTTAGAGCGAGTAGAAACTGAAAATCGAGCCAAAATCGAAACAAGGTTAGATGAGGCTACAAGAGAATGTTCAGCGTTAAGAAGAAGACTTCAGGAAGAACAAGACCGGTTTAGAGAATTAGCAGATCATCTGAAACGGCAAAAGGATACTGCAACAGAAAGAATGCAGGAAGAAAAGAATGCAGCAGATACCTTAAGAAAAGAAATGACAGAAATGAGACAAGATTTATTAGAGAAGAGCAAAGCAAATGAAGAACTTAGTAAGAAGCTCAAAGTGGCCCTTTCTCCTAATACGGATGGCTCATATGATACTGTTAAGAAAATAAAGGATTTAGAAAATAAATTATCGGACAAACACGGAGAAGTTCAATCTTTCCAGGAGCAATTAAATGTAGCAAAAGAACATATAAAACAATATTGCAATATATCAGAGAGCGCAGAAAAAGAATTAAAAGTTCTTAACAGCGAATATGAAGCTTATAAAACAGAGACTGAAGCAAAACTGACAGACTATGCCAGTAAACTACAGAGTTTAGAGGATAAATGTTCAGAGCTAGAAGCTGAATTATCACTGCATGCTAATGGAGAGCATTCTACCAGCAACAGTGCATTGAAAAATGAACTCACTACTCTTAAAGAAGAATTGAACAATGCTTTACTCCAAACAAATGGTTATCGCACAGAACTTGAAGCTGCCCGTGCTGAAATTACTAAGTTGTCAGAAGCAGTACAGAATGCTGAAGACAAATATACACATGAAATGATTTTACATTCTAGTGATATACAAGTTTTATCTCATGTTAAAGAAGAATTACTAAAAGCCCAAAATCAAATAAATGAATTGACTGCCTCAAAACATCGCGCCATAGAAGATTTGGAAACCGAAAAGAAATCTTGGCTAGACAGGCAAAAAATACTAATCAGTGAAAATGGCCAGCTAACTGAGCGCTTGAAAGACTTAAATGATCAAAATGCTCTATTACATGATCAAATACAAGCATTAGGTACACAGCTGTCAGTTACTCATGCTTCTCAATCACGATCAGAGAGCTTTAATGAATCCGGAAATGATTCTAATATTAACATCTCAATAAATGAAGAAGATGGAAAGTCATCTGAACAATTGTTTCAAATAGTCAAGTTTTTAAGGAAAGAAAAAGATATTGCTATGGCCAAATTTGACATACTACAAGCTGAAACTATGAGACTTAAATCGCAGTTAGAAATAGCTGAAAAACAGCTTGATAACACTAAATTGACTTTAGCAGCAGAGAGAGAAAATACAGAAGTGAGCATGATAACTGTGAATAGGCAATCAGATATTTTGAGAAAAGTTGAAACATTAAATGCCTTGACAGACAGTAACAGAATTTTAAGAGAAGAGCGGGACGTATTATTCTCTCGGGTTGAAGAGCTTGCAGCAACAGCTAAAGCAACGGAATCCCAGTTAGCACCATTGCAGGATAAAATTTCAGATCTTACATCGAAAAATGAAACTTTACAATCAGAAAATAATGCTCTGAAGGCAGATTGTGCGAGGTGGAGAACCAGAGTGAATGCCTTAGTTGAACGTGCTAATAAAACCAGTCCCGAAGATTGGAAACGACTTCAAAATGAAAGGGAAACCTTAGCAAAAATGTTGACAAATGAAAAAGAAAACGTCAGGAAGCTAAATGAGGAACTCAGTGGTATTAAAGTAGAAAAGACGAAAATAGAGGACCAGTATTTGTTGCTATCAAGACAGCAAAATGCTTTAGCAGAGGAAAATAAGAAACTTAATGAAGAATTGCAGATTCTTAGGGAAGATATGGCTCGTGTTACTGAAGAAGTCACAAAACTGAGAGCTGAACATTCCGTAATTGTCGCTTCACACTCAAAATTAACAGATGAACTGTCCAATAAGGATGCATCATTAACTGATATCAGGAATAAAGAAAATCAGATAAGAAAAATTGCTAAAAAGTACAAAGCCCAATATGAGGAGTTGGTTAAAACAGTAGAGGAAGAGAAGAAAAAGAATGAGGGTGATGTTGCTGCTGCTGATGCCGCATTAATGGAAACTAATAAGAAATTCGAAGAACATATAGCTGAGCTTCAAGCAAAACTAGAAACTGAAAAAGTGAATACAGACAAATTAAAACAAGAACTGGAAACTCTTAGGACGGCAAATATGGAAAAAGAAGAAAAATCTAAACAAGTTTTGAAGCAAGCCAAAAGTAAAATTGTTCAACTAACTGAACTCAAAAATACTTTGAGCAGAGAGTTAGATGAGTCCCGTAATAAAATAGGCGCAATTGAGCAAAGTACACGCGATGAACAGGATGTGAGATTGGCTCTAATAAAATCTCAATATGAGGGTCGTCTGTCACGATTAGAGAAAGAGCGAAGTGAAGCACAAGCAGAAAAGGCGAGAGAGGTGGAAGCACTACATCAAAAAGTAACAATACTTCAGCGGCAACTCGCAAGTCAAGCTTCAGCATCAAAACAGCAAGCAACCACTGAGAAAACTACTACAGATCCGCCCACCGCTAATATAAAACCTATGGCTGGTGAGTAAAATTATTATATTTTTTAATTGTATTAAACCGCTGGGTTAAAGAATGACTAAAATGTATGGTACAGTATGTACACTTTTTTCCTTCTAGGCGGCCTTTTTAATGGCACTTTAATAATTAGGTAAAATTTTATGTAACTATCTAAATAACGATTGTACCACGAGAAATACGATTATTCCGATGGCACATCAGGACTAAATTTGAAACTAAGGGTAGTAAAGCAAAGTGGACAAAGGAACCATGAACTCGATTTTGGAGGAAAATTAAATTTCATTTTTAGTTTTTTGGAAAAAGCTACCTGCACCTTAATTGCGTAACACACGATCCAATTATTATCATTTTATTACAAAAACAGAACCTTGTATTATTGCATATAGTTAAGATCAAATATGGTGAAGAAATTTAATGTGTGAAATCATCGAAAAAAGCGTTTCTTTTTAAATTGTCCGTGCAATAAAAAAAATACATAAACTGGCACCTTTGATTTCACACAAATATTCCTTTGCAATATTTGATCCGTAACAGCAACACTATAGCTCAGTATAAAAATACAGGATGTTTTTTTTTACAAAAAGTGTTGGGTTCGATTCCTGGCTAAGGCAGAATCTTTAAAAAAGAAAAAACTAGAATTGCAGTTTTATTTTCCTCCAAAACAGAGGTCATGGTTCCTTAGACTTTGCTTTGTCTTTGCTGGTTTGGATTTTTAAAATTAAAATAATTAAAATGATTGTACACTTGTGTACTTGCATCTCCATTCCTTCATAGACCACTCACCTTACAACTTTGCTCAGTGTCCTTTAATGATCACAAAAAGTATATTGTTCAAAACACGATCAGGTGTAGCCCAGCAAAGTGTGACAGCGAGTCGGCGCGTGGGTGAGACACCTTTGGCATCGATTCGTCCCATGGCTCAAGTGGGACCGACGGCGCCTCACGACGCTCACACGACAGAGTACATGCCGGCCTCGTCGTCTCGACCGCTCCCTCGAGCTGCCCTGGCAGCATCTACCGCGCCGCCAGAGTCAACACAGGTTAGTGCAATATCAAATATTTTTTGATTACGTTACAGCACAGCTGCTCCTTAAAAATATTTCAAATAAAATATAATTTTAAAACAACTATTGTGGTTTTTAAAGAAGAATAAGCTTCATAACTGAAACTTTTAGCACAGATTAGTACAGATGGTTCCACTCCGCAAAATCATTTGAATAAAAAGCAACTTTTTAACCGACTTCAAAAAGGAGGAGGTTCTCAATTCGTCAGCATGTTTTTTTTTTTGTGTTTGTTACGCGATTACTCCGCCAATTTTGAATTGATTTTGATGATTCTTTTTTTTTTTGGTAGGCCTTGCTTCAGAGGTGGTCCCATATAAATTTTATTAACTATGCTTGCGTAGTTTTTGAGTTAGCTTCAATATTACGTATTTTTCCCACTTAGTATATCTAGACGATGTCTTAAGTTACTCCATCACTGTTATGTACATAGCAGCATTCGAATTTGCGTGGTAGGTACCACAACTAAAAAGTGAAAAATAAAAAGTACTTACAAAAAAAAAACAACCGACTTCCAAAAAGAACACTAAAAAGGAAAAAATAACTTTAATTTCGGAAGTTGGTGACAAAAAATGTAAATTGAAAAACAAAGACAGTGACTTCCGAAATTAAAGTTATTTTTCCTTTTTTAGTGTTCTTTTTGAAAGTCGGTTGTTTTTTTTTTTTTTTTGTAAAAAGTTCTTATGCTAAGACAATAAAGTACAATTCAGGTCGCTCAGCGCTAATTACCCATAGTTATATTCATCTAGAAGTTGCCTCTCTTTCTAGTGCGTAAATCTTATATCTTCTGACTATGTTACCCTCACTGAATTGGCCTGACAAGACGAGCTAACCGCGTACTTGTAGCTTCATACCAAAAATGCGGAGTGCGCCTTCTGTACTATTCTGTGCTTATAGTTTATATTATCTTCTGTTTTTCAATACATTTCAGGACATGGATACTAGTGAGGCAGGCATGGGCAGTTCTGGTTCTAATGACGGTACAGCGCAACCTTCAACACATTCTCAAGCACCTCAACAGGTTCGCTCGACCAATCACTTAACAATATTATCAAGTTTTATATAAAAAACTGTTCTAAGCATTCCGTATGAGACATGAGGAGATAACATTCCGGAGAACATGTTCTTCAACAACAATGTTAGGTTTGTGCTTGGGATAAATTTCATCCCAACTACGGAACCCTTCATTGTGCGTGGTCTGACACGCACTTAGCCGGTTTTATTACTATTATGGTTCGGAACCCTAAAATAATAAGGTGGTTGTTTAAAATGTGTACCTTTTTATAGGCGGTAGCGATGGTGATGCCGCGTATCGAACAACCTAGTGGGGCTGCGTCCGGCAACATGACGGGCGTGTCCACGGCGAGCTCGGCAGCGGTATCCAGTGTGCCAACGCCTGCCGCATCCGCACCTCCAATCACAGGTATACAGTATGTTAACTAACAAAGGGCGTTCCCGTTAACCCGCAATAGTATAGCGTCCACAAATGCAATACTACATTACTATCGCGGCCAGCAATATTCGCCTCGGTCCACATACGTGAGTCCATCAATTCCTGATTGCGGCCAAGGCTTGTATAGTACTTTTTTCAAATAATGCGCGGAAATTCAAACTGAGTAAATTAAATAGAAATTCCAGAATCAATGACGAACAACTATAATTTTTCATGCGCCAATATGTTCATTTGTTTCTTCTTTGCTCTATTTGCAAGCCAATTCGAAATTTAAATAAAATCCTTGATAAGTTACCTCCTTGGTTGCCGTGTCTTGAAGTAAAAAGTTCGTTCCATTTTTAAATAACACGACAGATATGAGTTTTCATAGTAATTTATTTGGCCGCTAAACACGCCCGATATGGATTTTCATAGAAACTTTGCCGGCCGCGTCGTCACTTGTTTTTGACCAGTACAGCAATTTCGATTTATCTCGAAGAAGGTTGTCAAAATAATGCTAGAATATCCAAGCAGGTTTGAGAAAAAAAAAATACCATAAAAAAAAATAGTACATTACTGTCGCGGCCTGCAATAAGGGAATTGATGGACGATCGTGAAAATGAGGGCCGAGGCGAAGCCGAGGCACTCATGCGTGAGTACATCAATTCCTGATTGCGGCCAAGACTTGTACTTTTCTCAAACAACGCGCGGAAATTCAAACTGAGTAAATTAAATAGAAATTCCAGAATCAATGACGAATAACTATCATTTTTCATGCGCCAATATGTTAATTTGTTTCTTCTTCGTTCTATTTGCAAACCAATTCGAAATTTAAATAAAATCTTTGATAAGTTACCTCCTTGGTTGCCGTGTGTTGAAGTAAAAAGTTCGTTCCATTTTTAAATAACACGACAGATATGAGTTTTCATAGTAATTTATTTGGCCGCTAAACACGCCAGATATGGATTTTCATAGTAACTTTGCTGGCCGCATCGTCACTTGTTTTTTACCAGTACGGCAATTTTGATTTATCTCGAAGAAGGTTGTCAAAATAATGCTCGAATTTCCAAGCATGTTTGAGAAAAAACAATTTACTTCCGTATTGTATTCACAAAACGATTAAATTGATACTTAAAAGAATCACTGTACACGCACACTTGTATTTCAACAGAGAAAGACAAGTGTGACAAGTGAGCGTGTACAGTGTTTCTTTTCCGTTTCTATTAATATTTTTTGTGAATATTTTACAATATAATTGTTTTTTTTTTAAGTGTAATATTTGTTTTATCATGTATAGACGCACGTTATCGGGAACGCCTTTCGTTAGATAACGTACTGCATATCTAGAGAAACATACTTAAACCCCCTCTACTATCCTATGAGCGCGAGGAACACTAGAAAAATGTCATACCGGAAAACAAGCTACGCAGCTTTTTTTATTTTATTTTGTTGATACAATTTATTTAAAAATCGTAGCTGAATCCAGTTTGCAATATCCGAATATGCATGTATTTTTTTAATATTTTTATTTGATAGTTTACATCGCCATAAAATTCGTCGGCAAAAAAGCAAAATAAAGTACTTTAAAAAAAAAAGTTAAAATGGTCCAACCGACTCGGGCTATTTAAACGCCCTCCATTTGGCGCGCTTGGTGTGACAGTCTATGACAACAAACAAGTGTTAAGTCAATGTCAAACAATCCTACAAAGCACATTGACATTTTGATTGTTGTTATAGACTGTTACCTCACATCCGCTCTGACCAATAGTCACTTTACAAGTACTTGAATTTCCCCGTTTTTTGGCACTTTAAATAAATTAATTTCTCGCTCAAAAAGAAATATTGTTCAAAAATATTTAATTCTGAAGAGTATTTATAAAAAAAAATACTTGACTCTTATTTGAATCACATGCATATTCCCTATTATGATAAAATGTTTAGTTTAACAATGAAAATTCCGTTAAATAGCAGCAACAGCAGCACCATCAACTTCTGGCCCGGCATCGCAAGCATCTGCTAGTGTGAGCACGTCTCATGCTCCTCCCGGCGTAAGCACTTCGCAGCCCGTGGCCGGTGTGAGCACATCGCAAGCTCCGGCCGGTGTGAGCACGTCACACGCGCCACCTGGTGTCAGCACGTCTCACGCTCCGCCCGGAGTCAGCACGTCCCACGCTCCGCCCGACGCGCGCCCTCCCAAGCGTCGCTTGCAACAACGACCGCTAGCTGCTAAGAGAACAAGGGTACAAGTACGTTATATGTCACTAGCTTCTGCCCGCGACTTCGTTAGCGTGGAAGTCGTAAGATACACAACATACTACAATAACAGCCACATTTCTATAAAACTCTCTCGGACCCCTACCCACCGCGTCGCAACTAGCTGCGTCCCGCAGTTTCACCCACATAATTCTCGATCCCCTGGGAATATCGGGATATAAAGTATCTTATGTGCTAGCCGAGGTCACGGTCTACCCATGTGCGAAATTTCTCCCAAATCCGTTCAGCCGTTTTAGTGTGAAAGCGTACCATACAAACTCACTTTCGCATTTATAATATTAAAGTAAGGATTAGATGGATATGCATATTATGTGAAAGGACATCCGTAAACTCGACACACGCCTGCTTTTGTCCTATTTCGACTATTAAATACACATTTATAATGGTAAAATGCTTTAATAATTTAAGTCAATCAATAGATAGATAGTAGTGGCCAGTATATAACAATTACCTTATGATGATTCAAGTAGGATCCAATCTTAAAGATTGTAAGTGCTTCCTTTGCACACACGCAGTTACGTCCACGATTTTAAAAGATAAGGTTTTTGCTAAATTTTCGTGATTTATATTGAAAATGTACACTTTTGTAACGAAAACTTATTGGTAAAACCCGTGAGCGAAGAATCTTGAAATTTGGTAGTGACGGATTGCAATATTTAATTTTCTTCTGAGTAATTGACTTATAACAGCGGAAAATCATAACATCACCTAGAATAGTCTAGATATAATTATGATTATTCAAGTGAATTTTCAGGACCATCGAAAGTAGCAAATTCCGTATGTGTAGCTATAGGGGGCAAAAAGTTAAAGGGTAGAGGAAATTTCGCTTGAGATTGTTCCTGTAAATATATCCGTGGCGAGTTACTGTCTTTTTATTATTACTTTATATATTTGGTCTGTTCTTTTAATTTGGTCTGTCTTTCTACTGCTGGTCTTGATATCTATCGTGGGTCATACATTAATCAATTGATTAATGTATCTACTAATCAAGTATTAATATCATGTTTGTTAGTGTGGTTATTATTCAATAAGCTTAAAAATGTTTTTTAATATTTTATATTCCCAAAATACTAGTGAAATCATATCAATTCTTAAAATTAATACTTAGCAATTACCATCCCATACCGAATACCTGAATCAAAATATTAATCTTTCAAATATAAATATTTTCTGCTTAGAGATTTTAATTATCAGCCATTATTTTTAAAATGTAATAATTCGTTGTATAAACTGGGTCGAACATTATCCATATTGAAAGAATATGGATAATGTTAATAACAGCAATTAGCAAAAAGATTTTGTGATACTACTTTTTTTTCTTTCTCAAAAACAGGAACTGCTCACTTATTTGAGATGATTTTTGTATGGTTCAGGGATTTGAACGGTCAGTGGAAGTAGAATACCAAGTACCGACTTCGTCACGCTGCGATCAAGACGACGAGGGTGTCATCGTCGTAGACTCTGAAGAGGACGACGAGCGTTGTACTGGCACTATGTACAGGGTATGGTTTTAGCCAAGCATCGATTAGTTTTATCCGTCACGGGAATAAGAAATTAAAGTCCCACTTTTCATTATTCATAGGAGGGAGAGGAAGAAGAAGAGGATATGGAAGAGGAACAAGAAGTTGAGGCCGGCGAGGAAGAGGAGGAGGTGGAAGGAGACGACGCAGAGAACGCCGCCCGACAGGTAGATAACAATGTAATGGTGCAGTAACGACTTCGACCAACAAATTTATACAACTAGAATATGGGTCATATACATCAACAAGACGAAATAACGTGGACAATACAATGTAAGATGTAACTGAAGAACGAAAACTAAAGCTATAGAAAATAGAGAAATAGTCAAATACAACAAGCAATTCAAAGTTAAGTTCAGCCAATAAAAAGTTAAGAAAAAGTCAATCCTAACAAGATGCATTCAAAGAAAATTGTATTACAGTGGATTCAACCAAACAAGTCAAATCAAAATTTGTCCTGAGAATAAAATCATGTATTGGCATGAACTATGTATCAGCCAAAGAGAGATGGAGCGTAGTATTTTAAAAACAAATGCTTGTCGGACCGCAATGAAGGGTTCCGTAGTTGGAATTAATGTATCCTAAGTATAGTCGCCGGCATGTAACTTGCCAGGCTTTTGGTATATTGGGAGAAAGTTTGCGCATGTACCATTAGAGTAACAGAAAAATTGACACTTATTGGATGTGATTCTATGGTTAGAGTGCGTTCCATCAAATACTACCTATGCCGTAATGTTGACTCCACTGTTGTACGACCAATACGAATACGCTACGCCGCCGCGTTATAGGGCCATTTTTTATATTTAATAGTAGAGCCAACATTACGGCACAGGAACTATTTGATGAAACACACTCTAGTGCCATAATTTATTTTTGAACATGTCTGTTATGAAAAACAAGCAAAAACGATTTCTGCGCATCTACTACTCTTGCCAAGTTACGTGCTGGCGACTGTACAAACATAACTTTTTCAATTCTAGTCAAACAAAAAAAATATATGTGATAAATGTTGTCCTATAAGACCTATTTCTTGCCAAATTTCATGATTCTAGGTCATCGGGAAGTACCCTATAAGTTTTGATTTACTCGCGAGTATTAAAATATGTCGCATAAGTGGCCGTATTTTTTATTACGTTGACTTAACAGCTAGTTTTTGTATAGCTCCAAGGGACGGTAGACCTACATAAGTATTTGATATTAATTTCAACTTGATACCGCCACGCGTTCCTGAGAAAGAGTCTAAACAGACTGACAGACAGACACACGGACAACGAAGTGATCCTATAAAGCTCAACACAAACACAGAGCGGGTGCGTATTGGGCGCAGATTAAACTGATGGATCGATTTCGCAACACAGTAATACCCTCGAAGACAGGCGTCGCCGTCATTGGCGATAAGACTGCTACGCTGCAATGGGACTGGGCGGGTTTTACGTGTTGGATGTGGCGGGTTAGCGTCGTCACGCAGTGGGCGCCTCAACACGGGCATCGTCACTTACACGTAGATTTGTTAATGACTGATTGGCCGGAAAAGGTGACAAACAAAGAGCATTGGAAAAGTATGGGGGGAGACATTTGCCCAGCAGTGCGACAGTGTAGGTTAAATTGAGTAAAAAAATCGCGCACAGTTGAATAATTATGCTTGTCGACTGCCTGAACTGCAAAAACAACTAACAAAACGGAGAGCGGGGTGCGCGGGCGTACACGTCGGCCGGCGTGGGAAGTTCCGTAGGTGAGATTGGATATGTTCAGAAAAATAAAAAATATATGAAAATCTGAATAACTTTACGATACGAACGGAATTGAAATATCGCAAAATTTCGTTCGGTGTTCCGGAGATACGATATTCTGATTACAAAACGCCCTAGTTACAACCGCAGAAATAACTATATTTTTCATAGTATTTCGAGAAACACTGAAATATAAACTTATTTTTACGGTCGATAAAATCAATACTGTGCATGCGTAAAAATATTCATTCCAACTACGGAACCCTTAAATGTGCGTGGTTTGACTCGCACTTGGCCAGTTTTTCTTTTTATACTGCATAGCCTATTCCCTACCATGTTTGGTTTGGCTTTCAATCTAATCTGAACGGCTAAATATCAGTATTTTGCATAGAGCGAATGTCTATCTGACTTCAGAAACCCAGTTACTACGATCTTCTTTTCGTATCGACGCGACGGTACTTTAATTTACCTACTACTTTATATTGTTTGAGCTTAGTAGATGACAACACGAAACCCCTTGGTAAAACTGGTTTTCAGGCCAGAATACTTGTTTAAATAAATCGTAATAATTTTTTGAAACTATAGTTTTACTCCCTAAAGGGGTATGTTGAAGTTCGTAGGAAAAAAAGTGCGTAATCCAAGCGAACATCACTGGTAGAGTGCAGTTTTTAATAAAAAAGTTTCTTCTTGACATGTCATGTTGACATTACGTGTGTGATTCTAAAACATGATAACCCTTACACTGTCGATATATCTTATAAGATAGATAACAATTAAAATTCTATTGTGTCTCGTTAATGACAGTTGGAGGTATATTTTATCAAAGATACTGAATTCAAGTTTAAATGATCGATTGATTTATTGGTTTGAATAATGATTGTGTGTGGTTCAGGAGTCGCCGGCGCAGTCCCCGGAGGCGGGCGAGGAGGCGGAGGAGGGCGGGGCGGCGGCGGGCGCCGAGCCGGCCGCGCCGCACCAGCAGATCGAGGCCATCAGCAGCGGCACTGAACGTTCGTGCTCATTCATTTCACTTACGAGCCCATTGCTCTCTTACATCCATACTGCGAGGTTTTCTCGTTAGCCTTTAGTCTCAATACATTGATCCTAAGTCCCAACCTTAGTATGAACAGTGGTTCATAATTTGTGCTTGGCATCCACGCGTTGAAGATCATGTTAGTTAAGTGTAGCACAGCCTGTGGGAATATCTGGTGTAGAAAATGCCGTAGGTGCCTTCACGGTACAGAGTGCCTAACATTATTTCTTGCTATTGAAGAAGAAGAGGATAAAACCAGTCAAAAGAAGATAGTGGGTTACGAACTTACGACACATAATAAAATACTTTACCGTCACCAGCAAGTGTACAGATAGTACCTTAAATCCTTATTTAATGCCATATCTAGTTTCCAAAAGTACTGAACAAATCTCTACAGTGCAGGTTTCCTTTAACGAAACCGACTCGGGCCGGCCAACCGCCAAAAATTACGTCGGGAGTGGGACCAATGCTAGTTTCTCCATTCACACGTTGGACATGTTGCTTGGGACTTAGGACCAATGTGTGGAGCTGGCTTTATTAATACGAAAAGCTTCTGTCACACACAGCGAATACTCGCTGCGAGTGTATTCATTGCGAATAATAATCGCAGCGACAATTCGCTGCCTGCCTGTCACACAGCGAGTTCTACACGAGAATTTCGACAGTCTGTCGGTGCTCCAAATAGTGAGGAGCGGTGCGCTGAGCGGAATGGCTACTCGCAGCCAGTACCCTGTCACCTACAGTGAATTCTTGTAGCGGAGTAATAACATTGAATATGCTCTTTTCAAATTACGGCGAACGAATCTATTCGCAACGAATACCCTGTCACACACAGCGAGTTCTCGCTGCGAGTGCCTAATAGCAGCGAGTATTCGCTATGTGTGACCGAAGCTTAAACTTAGTCAAGTTATGCCAAAAAAACCAACCATTTCTTCATTTCTGAATTAATTGGTTTTGTGGACGCTGATTAAATTCAATTTAATTCTATGTGTTTCGGCTTATGTTATTTATATTTACCAATTTTGTTTTTAGAAAGTGGAGCATTATCTCTTGGTGGTAACAACGGTGACGACGGCGACGACAGTATAGTGCCATCTACACCTACACTTTATGTACCGAGACGTAATGACGGGTAAGGATTGAGATAAACTATAAAAAAACCAGCTTTGAACAGTAGGGAAGGATGAAAGTGCTTATGGACTTTCGCTCTCACTATAATATTATAGAGTTATTGGTACGCGTTAAAGACGGGTAAGGCTGCGTAAAAAAATCAGCTGTTCCCTACATTTTGACGAGCTATGCCAAGATAAATGTAGAGACCAGCAGATTTTTTTTCTTTTCGCAGTTTCAGTGTTGGTCCCATAGCGAAGATAATGATGAGTACAATGGCCCCTTAAGAGATTTCGTGTATGAAAAGATACACCTTACATAGGTATTCAAACACTTGTGTGATACTATTATAAACTCACACCACAAAACTTTGCAATTATAATGTTAACAAACTTATAAATCTGATATGTAACAGACTGATACGAACAGACTAATAACCTAAATAAACCGACCTTAATGTTGAACCGTACTATAATAGTATACTGTAACGAAGTATTGTGTGCGCAGGTTCGGCGAGGCGGTGGTGTCGCCCGTGGGCGGCGGCGCGGGCGCGGGCGCGCGCTTCACGTTCGCGCAGGCGGCGCACCTGGACACGCACGCCGACCTGGCCGCCGCGCTGCCGCCCGCGCCCGCGCCTCGCGCCAGCTCCGACGAGCGTCAGTACACTTCCGAACACATTCTTATGTTTTCAATCTTTGACCCGAACACCTTTGACTTTACGACACAAAATTATTGTCTCATAATTTCAAATCCCGAATGCCTATGCACACGGCGAGTTCGTGATGTTTACATAATGTTGTGGTGTCAGACCGATATAACATAAGCTTAGATGAATATGTAGAATATCCCTGCTCATTGGGTCATCACAGTTTACTATTAAAACGAATGCTTATCCAACAGTAAGCGAACAAATGAGAATGTAAAATCTTTGAAGAAATGAACGACTTAAATAATTATCCCTGTTCAATTTAGGTGCTGAAGGAGGCGAGACAAGAGACTGGGAGGAGTCACGAGTTGAAGAAGAAGCGACCGCTGTCAGTTCACAGGGCAGTGAACCCTCTTCCCCGCATCAAGTATGTACCCATACAAAGCTATTTTAACCACACATGATATACGAAATCATATTTCAATCCTTCTCATCCAGGTTCCATTTTCCACGCAACGCGAAACATTTATTTCACTGTAGTATTAATGCGCTGATAAACTTAAGCATTCACTTCTAATGAGCATTCTAGCGAATAAACATTACTATTTCACTAAAAGTCACTCGACATCAGCATTTTGCCAACCAGGAGCATTACGGCGAGCTTTCTAGCGATTCAACAATTTAGATATTAGGCACAGTACTATGGGGGAAATTGCGAAATATGGGGAAAAATGCCCAAAAAGCCGCTAGCGTTGCCACATGGGATGGCAATGCTGGTTTTTTTAAACCTAAAATAGGCCATTGGTGAGCTGTCGCGTTTCGGCGAATCCGAAGGCTTTATCAATACCCCATATACAAGTAATTAATAGTACATTACTGTCGCGGATTGCAACATTGACGGACGATCGTGAAAATGTGAGCAGAGGCACACATACGTGTGTCCATCAATACCTGGTTGCGGCCAAGGCTTGCATAGTACTTTTCTCAAATAATGCGCGGAAATACAAACTGAGTAAACTAATTATAAATTCCAGAATCAATGACGAACAACGATAATTTTTCACGCGCCCATATATGCATTTGTTTCTTCTTTACTGTAAACAGCTCCATTATTTTGCAAGCCAAATCGGATTTTTAATTTAATCTTTGATATGTTATGTATGTAAGTTGTTTTTTTAGGGTTCCGTGTCCGAAGGGTGCTAAACGGAACCCTGTTACTAAGCCTCCGCCGTCCGTCTGTTGTAGCTAGAAAGTCGAAATTTACACAGATTGTGTATTTCTATTGCCGCTTTATCAACAAATAAAAACAAATTAATAGTCAATAATTAAAGGGGGTATACAAGAAACGTGTTTTTTCGGCGTTTTTCGCTACGGTACCTTTCGTATGCGAGTCTGACTCGCAATTAGCCGGTATTTTTTTTCAAACTTGTAGCTAGTGTCAGTCAATAAAGCAAAACCTAATGATACCACATACGTGTAAAAATCTATCAAGCCGTTTAGGCTTTAAACGCCAATAATTGAAAAAAAAAAACAATACTTTTTATTGAGCTACTAGCTGCCCGCCCCGGCTTCGCACGGATAAGTAGCTACCCACTCTACCCTACCCTACCCTACCTACCGTACCTACCTACCTACCTACATACTTACCGACCTCTATACCTAACCTACCTACCCTCCTACCTAGCTACTTACATACCTACCTACCCTACCTACACCTACTTTACATACAAACCTTGTCCTGAGAATAACAAACACAACAAAAAAATAATTATCCAAATCGGTCCAGTTTCTAGAGTTCTAGCGAGACGTACAGCAATTCATTTTTACATTATGTAACAGACTGCTTCTTTTTTTTGTATGACACGGGTCGTAGACAAATAACGTAATTACGTACTTAATTCAAAAAGTGAAAGTCATTTAAGTAGGTACTGCCAGAGATAAAACAACATTTTCTGTGCCTGACAAGTTATGCTTCAACACATTGTTATGTAGTCATATAAAATAACGAGCAACACATGCAGATACCCAACCGGTTCTCGTTATTAATATGCATACATATATATTTCCATTTTACATTATAGCAGAAGATGCTATTTTGTTAGGAATAAAGCGCTGAGCAGGCGATAGAACGTATGGAAATCCCGGCAGTCTATTTGTCCTACATGTGCATTGTTGCATACATGTCCATTGTCCATAAGTTCTTTTGTCGCGGACAAATTGTCTATCGTCTACTGAGTGCCTTAGTGTTCCGTGCAACATTTTTGGAATCATTTCAATGTCTTTCGTTTCATTCAAGAGCCTTTCTGACATACAATCATGAAGTCTAGCATTTAGATAAAGTTTCGGGGTCTATTAGTTGAAATAACTTTTTAAAGTGTCCATGACTTTCTGCTTCCCTCTACGAATTGTAATAGGTAAAGAAATGTAACTCAAGCTCAACAATGACGGTCCCACGCAAATGGATGCGTCTCATAAAGTTATTTGGTATATTTTCATTTCAATAACGTTCACAAGATGTAATAAACGTGAGATATATTTTATTTTATTGCTTTTAAGAAGGCTTACAGACTAATTACAAATAATAGGTTAAAACAAAACATAATCAAATTGCTAATAACAAGCCTCCACAGATATATAACATATCGATTATTTAAAGCCGAACAATCAGCAATTTCACAATTAAAGTATTAAAGTAGGTACAGACGCCAGCACATCAAGCTACTCCAATCCGTCAAACCTTCCCAATCAACATTGATCCTTATTCTATAGTGATATAGATGAGAATTCATTAAAGAAATTTGACAGACTGCAGCAGCACGATGTGCTAGTCTGTACATTTGTATATATAAGTAAGTGGTTAGGTTAGTTTTATTTAGGTTGCTACTTAAGAGTTAAGTAATTTACAGTTAAGAACAAATAGCCGGGGCACAATTCACAAAAAAAAAAAAAAATTGGCTAAGAGCGTCCTTGCTGTGTTTATCTTAGTGCAAAATAAGTCAATGTCATGCTTAGAAGATACATCATTGAAACTCCGAGCGCTTCTTATAAGAAAAGCATTACGCCTATAAATTAGTCTATAATATACCAACTGTTGATATAATTTCTTTACATATAACATTTATATACTCTAAAACTTATTTCGTATAACGTTATTGAATATAACGTTTATATAATCGAAAATCATTAGGTCTATCGTTCAAAATATATAATTATTGATACTTTAGGGGTATGAGGAACAGGGTGTAAAGTTCACTCATCCACCATAGAAAAGGGAGGATCCTCCGACCAGTTGGGTGTTGTGTCTGGCGGGCAACTGCCCTACGATTGATTTTGGGTTCTTGTACATACAGGGTGATTCTTCATATTGTGCACATATCGAAATGAGGGAATCTATGCTTAATTTTATCGACGGAAAAAATATTAAAAAAAACATTTTTTTTAAAGCTGTTAATACAAGTTCCTTTATAATTCAAGGCCCCTTCGGCTGGCCCTACCTCCCCGCACCCCAACCCGCGCATATTCCCAACAAATTTCACAAAAAAAAGGTTAGCTACCTGCTAAACAAGTGCGTAGCCATGCGTTGGGCCTTTCTTTGACAGTTGATAAGAAATGTTGGGATTGAGTTATAGACATGCAATTTTTACTATTGGGTAGCTAATACGATGAAGATTAATTCAAAGTAATAAAAAGGGTAGGTATACGGGGCGTCTTATTGCGAAATTTTACGATTATTGTAAAAATTGATGGAAAAGAAAGACAATTTTCGCTAAAAAATCATGTTTATTTTCAATTGAGGGCAGTTTTTTTCCACAATTTTAATTTTATGAGGACGCCTAATTACTTCCAATCATTACGGAGCTTGGTTCATCGTGAGCGATACACAAAAAAAAAAACTGTAAAAGTCTGTCTGATAAAAGTTACACCGTTTTGTTTACACTGGGGTCACAGAAGTGGACAATTTTTTTAGAAATTCCATTAAAAAAAATAGATTTTTTTAAATATTTTTTCCGTTGATAAAATTAAGCAAAGATCTCATTTCGATATGTGCGCATGATAAATAATCACACTGTATGTCCATTGTACGGTAAACTTTAACTGTGCGTGTGACGTCAGGATTTTTGTGTGACGTCAGGTCTTTGATGCGTAGTCCGCATGTGGCGATGTAGATACCGCCACAATGCCATCATTATGGTTAACACCCCGATTCAGAACAATCCGACTACGACAGGTTAGTTTAGAAGGTTAAGGGACTACTCACACTGATTCAGCTTATGCCCATAGAAAACAACGATTTTGTATGGAGACGCGTACGCATCCGTTCAGCTTTCGGATGCGTACGTGCCGCAGAAGCGGCACGCTCGCTATCTTGGCAGGTGGTAAATCAGTTACTAGGTATATCTGCTCAGGTTACTATGATAGACATTACCTAGGCGTTTTTATCATATTAGACTTTTTGTTTTATGTCTTTTGAGTGATATATCAAAAGATTTTATATTCAGTGTATGTTATGATTGTAAAAATTAGTTCTTTAAAAAAATTATATCAATCGTTTATTATATTAACTGATCATTATATCAAATAAAATTATAGATTCAGTTGTTATATCTTGTAAATATTAGAGATTTTGTAATTATATCATATATATATTACTTAGGCCATGCAAATGTTTACCTACTTATAATGCGCAGCGGGCTATCACCATCCACGCGTCTCTTAAGTGCCGCCCCATGACTCTGAAGCGTTTAATTGGCGAGCGATACGAGTATTTTCATTGAATAACAGAGTTTGTTTCGTAGGTAGTGTAAGGAGATAATAGAAACCAGCTAGGTAGGTTAATACATATATTGGTAGGTACCCATAAGTAGAGTACCACAGCTAGGTCGCGGGTAAGGTCACTGATCTGGTCCGAGAACTCGCAAACTTAGGTAGGAAGGGTACCGTCCTTAGCCATCCGTTGTAAATGTAGCACAGGCTCAGCAAGAGGCCGGTAGTGCCTTCGTTAGATCCCGGTAGCACGGGTCGAAGACACGCCTGCAGGTAGATCTGCGGTAGGCCGCATGTAGGCCAGGCCTTCGTAAGGCCTCGGTAGCATGCATGGATAGTACGTGTCGTGTCCTCAGCCGGGACGTAGAATATCCTCAGCCGGCACGTAGAACCCTGGAAGCGTATGTCAGATGCGGTGCAGTAAGCAAGCAAGTCGCGTGCGATGTGCCAGCCTCCTTCCCTTCTTTAGCGACCAAGAACGGTATAGGAAGCATGATAGGAAAGCTTAATACATCGCAGCGGCTTACAGGCAGAGAGAGAGAGTGCAATGACAGCATGGCAGAATGACAGGTGGAATTATAGGTTAAGTATAGTGACAAGGCAGGCATACAGAGCATAACCATTGCAGATGGCACACGTAACAGCTTAGGAGCCCACAGTACAGTATAATAGTTATTACAATGAAGAACTCACCCTAGAATCGGGGCACATGGTGTAAATCTAGGGGTTCTACATGATAATGATGATGAACCGCTAGTATGGCTGGTTGGACGAGACGTAAGTAACATCACAACGCGACTGGGCGAGCGAAGCTTACTGACATGCGCTCGCGGCTCAACAATAGCGACACTGACGCGCACTACGACAAACCAACAGCTGTTGCCAATTAAACGAAACATTTTGCACGATACTTTGCACAAAATTTTGTGCAAAAAAAAAAAATTGTTACCTGGCACGAATACTCAAGGGCACATTAACGTTTTTCCTTTAGAAATTAATTGCACAAAAAATGCATTTATCAATAAAGGAGTTCTTAGGTTTAAGGTGAATCAAGTTCTAACATTTTCGGTCACGAATTGAGTTGAATAGCACCTATGCGCTAGTCCGATGAACTCTGTAGCTAGGCAGAAAGTGAACAGCTGATTTCACGCGTCTTTCGTTAGAGTACTTCAACATCCATTGCAGTTTTTTTTTATTTTAGCTGTTTTCTTTACTTATATGGAGTGCTACGTACTGAGAATGTAATTTTACATTGAAATAAAGGAATAGTATCTGAAAAACCGAAAAAAAGTATTAAAATTTTCCTGTGGAATATGATTCAAAACAAGGAGCTTAATGCCCCCTGTAATTTGTGGAGGGCTGTCCCTTACACCCTGTATACAGATATTATATGTATTTAACACCATTTTGAAAAAAAAAACGAGATTATCGGTTTTAGGAGCAAGACGACAATACGGTTAAAATTATTACACTAAGCATTTACATTTGTTTTACATGTAAATATTTTACCTATTAAACATCTCTGTAATCACTACTTAATTGTGTCACTGTCTTGACCGACTCCAATTGGTGGACTAGATCAAGTCTAGAAAAAACACGGCACGGCATTTTAGTTGGGGAATCATTTTCGCATTAGTCACCGCGCTTGGTACACTGGATAAGTACTCTTTTTTTTGTAATAAGTACTAAAATAATATTTCATTTAATCGTCAAAAAGCAGGTGGCAGAAGAAGGGCGGGAAGCCGAAGCGAGTGCGCCGACGGGGGTGGCGCGTCGTGCTCACGCGCAACCACATGCGCACTCTCCTCATTCACCACACTCGCAGAATCAGCGATGGATGCGCGCAGCAGGTACCTCTAGTGACTAGACTTTTGTTCAGATATAAATTAAATCTTTTACTTTGATTTAGTACGTTGTCATTCGATCAGACTTATTTGATGAATATGCTGAATAAGACTACGGATGCTTTTGACGTGACAGGACACTGGGCGGTTGTAATACTTCGTACGCATGAATTATCTCAAGCAAGCTTAAAAAATAAAAAATATATAAATAAAATTAAGTAATAAAAACTAAAACCCAACTATGACAAATAACTCAATCAACTAAAAAGGTATAAACAAGACACCACAGACAGACAAATAAAAAATCCGGAGTCACACGTGTTAGGGCACAAATCGAACAGATTACGTGTACTTTTTAGACGCTTTCAATGATACCTCATTTGCCAAATTATGAGTAGTTTCGAAGTTATGAGGTAACAGATGAACATACATACATACCGGTGAAAATCATAACCCTCCTTTTTGTTTCCCCGTAGTCGGGTAAAAAGATATACAAGCTTTATTAGAAATAACTGAAAACCATAAGTGTTCATTGTATTCATCTTTGAGAACAATTTTACTAAGGGACAAACTTGTAGTAGGTACCTTAGTAGGTAGAAAAGAGTTTCTTTATTTTACTTAGAAACCACGACAAGAGAACATTACTGTCGCGGCCAGCAATAAGGGGATTGATGGACAATCGTGAGAATGAGGGCCGAGGCGAAGCCGAGGCACTCATGCGTGAGTCCATCAATTCCTGATTGCGGCCAAGGCTTGTATAGTACTTTTCTCAAACAACGCGCGGAAATTCAAACTGAGTAAATTAAATAGAAATTCCAGAATCAATGACGAACAACTATCATTTTTCATGCGCCAATATGTTATTTTATTTCTTCTTTGTTCTATTTGCAAGCCAATTCGAAATTTAAATAAAATCTTTGATAAGTTACCTCCTTGGTTGCTGTGTGTTGAAGTAAAAAGTTCGTTCCATTTTTAAATAACACGACAGATATGAGTTTTCATAGTAATTTATTTGGCCGCTAAACACGCCCGATATGGATTTTCATAGTAACTTTGCTGGCCGCATCGTCACTTGTGTTTTACCAGTACAGCAATTTTGATTTATCTCGAAGAAGGTTGTCAAAATAATGCTCGAATTTCCAAAAATGTTTGAAAAAAATAATTTTCATCCCATCTATTCAAAAAAGACGACTTGGTTCGCCTTTAAGTGCACCCAAAGGTGGTGTTTTCTATAAGAAACTTTTAGCGAGCAGTAATGAGTTTTGAATCCTCTTTATAAGTGCGCGGCAAAGAATAAGTGCGCCGCAATTATCTTTTCCGCGCACTTTTTGAATTTGGAACATCTTAGTGTTCAGCACCAAAGAAATCGTACGCAAATATTTTTCGAATAAAGACTGGCTGGTACGACGGCCATAGTAGCGCCGTGTGGGTACTGGGAAGTGTTAGGACCGACGTAAAAATAAAATCAATCTGCCTAGCCTGTTCCCAACTCTGTTGGGGTCGGCTTCCTGTCTAACTGGATTCAGCATTTAGAGATTGAGGAACAGGGTGGAAAGTTCACTCATCCTCTATTGAAAAGGGAGGATACTCCGACCAAACGGGTGTCTAATTGTCTGGCGGGCAACTGCCCAACGATTGATGTTGGAATCTTGTATAATGTTGATCGCGCGGTAAACTCCCATTGCGCGATGCAGGATTTTGGGTTATTTACTACACAAAAAAATACATAGTTTATCGGAATAATTACGACTTCTGAAATTAATTTTTCACTTTTTAGTGCTTTTTTGGAAGTCGGTTGTTTTTTTTTCTGAGTTTATTTTGGACATTACTGACATCGGTGAAGGAAAACATGATGAGGAAACCTGAACTTATAGTTAAATATTATAAGCCTGTAATAGCCAACCCGTCTTGAGCAAGCGTGGTTAAAATATGAGGTACCTTTTTATTTTCTCATAGTGGGTGATGAAAAGTAGAGTGTATCTCTCGGGCGCAAAATATATTTTTGGTTCGGGCGACCTACTTTGAATCGTTACATTCAGGATTCTACTAAAGACTCTAGAATCCCTCACTTCGCTCTGGATTCAAAAAGCGCCCTCGCCGTAAAAATAATATTTTGCTCCCTTTTATGATACAATCTATTATTTAACTCTCTTTTCTCTTTTCATTCGAATCGGACATTTAATTTCGAAGTTATCACAAAAATGCAATACGCGAATCGTTAGGAGAGGATGGGCACACGGGTTGACAATGACCTGGAACAGGACATAGGATACGTTTTATCTCTATATTCCTACGGAATCGAGACCTACGCGGGTGAAACCGCGGGGCACAGCTAGTAATATTATAGAGGTAAAATTTGTGTGTATGTAATTTACCTATGGGGTAATCTTCGGAACTACTGATCCAATTCCGAAAATTCTTTCACGAATAGGAAGCTACAGTTTTGTCGAGTGTCATAGGATTTAAAGGATATTTTATGTTAAAACAAGAAAGGAGGATGGGCAAAAATGTATGGAACGTGTAACACCGTGTGAACACCTTCCGGCTCCATCATCAGACCCTGAACACCACCTAGTGTCAAAGCACTTGTTAATACATGACCATTGAGTCCAAACACGATGGTACTATCTTTTTTGATTGAGGAGTTCCTATGGCCAACTTCCGGCTTCATCATCAGACCAGCATAAAGAAACTTTTTCCCACAATGATTTGAGACTGACTGCCATAGTACCTAATGATAGGCATTTAAAAAGCTTTTCAATGACATACGTCCAGTCCTTATAGGTCCAACGTTTGGCTCACAGGCTGGACCGGGCTGGGGCCGCCTTGGGGTGGCTCCTGCCCAATCTAGGGGGTTCAAACGCCTCCTGCTGGAGGCTTTGCGCGGGGGTCGTGCGATCCATGGCCCTTTACGGGGCACCGGTGTGGGCGCGTTCCATTAGGCTGTGGCCAGCCCGCCGGTTGAACGCGTCCCAAAGGGTCATGGCCATTCGGCTGGCCCGGGGATACCTCACGGTCTCCCTTGAGGCGAGGAGCCTCCTTGCCGGATTAACGCCATGGGATCTGGAGGCGAAAGTCCTCGCGCACATTTGTGAGTGGCGCGAGGATGTGAAGGGCCGGGGCGTAACTCCGCTGCCGAGAAATCGCGGCACAGCGGACAGAGCTCCGGCAGCATCTCATGGCGGCATGGAGAGTGCGATTGTCGCAACCCGGTGCTGGGCACGCCACAATTGCGGCGATAAGTCCCCTCTTTGAGGAGTGGCTAGAGAGGCGCCACGGCGTCCTCACCTTCCGTCTGACAAAGGTCCTCACCGGACATGGCAGCTTCGGGAGGTTCCTGTGTAGGATTAGGCGGGAGGAAACGCCCGGGTGTCACCACTGTGCGGATCACGCGGAGGGCACGATAGAGCATACGGTGGAGGTATGCTTGGGCGGAGCACCGCCGTGTCCTCGTGGAGGCGATTGGCGGTAATGACCTCTCGCGTCCGGCCCTGGTCCAGGCCATGGTACGGAGCGAGAGGGCATGGGAGGCCATCATCTCCTTCTGCGAAGCAGTAATACTCGCGAAGGAGGAGGCGGAACGCGTGAGGGAGAGGCAAAGTTTGCGCCCTCACGCAACTAACCACCGCCGCTGGAGACGCCCTGATGCCGTATTATGAAGTATTAATGCCGCCATTTTTCCAGTGTGAGAGAGAGACGGAGCTAGAAAAGGCCGCTAGCAGCATCCCGTTTTCGCAGCGGAATAATGATGGCATTAATACTACATAATACTACCCCTGGGCGTCGAGTATCCCAGGCGGATTCCCGGCCTTCATAGGCGCGGGCTTGCGGACAGCGAGCAACGGGTAGCTCGCCGTCCGATACGTTCTAAAAAAAGTCGGCGACAGCATATGTCTAACTTTTAAGATTGACTCACTATAACATTTTTTATGGTAATCAAATTTGTTCGAAATTAACGCATTATTTGCGAAGGAGTTTTATCAACATAATATTAATTCTTATTCAAATAAATAGTTTTAACATCAAGGGTATTTATGTAGCAGTATAATACTTTTTAATTCATTTGAATCGGACATATAATTTCGAAGTTATCATGAAATGCAATACGCGAACCGTTCGACACCAGCGCCGCGCCGCGCCGCCGCGACGTTCCCTACTCTAGAGAGGAGAGGATTGGCACACGGGTAGACCATGACCTGGAATAGGACATAGAATACGTTTTATCCCTATATTCCCACGGGATCGAGACCTACGCAGGTGAAACCGCGGGGCACAGCTAGTACGAAATAAATCTGCTGAGAAATGATGACGCTGAAATATTTTAAATTGTATTAATTATTTTGCAGCTGTTTAAATATAATAATTGTATATTTCACAGACAGCGAGAGTGGAGCACGCGGCCGTGGCATGCGATCCCGTGGGCGGCCTTCCAGAAGATCCCACAATTATATGAGGTTCTAAGTTTTAAGTGTAATTGTAAGATGAAAAATCCGATTACATCAAAATATCTTCTAATACTAGTAAATTTGTAATTTTCTTAATTAAAACTTTGATTGCTATTTCAACACGATCTACTTCGATTTACCTAATTATTAATGCCTAGAAACCATTCGAAACCATCGAGGCATATCGCCTATTTGAATATTAAAATTAAAACGTTATTGGAACCTTATAATAGTTATTACTAGAACTCTAATTAGGTTTAATATTATGTATTTTGTAAATCTTTTCATTTTTGCTACGTATAATAATTTTAACTAAGCTATAAATCATTGAGTCACCACAGGTTTGATACCGAAACTAGGTTACTTAATAATATTTAATACATATTGGTACTTATTTCTAAATAGAAAATATAAAAAGTGCAGATATAATAATTGTTTAATAAACATGTAATATTGAATTTAAAAAACACAATATTTAATATAATATTTGAATGCTAAGCAGAAAGTAAAGAAAGTGACCGTGCTGAAATAACTACATGTTTTCGAAATAAATGGATTAATGGGATTTTCATAATTGACTTTGTTGTACGTCTAGGCTTAGTTTAACCACTCAAACGCCCAGCAACTATGGTTGCCCCAAAATTGTAGCGCTAACTGTAACGGTACTCTCGGACGTTTGCGTGGATAAAACCTATTATAAATTGAAACCCTATTCCAACCGTCTTTAAATTGCCTAAGACAATTGAATTCTTATATGACTATTAATAGTATTAAATAAATTGAAAATGATATGATTTTTTATTTACCTTACTAACATATTCTAATAGGTTACTTTAATAAATTAGATGCAATTATGATTTTTCAACAATAACTGAATGTTTCGAAAAGTTAAAATTACAGCAGATGTTTGGACAATTGGTGACTTACATAACATTTACATTTTGAATAAGGTGTATTGACCAAAACATAAATTTTGCTATGTCATTGTTACATTTTATTATGTTAAGTATTTATTAAAGTTCTTATAACTTAATTTAGATAATCCTTCCTTACATATTATAAATCCTCCGCCGCGTCTGTCTGTCGTCCTGTACGCGATAAACTCAAAAACTACTACACCGATTTTCATGCTGGTTTCACCAATGGATAGAGTGGTTCTCGAGTAAGGTTTTAGTATATAATAACCGACATCCATGCGGGCGAAGTCGCGGGCATCGGCTAGTCATTATTAAAATAAAAAACATAGCAAGATACCGATGTTATTTCTTGTGCTAGCCATGGACTTTTACCACCTTATTTAATAATAAATCGAGATTAATATCCCAACCATCGAAGACAACTTGTGGAAATAATTCGTGTAAAAGCCAATTTTGGCACAGTGGAAGGGGAAGGTGTGGTGGCAGAACAACATATTAAAAGTACTAAGAAAACTGCAGCCTATAGCAAACAATTATCACAGACTAAATTAATCTACCATAAATTCTCTACAAAAAGGTCATTTACACTTTTTCGCTGGGATCAGTAATTAAGGAGATATAGGGGAAAATTGACAATTTAAAACAAAATTTTATTTTTGTTAAATATGACACGTATCTATCTAAAAATTAAATCAGCATTTAAACACCACATCTAAACTATGTTAGGGTTAATGGTTGGACACCAAAGGAAACGCTGTTTTAAGGATTTCAATAATACGTAATAAATGTATTATTGAAATCCAAAAAAACGGTCTTTACTTTGGTGTCCAACCATTAACTGTATGACCGCGGACGGGCCGCGCGCGGACCAAAAACTATTGTAGTTAATTAGAAAGTCCTTGAAGAATTAACCCTTCGACGGTGTCCTCGATGGGGGCTCCGTTAGTGCACGAGTCGGAGCATACGACGCAGACACTGGAGCAGGCGATGCCTGCAGCACACCCCACATCCAGTCGTGCATCGGCAAAATATGGTGTTGAGTATTGAATCGGGTGCCACGGGATCGTTGGTTGTCACCGGCATTAGGATGCCATCGTCTGCCCTGGCCAAACCCCATTGGGTGGGTGGTAGAGGGTTATAGAGCCATTGTTGTATTATGTTAGACAGTAATAAGACCAACGTAAGTATTTAGCTCACATAGATATTTGTTATTATAACAAAACAGTATTTAATAATAATATACTTATTTGCAGAAAAACACGCTGTTAAAGATAGATGGTAAAAGTACAGTTTAAAACAAGACAACTATAAATGTAAATATACACTCTGAACGAGTGCTACTTCGAGGCTCCTCTAGTCGGAGGAAGAGTCAGATTTCGGCTTCGTTGATGCTCTAAAAAAAGCCGAGTACCGGTGTTTGTTGAGGTTTTGTTCCTGCGCAGGTACTTGTAAATCGTTAATACTATCAGGTAAAGTTGAATGCTCAGTGAAAATGTCTGAGATATTTTGGGTTAGGTCTGGTGAAGCTGTGAATAGCTTAGCAATTGCCACTTTGCTCTTCCCATAGATCACCGAGGTGGTGTCGCATCCAGAGAAGCTGTGGAGAAGGAGGATCGTCTTGGCGAATGGGAGCTATTGAAGTTGTTGCACTTAAAACGATTTGGTGTCCACCTTCCCACGACCTGGCTTCATAAAGAAAACGTTGGTAGATGGTGGAGCCAATCCGTTGAGCATTTTCGATTTATATCGAAGAAGGTTGTCAAAATAATGCTCGAATTTCGAAGCATGTTTGAGAGAAATAACGGATAATCACGATATATGGTCGGATTTACACGACAGTAAAACTATAGTCAGGCGAATTCTGACTATACCTACAGTGTGTCCGGACATGGACTAGCGGTATTCTAAATACTTAAATATAAACTATTTTAAAGTACAATTACACTCTAAGCTTGGGTCCTATACACTTTATTAATGAAACAGTTTTCCTGGGAATCACGCTAGACGAGAAATTACAGTGGGGACCTCATATAAAATCTCTTGCGAGTCGGCTAAGCTCGGCCGCTTATGCTGTTAGAAAGATAAGACAGTTAGCAGATGTAGAAACCGCGCGTTTGGTCTATTTCAGTTACTTCCACAGCATTTTACTGTGGGGTCGGGCTGCTGACATTGAATTCATCTTTATTTTGCAAAAGAGAGCTGTCAGAGCCATTTATAATCATATCGCCGCGAATCTCTCAGGGAACTATTTAAAAGGATTAATATTATGGTGTGCGTTACGATTGCTCCGCCAAGTTACCCAAATAAAAAAAAACTTCGCCCAAAAAATTGTCGAAATTTGTCAAAATCGAAGAGAACAAACCAAAAATTTGTCAAAGTAGAAATAAAAAAGTTATAGGGTTTTAAGTTGGCCGCGCGAACGTAACGTGGAGGATTGCGCGGCCATGGAGATCTTAGCAACTACTTGGGTTACAGATGTAATTCTTTTTGTCAACTAAAGCCTGAATTTGTCAAAAATTTACGAAAAAATAATTATAAGCTCTAGATCAATATTTTACGAAATATTCACCATGGAAGTTATGGCCGCGCAATCGTGCACTTGTTGTTTCTTTATTGTCGATTTTTTTTTTAAACTAAGACATCATACAGTGATATTTTTACAAGAAGAAAGATCTTAATTTGTCAAAACTAACGAAAGCAATAAATACTACTAAAGTCCAAAACAAAAAGTACATGGCCGCGCAGTCGAAACGTTACTTTGTATATCTCATTATCTATAATTGCTAGGATTTCGGTGGGAAGATTCATTTATTCGACTTAGTTACCTCATTAGAATGGCATATCATTTTACCCTCAGAACAGTTTTCAACGTGTGTAATCCTGTGTCTTTGCTTTTAATTTTAGTTTTTGGCCACCGACTTCCGAAATTAAAGTTATTTTTCTCTTATTATTAAAGAAGTACTTTTGTCTTTTGGTTTTTAGTACAGTAGTCCTTTTTTGTTTTGTTTTTTTTGAAGTCGGTCAATTTTTTTTTTTAAAGTTTTATTATTTTTCCATTTTTTGTGTAATTTGATTTTTGTAATCACCATGGGTAGACCAACTAAAGGAGCCGCCCGCATGAAGAAAAACAGAATTAAAGAGACTAATACTGCTGAAAAAGAACACTTATCTAAGAATCGCAAACGGAGTGCTATGTCCGGTTCCCAAGAATCACCGTTAGCTTGTCATGCTAGGTTATCTCAGATGAGAAATTACATGCATTCTCATTTGTCACAGGAGTCGCCAAATGATAAGATCTGCCGACTCAATCTTATTCAAAAACGATTAAGTGGCGAGTCGTCTGAACAGCGCAAGTATCGTTTAGATGTTATACGAAACCGGCTGGCTAATGAGACTCCCGTGCCTTCTCAAGAATATAAGGGTGAACACTATACATTTGCTTACACTGTATAGTTCCCCTCATCATCATATTATAAGGTGACCATAATCAGATCTGTAATGTCACATACAACCTATATGGTTGCAAAGTTCTTATCAATATAAATGAATTAAGTCCAAACACAAAGGTAATTACTGTGAACCGTTGAGGAGTTCCGTTAATCGTCCTTCGTCTTCATCATCAGACCCTTAACGACAGTCACAACCCATCCAAGTGTAAGGTTCTTATCAATACAAATTAATCAAGCCCAAACACAAGATATCTGCTGTAAACCACTGAGGAGTTCCCTCGACTGTCTTTCGTCTTCATCATCAGACCCCTAACGACAGTCACAACCCATCAAAGTGTAAAGTTTTTATCAATACAAATTAATCAAGCCCAAACACGAGGTATCTGCTGTAAACCATTGAGGAGTTCCCTTGACTGTCTTTCGGCTCCATCATCAGATCGACTCCAGACCTTCATAAAATTGTAGTGCTGTAAAATACCTAATGAATAAATTAAGGAGTGCACTAGTTGCCCTTACGATTTTTGAAAGTTCCCCTCGATTTCTCTAGGATCCCATCATCAGATCCTGACTTGGTGACAATGGGACCACCTCAGAAGTATAAGCTTTGAACAAAAAAAGAATTTTTTAAATCGGTTCACAAATGGCGGAGTAATCGGAGAACATACATAAAAAAAAAAAAAAAAAAAAAAAAAAAAAACAATCATCCGAACATAGTACCTCCTCCTTTTTTGAAGTCGGTAAAAATGAATTATCTCATACAATGTTCGAGCAGGGTTACCATAATTTCGATTTTATTTCGGAATAACTCTGGCTGGAGACTGGCAATTATATTGGAAAACATCTAGCTCAATCTGAATAAGGAGAACGGGCGTTTTTGCCCACAATAAATTATCGTGCTATCTTCTCGTCTCATATACAAGACAAAAGTATTTGACTAGTGTGTGTTGCCAGTGATGAGATGACCTATGGCACTGAAATGTGGTCCCTTACAATAGGCCTCATTAGAAGGCTGAAAGTCACCCAAAGGGAGAGGGCTATGCTCGTAGTTTCCCTGCGTGATCGAATCAGAAATGAAGAGATCCGTAGGAGCACCAAGATAACCGACATAGCCCGAAGTATTGCCAAACTTAAGTGGCAGTATATATATATATAGGGCATATTGCTCGCAGAACAGATGGCCGATGGGTCCGAAAGGTTCTGGAGTGGCGACCGCGTTCCGGAAGACGTAAAAGACGAAGACGAAGACTATTGCCAATCGTTAGTCAGTTCGGAGTTAATGACATAAATAGGTGACTACTGGAGCATCGAAGTTTAGGAATTTTCTTGGCATAATAGCCATGAGATATACACCAATCGAAAGAGCTTCCCAAGGAAAACCTTTGCTACTAACACGACTTTTGCCAATTGTTAGTCAGTTCGGAGTTAATGACCTAAATTGGTAATAACTTGCGCACCAAAGTTAAGGAATTCTTGGCATCCAATAGCCATAAGATACTCGTATATACCAATGAAAAGAATTTTTTAGGGAGAACCTTTGCTACAAACACTACTTTTACCAATTATTAATCAGTTCAGAGTTAATGACCTTAATAGGTGGTTTATCTCTGCATCACCCAAAGGTTGACTGGTAGAAAATGCCTATAGCATTAAGTCCGTCTCTGTACATTTGTGTGCTTAAAGTATTAAATAAATATTAATTTCAATAATGCTTAATTACTTACATTTAGAGCTCTCTAGCTCCTCACTGACTATCACGAAATATTTTCCTTGAGCAGATATTTCTAATGGCATATATCTTACCGCTATTGCGGGAGGGATCCCGGAGGCTTAACGTTCTGTCCGGCCAACCGACTCTTTAAAACATTGTTCTCAAAACGGCTTCTAGGAGGCCGATGTTTTAAAATGTCCATTGGTAGGCTTGAAGTTAATTAAGTAATTAAAGAAATACCTGAATTTCACTAATGCTGAATTACTGACATTTACAGCTCTGTAACTCCTTTCGTAATAACAATACAGAGAAGCTTAAAAAAAAATTGTTTTAAAATGTTCGCTTATAGGCTTGAAAGATGATTTTTGCAAGGCACTGAATCATTCAATGTTAATTAATTGTCGAAATACAAGAATTCCAATAATATTTAATCACTCACATTTAAAGCTCTGTAGCTCCTTTAGTACTAACGATCAAGAGGTCTTCATTGTAAGAAATATTCTCCTTGATGAGATCTTTCCATTGGTATATTCTTAAGGCTTTTGGGTTCCAGGGAGAACGCTATGGGAGAACAAGTTTTTCAATTACAATGTTGAGTTTGTTGGATAAATCCATCCCAATTACGGAACCTTTCATTGCACGTGGTTCGACATACACTTGGCCGGTTTTATTCAGATTGAGTTAGATGTTGTCCAATATAATTGACAGTCTCCAGAGTGACAGTCGTCAGAGGTATTCCGAAATAAAATCGAAATTATGGTTACCCTGCTCGAACATTGTATGAGATAATTCATTTTTGAGATTACACGCGTTGAAGACTGTTCTGAGGGTAAAATGATATGCCATTCTAATGAGTTAAATAAGTCGAGTAAATGAATCTTCCCACCGAAATCCTAGCAATTATAGATAATAAGATATCAGCGTAGGGGAGACTGGGTACGGTTGCAGCAGGGTACGGTTAAACCAACGCTAATAACTCGTAAACTATTAGTGGTGTGGTGAGGGGTACAAGGGGAGAGAGACGCGGCCGGCGAGTCCGGACATGAATCACAGTGACGCGTTGCACTTCGCGCGCTCTGTACGTTTCCAGGGGACCCTATTATATTTTTTCGACAAAAACTAAGTATTTTCTATTGTTTTCTTTTTCAAATTACTTTGTTGATATTAGCATATTGAATTTTGAGTGATTTTCTGTTTTATTGTTAGATTTTGAAGGTTCGAAAACCGTGATTCGTTTTTGTTTATGTTGTTTTGTTTCGACGCTATGTTTGTTTTATTAGCAGTTGAGGGGTATGGGGACGGATGAAGCAATTATTGTGGGTACGATTGAAACAATGATAACCGTAGCTTTTTTCGTTCTGATGCCCAGACAACGTATCAAAAAAACTTCAACAGGCGAGTGTGATATAACTCAGTACGAAAATGCGTATGGAGAAGTCAAAAAAGGGACTTCTTTACGAAAAGCTGCAGAGATGTACGGAGTTCACCATTCTTCTCTTCTGCGATACAAGAAAAAAAGAGATGCAGCGATCGAAGAAGGTAACCAGGCTGATGTTAGTATGGGGTATGTAGCCCACAACCGAGTATTTACCCCTGACCAGGAATTTAAACTGTCAAAATATTTGATCCGCTATGCGAATATTTACTTTGGTCTATCTGTCAAGGAAGTAAGAAAATTAGCATTCCAGCTCGCTGTCAAAACGTGGAACGAAAATCAGGTTGCTGGAGAAGAGTGGTTTCGCTCTTTTATGAAAAGAAATGTGGAATTGTCGGATGACAGTAGCTGCTGTTCAGCTTGTTTTTGTTCCTACAGATAATTTGAGATATGGAAATCTTATATTATTATTTAATTATTGAGACTGATTGTTGATTTTTTAGTTATTTTTGTTTATTCTTGTTAGTTTAAACCAGAGCAGAAGAGCTCTTTTTATGTTCGAAACAATTATTAAGACAGATAGAAATGGTGCCATACTAGAATTTAACTATATCTTGTTGATTATGAATAAAGAAACTGATTTTTATTACTTATTTGTTTATGTTTCAACTGACCCCCATCTCTGTTTCAACCGCCCCTGGTATGGGTACGGTTGAAACAGTGGCACATTATTTTATTAAACTCTTCCTATCTAATAAATATTGCAGTTGAGCCTCTAATTCTGAGATGTATTTGAAGACAAAAGTCTATTCTCTCATTTTATGTGTTTTGTTGTTTGTTATGTTTCAAAATGGCTGTGCTACGAGCGTTCAAAGCAAAATTGTTTCAACTGTACCCAGTCTCCCCTACAAAGTAATATTTCGACTGCGCGGCCATGTACTTTTGTTTTGGACTGATTTCGTCTGTTTAACTAAACTTTAGTAGTATTTATTGCTTTCGTTAGTTTTGAGAAATTAAGATTTTTCTTCTTGTAACAATTTCATTATATGAAGTCATAGTTTAAAAAAAAAAAACGACAATAAAGAAACAACAAGTGCACGATTGCGCGGCCATAACTTCCAAGGTGAATATTTCGTAAAATATTGATCTAGAGGTTATAATTATTTTTTAGAAATTTTTTGACAAATTCAGTCTTCAATTGACAAAAAGAATTACATCTGTAACCCAAGTAGTTGCTAAGATCTCCATGGCCGCGCAATCCTCCACGTTACGTTCGCGCGGCCAACTTAAAACCCTTATACCTTTTTTATTTCCTCTTTGACAAATTTTTGGTTTGTTCCCTTCGATTATGACAAATTTCGAAAAAAAATTGGGCGAAGTTTTTTTATTTGGGTAATTTGGCGGAGCAATCGTAACGCACACATATTATGACGGTACCTTGCCAATTCATTTATGAGAATATTATGTTTGTAAGAAAAGAATTAAATCTTTTTAATAAATTAAGTGATAGACATAATTTTAATACTAGAAATAAAGTTAAAATAGATCAAAAATTTTTTCAGATTAGCTAAAGTACGAACATCTTTTATGGGGTACTGCGTTAAATGCTGTAACAAAATACCTTGTGATATATTGCAATAAAATGAAAGAAAATTTAAAACTCATATAAAAAGTACACTTTTTAAACAAGCTTATTACAAATTAGAGGATTATATCCAAGATAAGTGCTTGGAAACATGCTGGTCTTGCCCCATAGGACAATTTAGAGTCTGGACAAAATCATACTGGTTGCTAATTTAGTTGTATATTTTATTATTTGTATGTCATAGATTTTTACACTCTGTGATTGTTTAAACTCACGCACTGACTTATTAGTATTACTTGTAATAATGTTAGGAATATTCTAATATCGTATACTTTTACAATGTTTGTAAAAATGTGAGCATGTACCTATCACATAACTAATTTATTTGTCAAAAAAAGAAAAAGCTAAAAGCTACCTTTTGGAATGGGCAACTAGAATCAATTCTATTTCTTTGTTTTTCATTGACGTTCAAAAGTGCCTTATAAGTGCCTATTTGAAATAAATTATTTGACTTTGACTTTGACTTTTTGACTTCCCGGCTATGTGGCAGCCATTTTGGTTTTTGTTGAAATTTATTCTCTATGCGAGTACAAAAAAATAATACCTCTCAAAGTTTTAGTCATACTGAGATAAAAATAGGCTTTTTCGAAAGGCAATAATATTGTCTACCATCTGTATTACAAAGCAATGTGTTCACAATTCCATAACAATTGGAAAAAAATGTGAGTCGAAAAAAAAAAGAAAAATTATGTAATTCAACTAATAATTGTTAATTAGGTACTACAAAAACACAACTGTATGTCTAATACTTTAAAAAATAAATAATACAATTATTAATAAACCCAAGGAGATTGCGGACGCATTCAACAACTACTTCATTATCAAATTAAGAACTCACCTAAAACATCACTCGTAACAAGTGGTCTACACGAAAACCCTAAAACAATGTTTATGAGACCAGTTGTACCTCAAGACGTTCTCAGGGTAACAAAATCGTTAAAAAATAAAAATACCGTAGGTTATGATGAAGTAGCAACGAAAGTTATAAAATTTGTATCAAATAAAATAATCGTACATTTTAGCCACAATATTAACTTAGTCATCAGCACTGGTGTATTTCCTGACGGTTTAAAAACAGTCATCATCAAACCGCTGCACAAGAAAAATTGCAAGGAGGATATGGCTAATTATAGACCGATTGCTGTAATTCCTGTATTTTTCAAAGCGATAGAAAAGATCATATATGAATTAATCAACAACTTTCTGACAAAATACAACATACTATGTAATGAACAAGCAGGCTTTAGAAAAAACAAAAACATCAATACAGCAATATATGCTTTTTTACGCGAAATAATGATAAATATGGATAATAAAACACTTATCTGTGCCATTTTTACAGACATGACTAAAGCATTTGACTATGTCAATCATGATATTTTATTGAACAAGCTTAATAGCTACGGTCTAAGAGGAAACGTGCTGAATCTCATAAAATCCTACCTCAGTAACCGTACACAATATACGGAGATATCCAGAATTTGTCCTAAATCAAAATGAACTCAAACTCAAACTCAAAGCATTTATTTCAATTAAACCATTTACAGGCACTTTTGAATTGTCAAAGAGTCGGTCAGTTAGTCAAAAAGTTGAAGCTAGTTGCCCATTCAAATTCGTAGATCTCTATGGAGATCTACGAATTTCAATAGACAACTCCAAGGACACTCTTTTAAAAATGTATATAGATATTACAAAATCCTGGGTACAGTATTCTTCGTGCTTCTATATGTGAGAACAATGTCAAACGAAAAATAATCAAAAAGAATTCAAAATATAAGATTAAAAATAAGCCCTGGCAGATAAGAGATGACCAGTCTCAACTGACGGCGCCCGTTCACGAACATGACACGTGGATCAGCACCATCCAGCTCAACCATTTTGTAGGGAACCGAATGATCCAACACACGCGCCACCATCAGCGAGACATTTAAGTGAGTATGACATACTCTCATCTGCCAAGCTCTTTCAAGTCAATATACGACGTGATACCATATGAAACGGCCCCATGGTACTCACATTTACAAAATTGAAAAAGTGCTTCTAAATTATACAAAACTTGGAGTTGTCTATTGAAATTCGTAGATCTCCATAGAGATCTACGAATTTCAATAGACAACTCCAAGGACACTCTTTTAAAAATGTATATAGATATTACAAAATCCTGGGTACAGTATTCTTCGTGCTTCTATATGTGAGAACAATGTCAAACGAAAAATAATCAAAAAGAATTCAAAATATAAGATTAAAAATAAGCCCTGGCAGATAAGAGATGACCAGTCTCAACTGACGGCGCCCGTTCACGAACATGACACGTGGATCAGCACCATCCAGCTCAACCATTTTGTAGGGAACCGAATGATCCAACACACGCGCCACCATCAGCGAGACATTTAAGTGAGTATGACATACTCTCATCTGCCAAGCTCTTTCAAGTCAATATACGACGTGATACCATATGAAACGGCCCCATGGTACTCACATTTACAAAATTGAAAAAGTGCTTCTAAATTATACAAAACTATAGTTAGCAATGTACTTGAGAGATTAATATAATAGAATTTAAATAAACATTAAGTTCCTAAAGTCAGAAAAAAAAATAAAAAATAAGGGGAAGCCACTCTTCCAAATATAAAAAATTTAACTATTGAGCCCAAGTGCCTGTGGAGCAGGACCAGCATTAAGCCAAGCATTTTTATCTACGATATAATCATCCAACTTATAATATGCTTGTCTACATAGTGTGCGTTTAATGCATGTTTTAAATTTCTTCTCATTTAGTTGAACAAAAATATCAATCTGATGGTAAAATTGTTAAATTCGGTGTACCGCAAGGTAGTGTATTAGGTCCCCCGCTGTTTTTGCTGTATATTAATGATCTACCCCGTCAGATACCAAGTCCAATGGTTCTATTTGCCGATGACATCACGGCACTGATAAAATGTACAAATATTAATAATTATGAACATTACCCTTAGAAATATTATTGATTGGCTTGATCAAAACAACCTGGTGATAAACTTACGAAAGACTAATGTGATGCATTTTCACCAACGTACAATTCCACCGAACGTTAATGCACAGTACAATGGACAGGTGATCAATCAAATAAAGTACGCGAAATTTTAAGGAAATTATAAAGACGTTCAATTAAAATTAATTCCATTCTTCTTTGGAATGCGCTTCCTCTTGATATCAGGACGGCCAGCAGTCGGTATGCATTTAAGCGGAAATTGCAGAGGTTTTTCTTAACAAATAGAGTAGAGTCATATCTACACGTCTCTCCCTAGAACTTGTATATTATTTATTTATATATATATACAGGGTTACCGGTAACTCGACGTATTCCTTGCAGGACGTCATAGTAGGGTTAAAATGCAACAAATTAAGCCACCAAATGTTCTACCGAAATTCAGTAGTTTTTGAATTAGTTAAGATTTTTAGTTTTTTAATGAAAATCCCAGATTAAACCATTTGAAACCAATTTAAAAATGATTTACGGCGCGACTGTACTGAAATTTAAGTTATTATCATAGTTGACGCCGTAGCAGACCTTTGTTAATAATTAAAAGTTCAATAATGCCTAAAACTTTGGCAAATATCACTAACAAAACATTTAATTTTTTGTAATTTTTAGCTCTAAAACTCTTAACTAATTCAAAAACTACTGAATTTCGGTGGAACATTTTGTGGCTTAATTTGTTGCATTTTAACCCTACTATGACGTCCTGCAAGGAATACGTCGAGTTACCAGTAACCCTGTATATATAAATTACTTATTATTAATATATATTATAGGTATATATATATATAGTGAATCTGTATGTAAGTAAATGAATCATAAGTTTATAGCTTCTTATACTGTAAAACCTGTCTCATCTATGCATTATGATATAATATTATATTATTATTTTTTAAATGTCTTTGACATATCTCGGGACCCTGGGGTCCCGGGCCTCTGGAAGGCGTACGAGGGGCCGAAGCCAACTCGCAGAGGCCCGTTAGACATTCATAATGAAATGGGGCACCAACCGACGATTATCCCTGTTCGCACTATGCAATGCATCCAAAGACAACCCCCGGTTGGTGTAGGACTATTGCAGAACATGGAAACAAAGATATTGGACTATGGGTTTGGGTGGGTTGGTGGACTGGTTATTATGAACTATGGAAAGACTATGCCCCCTGCCTGATCAATGTTTTTAATATAAAATACATAGATAAAATGGCAGGGGGTGACTTGCACACTCAATAATGATCCCCCAAAAATGGTCGCTAGCACAGTGTCGTAGCGACAAGGGGGCAACATGTCCTGAGGTGCTTGAGAGGAGTGGAGAGGTATTCCACGGCTATCAGGACAATCCTGGAAGTACGGTCAAGATCCCTACCAGCATCTTACTGGAATACTTCCTTCCTCCGAGCACGTTTGCTCTAGCGAATCTCCACTTAAGCCGGCCAATCAAGGCAAGAATGAGGTGGGAACTCTGTTCCTCGTCAGTGTTCACTCTAACTGGCCAATAAAGACAAGCCAGAGGTGAGGAACAAGTCTTCTCCCGGGAGTTAGGGTCCGAGGGGTCGCTACTGCCCAACAGCTCGCCACATGCTGCCCTGCGGGTTTTTGTATCTCTCTTGGTCTGGTTCCTCACCCTAGACCCGTTTCGGCAAAGTAAACTCTACCGGCACAGACCTAGGGTTCGGAGCGCGCAAGCCCACCACGGTCCACGACGTCAACGTAGAGATACGGCGGTGGGGGGTGATACGGCGGTGGGGATATTATTATTATTATTATTTTTCTCTTTGTTCGTCACAATCAGAGCGCCTGCCATCTAATCTGTTCACCACCCTTGGTTGACTGGTAGAGAATGCCTAAGGCATTAAGTCCGCCTTTGTACCTCTTTTTTGAGTGCGAAAAGTTTAAATAAATAAATTAATTAATTAAATTGGAAACCGCAAGCAGAAGAGGTGTGCAAAAAATTAAGCACTGCAGCTTATGTTATTTTTAACCTGGCAAGAAAAGTTGACATAAAGACTGCTTTAGTGGCATACCATGGTTTGGTCGCATCGGTCTTGAGGTTTGGAATCATTTTTTGGGGTAGCTGCACTCTAAGAGATAACATATTTAAAGCCCAAAAACGTTGTGATAGAGCTATGTGCGGTCTTAAACCTAGAGATATTTGTGAATCTCTGTTCAAGTCTTGGAAAATTCTTACTTTTCCGACGTTATATGTTTTAAAAATGGCAATTTTTGTAAAAAGAAATAAAAATTTGTTTGTTATGGTCTCGGACACCAAGAAAGGTCCCGTGAGAAGTCAATACAAAAACCTCTTAACTGTCGGTGGCTATAAAACAGCACTACTAAGAAAAAGTATTTTCATCCCATCTATTCGAAAAGGACGACTTGGTTCGCATTTAAGTGCACCCAAAGGTGGTGTTTTCTATAAGAAACTTTTAGCGGGCAGTAATGAGTTTTTAATCCTCTTTATAAGTGCGCGGCAAAGAATAAGTACGCCGCAATTATCTTTTCCGCACACTTTTTGAATTTGGAACATCTTAGTGTTCAGCGCCAAAGAAATCGTACGCAAATATTGTTCGAATAAAGACTGGCTGGTACGACGGCCCATAGTAGCGCCGTGTGGGTACTGGGAAGTGTTAGGACCGACGTAAAATAAAATCAATCTGCCTAGCCTTTTCCCAACTATGTTGGGGTCGGCTTCCAGTCTAACTGGATTCAGCATTGAGAGATTGAGGAACAGGGTGGAAAGTTCACTCATCCTCTATTGAAAAGGGAGGATACTCCGACCAAACGGGTGTCTTGTCTGGCGGGCAACTGCCCAACGATTGATGTTGGAATCTTGTATAATGTTGATCGCGCGGTAAACTCCCATTGCGCGATGCAGGATTTTGTGTTATTTATTACACAAAAAGATACTAAATTTATCGGAATAATTACGTCTTCCGAAATTAAAGTAATTTTTCACTCTTTTGTGTTTTTTTTGGAAGTCAGTTGTTTTTTTTTCTGAGTTATTTTGGACATTACTGACATCGGTGAGGGAAAACATGATGGGGAAACTTGAACTTGCAGTTAATAATTATAAGCCTGTAATAGCCAACCCGTCTTGATCAAGCGTGGTTAAAATATGAGGCGCCTTTTATTTTCTCATAGTGGGTGATGAAAAGTAGAGTGTATCTCTCGGGCGCAAAATATATTTTTGGCTCGGGCGACGTACTTTGAATCCCTCGCTACGTTCAGGATTCTACTAAAGAATCCCTCACTTCGCTCTGGATTCAAAAAAGCACCCTCGCTGTAAAAATATTATTTTGCTCCCTTATGATACAATCTACTATTTCTGCATGGGTCCAATAATATTTAATTAACTACCGGACAGCATAAAAAGTGACAACCTTCAACAGTTAAAAAATAAACTCAAGGCTTTTTTGATACAGAAATGTTATTATTACATAAGCGATTTTTTGAATGACCCCATGTGTGACATCTCAACAGTTTGACATTATTATCCGTAACAATTTTGTGCATGATCTGGACCTGTTAAAATGACTTATTAATTTATTATCTGTTTCGTAATTTTGTATTGATGATGAGTGATGAGTGATGACATTATTGGATAAATTTTGCATGCCAAAACTCAGAACTTATTAATTTATGATCTATATCATAATTTTGTATTGACATTATTTTTGTTAAATTTTGCGTGCCAAAACTCAGGCAGAATGTATCCGGCTCACTATATTTTTTATAACAACTTTTTTGTACTATACCTACATTCTATGCGAATAAATGATTTGATTTAACAGTTATTGTTGTTTGAACATAGCGAATGCGCAAGCTTTGTGCTTTTTGCAAGGCAATTTTCGGAACCCTAAACAGGAAATAATTTAAAAAAAAACATTAAATTGTACTTACTTTAAAATAGTTTAAATTTAAGTATTTAGAATATCTTTAGTCCATGTCCGGACACACTGTATATCGTGAGCAGCCGTTGTATTTAATTATGAGGCTAAACCATGAATTTTGTAGTAACAAAATAATAATGTCTATAATTAATTGATCATAATTAACTTCCCCCCGCCATTATGAGTCTAAACCATGAATCTTTTAGTAACAAAATAATAATGTGTATAATTGATCATAATTCACTTCCATATTTCCTGCCCATATTTACCAGCGAAAAAGTGTAATTGACCTTTAGTAGAGAAATCAATGTAGATTAATTTAGTCTCTGATAATTTTTTGCTATAGGCTGCAGTTTTCAAGTTATTCATGAAAAACTGAAAAAAAGGATATTTACACCCCCCCTACCACTTAGCGGCGCCCCCAGCCATCAGTACGGACACTTTTAAGAACACCTTCCCCTTCCACTGTGCCAAAATTGGTTTTTACATGGATTATTTCCACTACCTATTTGTTTTTTTTTGTCTTCGTTGGTTGGGCTTAGCGTAGCAGCATAGCATTGGGGGGAAATATTAGGGATAACCTGAAAACTTTTATATTTTAATGTGACACCAAATATGTTTCTATTAGCAAGGCTGTCGCCAGAGCAGTATTCTCCTATGTATAACTGTATCGGTAATTCGGTAGATTGTAGACTGCACAAACCTTAAAACCAACCTCCTTGGCTAGGGGTTGGTCTGAAAGGGTGAATATGCCATTATCTAATTTGCAGATACTAATTTGATGATTGGAGTGGTAATTAAAGATAAAGATAAAGATAATTTATTTTGAAAATATGGGTGACAGCAATTGATGACAAAAATGTTAGAGTTCAGCCATATTTTACCACGTAGGCATCCAAATTAACACAACTTATAACTAAATAATTAAAAACAATTTTAAAATATTACACCTTACTATTACACAGAAAATCTATAATTATACACTAGCTTAAAAATTTTTGCTCAGTTAGGAACTCCTTAATATTATAATATGCTTTCGCCACTAAAAAGCTTCGGAGTTTCTTTTTAAATAGTGAAACCGGAAGCTCTTTCCAAGTCTTTGATAACTGGACCCATGCAGTAGACACTTTTGCACATAAGTGCTGTCTTGGCTGACTCCAGACATAGCACACTATTATCGCGTCTATTGCGAGGTACTACATCTTCTAAAACGACTCGGATTTGTCTTTACAAACACAGCTACTTCTAATATGTACAGACAAGGTAGTGTTAATATTTTATAATTTTTAAACTACGGTTCACAACTGTCAGTGGGTTTAAGTTTAAACATCGCGCGAATACATCTTTTTTGTACCTTGAAGGCGGTCTCTCTTTCAGTTTCCCCAAAAAATTATCCCATACCGTAAATGTGATTCTACTATCCCATAATAAGCAGTAAGAAGAGAATCCGTGTTTATTATAGGTGATAATGTGTATAGAACGTATGCAGACTTACTTGTTTTCTTACATAAAGTATCAACGTGTGATTTCCAGTTTAGTTTTTTATCTATTGTGAGACCCAGAAATTTTGTCGTTTCAACTTCTTCTATGGTATCATTATTATAGTGTATATTTAAATTAATACCAGAGGTCTGTTGTCAAAAATGGATAACTTTAGTTTTACACAAATTTATTTTTAAATTATTTGCGTCTAGCCAGTTTACCGTCTGTTTTAAACTATTATTAATTTCCCTCTCATACGTATTTCTACTTTTACAAGGTATTGTAATCGTGTTATCATCCGCAAATAGTGTTATAGGTCGATCAATAGATTTCGGTAGGTCATTTATGTATAAAATAAATATAAAGGGACCCAAAACACTCCCTTGTGGTACCCCAAATAATACTTTACGCTCTGATGACCGAAATATCACTTCATGTTTACTTACTATATTAATTTTATTGACTTCAGTTATTTGTTTTCTGTCTTGTAGGTAGGAATTAAGCAAATTAAGGACATTGCCTCTAAGCCTCTAATCCCGTAGGCTTCGAGTTTTTTTTTAAAAGAGTAGCAAGATGTACATAGTCGAATGCCTGCGTCATGTCGCAAAATATGTCATATACAGGATTCCGATGATCAACATTTTTAATGACAGTGTATAGGAAATCATATATGTATAGCCATCTTAATAGTCCTGTGTATACGAAATCCTTTCTGTTCCTCACACAGAATGTCATTTTTATCTATGAATTTATAAAATTCGTAATAAATCTATTTTTCAAATTTTTTGGAAATAACTGGTATTAATGATATTGGTCGGTAATATTCCATCACTTCTCTATTTTCTCTTTTAAAAAGTGGCTTAATTATTGATATTTTTAACGAATCAGGGTATATACCTGCGCTAATACTTAGGTTAATAATGTGACTTAAAACCGACCATGTTTTTATTTCTTGCTTTTTAGTGGGTCAGTTTGTAATTTATCTAAGTTACAATAGCCTAATGGCAACTGTTCATCACCTATTACAAAATATACTTAGCTTTTCCCGATGCAGGGAGTTGGATCGTTGAGGAGTTTTCTTGGTACTTCACTATCAGCTCCACTCCACCATTACATTGTGACTTTGTGTGGAGCATAAATTGCTTGGTCGAATCGCAACCTGTGAAATACTTATTACCTACTTATTGAGTAGTTCCAGTGGTCATCTGTGGTCTTAATCATCAGTTGCACTTCACCAAATGGTGCTTTCTGAGAGCAACTAAATGAGTTACTATAAAAAATACCCAAATCGCTATAGATGTGCCTATCTATAATATTTGAAGAGTTCCCTCACTCCAGGATCTCATCATCAGATCCTGACCTGATGACAGTCGGACCATCTCGGAATTCTGCAAATTTCAAATACGTCTATATAGACGGAGTTAAGGCCAAAAAAACATTAAAAAATCCTACTAATATTATAAATGTGAAAGTTTGTGTGTTTGGATGTTTGTTACCCAATCACGCAATAACGGGTGAATGGATTTGGATGAAATTTGGCAAACAGATAGTTTATAACCTGGATTAACACATAGAATACTTTTTATCCCGATATTCGCACGGGATCGAGAATTACGCGGGTGAAACCGCGGGGCGCAGCTAGTATATAATATAAACATCCGAATTGATAAACTCCTCCTTTTAGAAGTCGATTAAAAATAATAACTTTCACCAAAATCATATACATAGAGTTTGAGATGTAATATATATATTACTTACGAGTACATCTCAGTGTAAACGGTTCCATGGTGAGCGATAATAATTTATATCTATATATACTTAAATTATAGTGAAAAGTCAGCTTTAGCAATCATTTGACTTAGTAAAATGCAGTCTGTGAATCTGGCCCTAAGTGAGCACTTTAGATACCTACCTACGTTACGCAGGAAGGTAGATGTAGGTAAACAGCTTATCTCCCAGGCTATAGCTGGATCTTGGTGATTTATTGTCGACCGCTTCGTCAGCAGAATAATCAATAAATACCTACTTACCAATTGTTTATGACGGACGACATACTTAGGTAATATTTGTAGATACCTACCTACACTACCACCTAATTTAGTAAGTAGGTAGGATAGAAATTAGATAGGTACAACAACACATAAGAATCAACCAATAACACCTTTAGACCAAGTACCATACCATACCTATCTACTTACTTATTTTGTCTAGCTTGCTTCATAATGATAATATCTTATTTTGTTGGTCTGAGGATAATAACGACATGGTGTTATTATGTAGGTACTTAGACAATAATTTAAACTACGTACCTAGGTACCTATGTTTTGTACTTAATCTTTTATTTTCCGCTACAATATTTTATGCCATCAATCCCAGAGTCTAGTAGATAGGTAACTACTCTCTCTAAACAAACAAGTACAACATAATTATTTGAGAATAAAGCCTGTATTACACAGCGCGATTGTATTTACAGTGGTATGCAAAAGTTGCTTCAATTTTATTTATGCCACAAGCAAGAAAGTTGCTTTGTATAAATAGGGCTAAGTGACAAAGGATTTTTTTATAATATTTTACAAAAATACTGGGGATTCATTTTATCATTGGAATTATGTAGTTAGTTCAGAAAGAGAATTACTTAACCGGCCAATTCCCAATGTAGATTATAATCTGCAACTAATAAATATTGTGCAGAACTAGGGTATTATGCTGAGAAATAATTGTCTATGTGTAAGATAAGTTCTGGTATTCCCAACTTGAATTTTCAGATGGGTAAATTCATAAAACAATCGACTTCAATATTGTATTTATAAGTAGGTACACAGGTATTAAAAAAAAAACAATTTTTATTTATTTATGTTTATTGTTTTGATACAGGAATAATTACATGCCTAAACCAAACAAGAATTAGAAACATAGCAATATTTTCTCCATAAAGTGGTACCTATGTAATATTATCATAACACAGTGTGAATGTGAAAGTGCCAATAATTATAATAATCACCATTTTAACATAATACATCATCATTAAGCTAAACCTTAAAATTAAGTTTCACCATATGGTCAGATAAATCAACACAGTACAATTAAAATAATGAAAATATCATTTTGGAAAGTTAATTTCCATAAACATTTTCATCAGAAAATGCTATATATAGAAAGAAGTCTTCATCATGATGCTCTTGATAGAGAGATCCCATTGTGGCTGATGTCGGAGGAATTACATTGTTGACAAAGAAGAACAACGCATCTTCTGGTCGTAGATGAATACGTTTTCTGATCAGGAAATAGAATTGTCCGACTGTTAGATCGGATGGTACCAAATATTTCTTTTTGTCGAGGTCTCCAAGTCTAGCCTTCGGGGCTTTCTCAACAATTACCGGAACACGATCAGGATACTTCCTGCGAATTTTTTCGCCTTCAGTCTTTCTCTTTTCAAAAGAATGTTCTTCTTTATATTGGAATTTCATGTTGAGATGTTGCGCACTCCACAATTTTCAAAATTATCACCAATAAAATCGGATCTGATAGCTACTGCGACTTGTTTTTTGTTTTTGCGTTATATGAATAAGAAGCAATGACGCAATCAGCTGATATGACAAGCAATACAAAGAATACAAAGCATTTTCTCTTTTTTAGGTTGGCAACCAATATTCCTAAAGTTAAATACAGACTTAGATCACTCAATGTCAAGGAACATAATTCTTCACCATGCTCATTCGTATCTTCATAAAAAGCCGAACCGCGAACCGCAGTAAGGGGAATATTACACTTTCACATCTATGATTATAGATCTAACGCGAAACATTCAAAACAAAGACGTAAAATTTGGTTTTCACCATTTTTTAATTATCTAGTCTATCTAATTAAAGTGTCAAACATTATTTTAAAGCTGCAATGCAATTTTATAGCTTTTTCAGAGCTAATAAATACATCCCTTTAAAAAAAAAATTATATCATGACCAGTTTTGAAGTCTGTACGTTCAAATGGAAAATATAAGTTCAAAATAAAATAAAAAGTTTATAAAAATCGCTGTTTTTTTCTCCCGAATTTAGACTAACAAGAGTGGGCAACACCAGGCGGGGTTCATTTAAAAAATTATTCCGTTTTTTATTCGACTGCCAAGGGTTATATTTTCTTGGAAAGTTGATTGAAATCGGGTCACCTTTCGTAGGCAGAAAACTAATTTAAATAGGTATCATTACATGCCTACACTATCATATCCATGTAATAAAATTGTAAAATAGACATGTTATAAGGGTATGGCCCGCGTTCTGCGTGAGGTGCGAGAGGCTAAATTATTTTTTCGAAGATGAGAGAAAAGAAGTCGCTTGTTTACAGATAATTGTATGGATAGTGACAGCTAGCTGTTAAATTCTTGGACTGGTGATAGTAGCGACATCTAGTGGATCTGGATAAGTGAGCAATTGGCAGTTTTCATCCTCATTCATGTAAAGCAGTTATTCACCAGATTAACCTTGACAAGAGATTTCATTGGAGTGTCATCAATCTCTAGTTATCCCTTCCGATGGTGGGTTTACATACTATATCATTTAACTTAAACTTATTATTAACTTTCCAAGTTTCCTGTATGCATGTACATTACCGTCATAGCATAGCATAATCAGCCTATAAAGTTCCCACTGCTGGGACACAGACGGCTTCCTCTCTGTAAGAGGTTGTGTGCCGTAATCCAACACGCGGCCCCAGCGCGGGTTGGTAGAAATTTTTGGTTTTAGGACATAATTATCGATTTCCTTACGATATCTTACTTCACCGTTTTGAAAGCGGTAATTAAATAAATTACACAAAGTAATGCGCCTGTCTGGGTTCGAACCCACGACATACAACTCGTAAGTTGATTCATCATTGAAAACATTTTAGTAAACTTGTCACTGTAAATTATCTATGCCAAATTACATCCCTAGTGCTTTGCTTGCCCGAGGCCGATACTAGCGCCTCATCAATCATCGCATTTCGTTTTCGTTTTCCTTTGCTTGTTGCTTGCCTTTTTGAGGCCTTGGCGTGGGTTGTGAATTTCGGTTTTCTATTTGTGATATTTCCAACAATATGCGTAAAAGAAAATCAGTAAAAAAGACTGACGATGATTCTGATGGTTCTGAACCGGCAGCGGAACCCGAAGAATTTCAAGACTCGGGTGAAGATTGGACGCCGGATGCCGATTCTGTGAGTGCACATATTACTCCACCACGCATATAAATTGTTTTTAATTTTTACCCTAAAATAAATCCCAAAATATCGTTTTTAAGGTTTTCTTTAGGTTGTGTTAAAAGTTTCAATGAAAATAGCTATTGCAATACTAGGTTATGTTAGTTGTGCTGAAAAGACTAGCATTGCTTCGTAAGTAACCAAAAGGTAAAATATTATGTTGCTAAAATCTATAAAATTTGGTTCATCTCAGTAATGCTAATAAAATAAAAAAACTTAAATATAACGTACATTGCAATTTTAATAATTTCTCGTCAGAATGAACAACCTGGACGTGGAACACGGAAACGGACATCTAAGCCGTCTATGAATAACACCAAAAAGAAACGTAAAAACTCTTCATCTGAGGAAAGTGAAGGTGAAGGAGAGGAAGACGAAGAAGCTGAAGATGAAGAGGGGGAACTAGACGAGGAGGAAGGCTCCGATGATGAGAAAAATGGGTCTGATGGAAATAAGTCAGATTCAAGTCAGTCAAAAGATGTACCAAAGCATTTCCACGTAAGTGTTATTTTGATTAAATTCTACATTTCGAAACCTTTGGGCTCAAAGGGCATATAGCATATTCTTTTCCTTGTGCTATACGCCCTTTGAGCCCAGAGGTATCGATTTAAGCACTAAGGTCTAGAAACATACTCAATTTTCATTTAATATATTTACAGTCTGGAAACTTTGTATTGCTTAAATCTGATGTCAAATGGAATGGAGACACTGTCACCTCTAAATTGGATGAACTTAATTTGTGGAAAATAGATGGAAAAGCTCTGCTGCAAAAATTTATTCCAATGGAATCAAATGGTAAAATATTGCACAAATGCACATGTGTGGTGAGTATCAAGAATTGTTTAATTAAGTTATTTTGAGCATGCACCCTGATGTTTGTGATTAATTATACTTTTTGACACAGTTATTTAAGTTTGTGGTGTTATTAGCTTAAATTAACTACCCATCACAGTCAAGTATTCTGTGGTCTAGATGAATATATACACATGCACATTAAAGATTTCATTGCCAAAATAAAGTTGTATTTCGAAGTATTTCTCGAAAAAAAACTGTGTTACACAAAGTTATTTCTGCATTTGTGAAAGAAAATACCCCATCTCTCTAAAACTATTAACTGATATAGCAAAGTGAAAAAAATCATATTCTTTAATTTAAATTATGGGATCCAACAATACCTCTTATGCGATACATAATTATTATATTTTTTCATTTTACTAGTTTGAGGATACCCCATGTCACTACACCATTGTTTACACCAATATTCTCATGAGATTGAGACTTATGTGGGTGAAACCGGTGCAGCTAGTTACATATATTTGCAAAATAATTTGGGGTACTGAGAATAAGAAAACAGTTTTGAAAAAGTCAATAAACCTAATTTCAACTAAAAAGTTCAAAACAAGCTCACTATTCAAGCAGTCTGATGCAGGTTGTGGCAGTCATGTAGTTCTATCTCAGATTTGATGTCTCCAACTGCATCAGAATGTTTTGAAAGTCAGATTGTGTTGGACTTTTTAGTTTCTTTTTTTTCTGTTTTTACGCCGAACTCTTAACTAAGTCCATTCCTGAGGTAGCTGCGCGATGCGGGAGGGGTGTGGTGTCGTGATGCCAGAGCTCAGTGATTCGTCTCGGCAACTGTCACCCCTCCCGCACCGTGCAGCTACCTTGGGTACAGACTCTGTTAAGCGGTCAGCCTATAGTGTGTTTTCTTATTGGAATCATCTCCTCAAGCCCTTTATTTTAATTTAGTTCTTTATTATTTTTTAATTAAATTATTATATTAATTTACAGTACTCTGGGTGGAATGTTGACAACAGAGATAATTATTACCCTATCACTGAAATACTGGACCGGAATCCACGCACAGACTCCAAGGAAATATGTGTAGCATTAGATCTAAATGATCTTATCAAAGTAAGGGACAAGTAAATTCATGGTATTTTTTACTTAATTCAATTAGATAAGTGAAAGTAAATTAATTAATAATTCTTTAATTCCTGATTACTTGCGTAATTCAATTTCATTCCAGATTACTTTGTGTAATATTTTATAAGCTGGGGATTAAATGTTCAATTCTACAATAGTTTTATTTTATTGTTGGTTTTATTTTCATGAAAACCCCAGTTTCTAAAACCCAAATCAATGGGAGCTATCGTATTTGTGTTCACCAGTTGGCGCCACAGACGAGTAAGGTCCTGTCGGTACTTTATTATTAGTGTAAAATATTTTTTTTTATGTTAAAGGACATTGACCATCCATATATGGGAGTTGGATCAAGTGCTGCCCAGAATGGACGCATAGTGCATTATGTTCCTTGGGCTTATACTAGTCTGTAAACCAAAGCTCAATAAAATCTACCTGAGGAGTTTTGAGAAAAACTATTTTTATTTGTTCAGTATTTTCTATTGATGAATACCAACCAACCAATGGCGCATTTTTATTAAATAATGGCAGTAATTATGTTAAACAACACATTATTATTTCATTTGTATGCATATCATTTACATTGTAGTGTAAAGCACTTGCCAATGCATATTCAACTAGTCTAAAGCACTTGTCAATGCATTTTCAACGAGTCCAAACACGATGGTGCTGTCTTGTTTGGTTGAGGAGTTCCTATGGGTACTTTCCGGCTCCGTCACCAAACCCTGTATGCAACCTTGGGCTATACTAGGTACTTATCAAGACAAAACCAACGAGTTCAAACACGATGGTGCTATCTTGTTAGGTTGAGGAGTTCCTATGGATAACTGCGGGCTCTATATAAAGGCAATAACTTATTAAAACTGGGACTGATAAAAAAAAAAATGTATAAATTGATGCAAGGAGTCATTTGGAATCACTCCCATGGCTGGGCAGCATTTGGTCCAAATTGGTCAATATCATTTTGACACATGGGCAGTAGACCATGACCTGAAGAAGGACATAGGCTTTTCATCCTGGATCGCAGACGAAGTCGCAGGCTACTGCTTTTGAGCCATTTGGGGTTGAAACACTAGGGCCGAATTGGTTGCCCCAACCCTACTTTTTCGGTAGCGCTCGAGTGTTTGAGTGGTTATTTCGCACAAAAAGTGTATCAGACTTCTAAATCTGCGAACTAACAGTAAAAAAATTAAGCGACTTTAAGGCTACTGGTGAAACGGCGTATGGCTATGAATAGAGGGGCAATGGATACGCTTAAAAAAATATGGAGGAATCGCAACATAACTTAGGCCACTAAGATCAGGCTCGTCCGTACACTTGTGTACCCCATATTTCTGTACGCAGCTGAGACGTGGACATTACGAGAACTGAAAAAGAAAAAAGTTGACGCTCTAGAAATGTGGTGTTGGAGAAGAATGCTTGGGGTATCATGGACAGAATTCCGCACAAACGTCTCCATACTCCAAGAACTCGGCATCAAACAGCGTCTAACAGCACAAGTACAGTCTCGAATAGTGAAGTTCTTTGGTCATGTCTCTAGGCGGAATAATGACTCCATAGAGCGTCTAGTGGTGCAGTGCAGAATGGAAGGTAATAGGCCACGCAGAAGGTCACCGGTGAGGTGGACCGATCAAATAAAATCCGTGATTGGGAGGCCCTGTAAATGAATGCGCCAGACTGTCATGTAACAGAACCAGATGGAGAGAGATCGTGAGGCGGGCAACGACTACACCTGCGATTGGACAAAATTCATCGTGACCACGACCGCTCTGTCAAGAGCGAAGCGAAAAAGAAGAAGGCTACTTGGGCCATTTTGGCGACTTATAGCGAGGCACATCTGGCAACACTAGTCTGTAAGGAACATAATTATACTAACCCAAGGCTCGAATAACGGTTAAATTTTCAAACCGGTATGATGTACGGTAGCCAAAGAGAATTAAGGAGGAACATACGGTCTGTTCCGGGCCATTTTCCCGCTAGATGGCGCTGAAGTCAGCATGTTTTGGTTTATTTTGTTTTATGTGAAATTGGAGCATTACTAAGTCGTAGGAGTAATCTTTGCGAAAATCAGCCATTACGCTTTATTGAACTTGGTCATAGTAATGCCTCAAAATCTACCCAATTAGACACAAAGACAGAAAATAACATCTACCATTTAATATACAGTCTTTTACACACACATACGTATTCCCTACGTTTACAAAGATTGAACACTAGATGGCGTGTATTTAAAAAAGTGGGCTGAACTTTTTTGTACGACTATTTTTAGGAAAATAAAAGTTGTATTTATAGGCGAAAACTATTTAATTGATAAATAATTTTGGGAAATAATTAATGTCAACAATATGTACAATAACATAATATGTATTTAATTTTATTACCTTACACTAATTAAATAACTATCAAAACAAAACTATTTGAAGTGACACAATTATACATAATTTATAACATAACCAAGTATTACAATAATTACAGACATTACAAAAATATGTTAGAAACTTTATATAATTTATAAACAAGAGAACAACAAATCTAATGAAATACAAAATTTTGTATGCGATTATAACCAGGAAGTCGAAACAATATTTTCATAATGTCTAAGCACTTTTATCTACAAAAGTTTTTAGTAAAACAAAAATCTAAAGAGCAGCTTATTGAGTTCAATAAAGTATTATTTCACCTTTTACAGTAAATACAAATAAAAAATAATATACAATGATAATGTATAAATATTTATTAAAAACTTAAGAGTGCTGAAAATATTATACTTAAGTATTTACAGATCTACCAAAAATATAATACATTCGAGTTTGCTAAATAAATAATGATAATGTTGATTCTAAACAAACTACTACAAAAATACAACTGAACAAAAATCATTTCTTCTTGTCTTGAAACCGCTGCTACACAGCTGCTGCAAAGAAAAATAACTTTACTTAGTATATTTCTTACTTTTGACGAATATTATTTAATAGTCATTTCAAAATGTTATTTACCATCAATCTCCAAAGCTGCTCTAAAATGGACTAGAATTTCCAACAGATATTGATGCTGAAGTACGATTTTTCACTAGAATAACATAATAACTTATTAATTGATACAATTTATGAAGTAAATAAACGAAAGTAATACCTAGTAATAGATACTGGTACATACTTACCATTCAAATCTATACATTTCGCATTTTTCTGAACACGTCTCAAAATTGTTTCTGGCAAAATACAGTTTTTAAAGAAGTCTAATAGCTTCGGTATCATATTGCTGATAAATTCATTATCTCGACAAACTTCTATCACAGTCAAAGGTTCAGTGACTGAAATAAAACATATGAAGTAGCACTTATCCATTTTGCTGACACGCATTTGTCCTTGAACCTGAAATAGATTATAATTATAATATGAGATAACTAGATACTGAAATAAATTATAAAGTAGACATGCAATAGAATACCATCTGCACTTGGTCGATATACCATCTAGTCATACTAAGCGCTTCTCTTCCACATTTATTATGCGCACAGCCAAAGTGTGGAACTCTCTGCCAGCATCTGTGTTTCCCTTCCACGTATAACCCGTCAGCCTTCAAAACAAAAGTGAACAGGTATCTTCTGGGCTTGCTCGTTCCATCATAGACCTCATCTATCGCTTTCCATCAGGCGTGTTTGAGGTCAAGAGCAGTCCAATAAAAACATAAAAAAAAATTAATCAACTTACTTGATAGTAATAATCGTGCTTTTTATTTATGACTAAAACATTATTATCCAATTTTAGAGCAAAGTTTTTCTTTTCTACTGCACCTGCATCTAGGCTTTGATTTTTCCTCGCCAATGATGGAAAGTACTTGATCTTAATAACAGCTCTCTCATTTTCAATTATACCTGTAACAAATTGACACAAAATATATAACAATGAAATGAAGCACTTCATGACATTTGATACAAGAAATTCAATCGCCTATCGTGCTCGTAATCTTTGGTCTCTCGCGATTATAACTAGTATTATAATTTTCTACATTTTCCAAATATATAGTAAATAAAATTGAAGCTTTTTATAGAAAACTTACCATCTGGACTGCCAGCTAAACATCCAAATTCTTCATCAATAAAAAGACCTGAAGGCCTGACAATTTTCTTATATTGTTGCATGAACATACTTTTTGCCACATTCTCATTTTGCTGCCCATATAACATGCATTTTGTACAAATATTCTTTTTATATAGAATATCCTTTACATGATTGTGACATGGAGTGGTAATACGGCGTTTGCAAATCTGTAAACATAAAAGATACACAATAACGGTGTCGTTTGTACGCCGGTTTGTTTGTTCGAGTAGACATTGTAGACGTAATCTAAATCTGAAATAATGAAAAAGAATGTGTTACTATTATACACAGTATTTGAATAAAATCCAATAGTATCGTATTTCACAACCATATAAACAGACTAAACTTTCAATCCTGGGTCCTATACGGTAAACCTGCAAATGGAACTATCTATAATAATATGTTGGAGTCTCGGCGTCGTTTCAAAGCTAAGTTAAGATGGTGTCAAAACAACGCCGAGCAAATTAAGATGGATATTCTTGCATCACACCACGCAGATAAAAATTTCAAAAGCTTCTGGAAAGGCACAAGGAAACTCAATTGTAAACCCACCGTTCCTCTAAATGTTAACGGAGTAACTGAACCGCGTGACATTGCGAACATGTTTAAAAGACTTTTCCAGATAGACCCGCCTCCCTGTGTGCCGGGAGTGCTCAGTACTAGTGAAGTGAGGCAAAATACACTTGGACCGGCAGTATTGCCAACTTTTACATCTAAAGATATATCTGCCGTTATAACACATATGACGCGGGGTAAGTCCCCTGGCCACGATGGAATTAGTATTGAGCATTTGAGGCATGCAGGGGTTCATCTGCCAAGGGTTCTAACAATGTTTTATACATTTTGTTTAAGACACTCCTACCTACCTGATGAGTGCATGAAGACCATGGTTGTGCCAATAATCAAAAATAAAACTGGTGATGCCTCAGATAACAGCAATTATAGGCCCATTTCGTTAGCTACTACGGTGGCGAAAGTGCTGGACAGTCTGCTTGATCGTATCTTGAATAGCCACATTAAGCTGAAGACGCTCAGTTCGGTTTTAGGCATGGGCTGTCGACAGAAACGGCAGTTCTATGCCTCAAGCACACTGTCCGGTACTACACCGATAGAATGACTCCGGTCTACGCCTGTTTTTTAGACCTTTCGAAAGCTTTCGATTTGGTGTCCTATGATGTGCTATGGCACAAAATGAGGACAGAAACCTGCCTCCCAGAAGAAGTCGTCAACATTTTTGATTATTGGTACAATAACCAAGTTAATGTAGTGAAGTGGGCGGGCGCGTGCTCCGATGCGTACGGACTGAGGTGTGGGGTAAGGCAAGGAGGTTTAACCTCGCCCCGTCTTTTCAATCTGTACGTAAATGGGCTCATCGGGAGGCTCAGCGGCACCAAAGTTGGCTGCTCTATAGACGGTAAATACGTCAATAATATCAGTTACGCAGACGATATGGTGTTGCTGGGCCCCTCTATAAGCGCTGTTCGAAAACTCCTCGCTGTATGTGTGGAATATGCCGCGGCCCACGGGCTCAGGTATAATGTAAATAAGAGCGAGCTATTGGTGTTCCAATCACCAGGTCATTTGGTCACTCACGTACCACCCGTCCTCATAGACGGTGTTTCTTTACCTAGAGTTTCGCGTGTCAAATACCTGGGCCACTGGGTCTCGGATGACCTCTCTGACAACGAGGATATTGAGAGGGAGCGTCGGGCGTTGGCTGTCCGTTGCAATATGTTGGCTCGTAGATTTGCACGCTGCAGTAAAGCAGTGAAAGGTACACTGTTTCGGGCGTTTTGCCAATCTTTTTATACGTGCAGTCTATGGGTCAACTACTCGCGGAAGGCAATCAACGCCCTGCGCGTTCAGTACAATAACGCCTTCAGAATGTTGATGCGGCTGCCGAGGCACTGCAGCGCGTCTGGCATGTTTGCCGACGCGCGTATTGATGGCTTCCATGCCATCCTCAGGAAGAGAGCTGCATCGTTGCTAAGTCGTGCCCGCGGCAGTGGCAATGGCATTCTTAGCGTTGTGGCAGGCAGAATTGACTGCCCAATACTGTGGCATTGTATACAGTTGCATGTCGATTTTAAGTTTTAGTTATAATAGTATTACTGGTTACTAACATAATTCTTAAGTATACCTACTTACAAAAATATGGATCACTGTATCTGAATTAAATGAATAAATAAATAAATAAATAAATAAACAGCACGGAGTCGAAGTCTTGTAAGATAATCTGTCAACTGATGCAGATGCAGAATTCATTATTGTGGCGATTACGTTCAGAACTCTAACACATCCTGAGAAAATAGAATAATAAAATGTATAGTAAAATTTTACTTATCTTTAGATTCCTGGCAGAATATTGGTCGACAATGAATGAGATACTTATTTATTTATTTTTAAACAATAAATCACCTCTATTTGATGTAAGAAACTCAATTATTTGTTTGTTTCTGAACGCACCACACCGTGCCGGCCGCCGGCGAAACTGCGAGGCTCGCGACCAGAGTATAATAATAATAGCGGGACTGACGCGACATCACAAATAAAAATAATGTTTATCTGTCTGTAAAATGCATACAAGGTTTTTTTTACAAAACCTGGCAAAACCATATCCCATGACTGCGCCACCCATTCTTCGATTTAGTAATGTCTGTAATTTTGATTTTGTGACTACTTTGGTGGCTTACCAAATTGTAATAATTTAATTTATTGTTGACCAAAAAATATACAAATTGCCAGCATCGACCGGATACGTAGGTACGTAGGTACTGTGACGAGATTTTAGCGTCTAAAACCCAACTCACGGGCCCACTGGCCGTTTTAATACCGCCGAAATATGGTACTTACTTACTTTTATTTTACAATAAAATTGCATATTTTGAATAATTAATAAAATGATTATACCTAGTATACATTGCATTATTTCTATTCAATTGGTATCAAATACCTACTAGAAATAATGCAATTTGAATCAATAAAAATAGCATCACATTTCATCACGCAACAAATTCCGCGCGCAAATCCTAGTGCATCAAGCGAGAAACTTGAAAATGTATTTTTGTTACATTTCAATCATTACGAAACGAGGGAACGAAGTTTGGCAACGTGTGTCAATGTCGATTAGGTCAAGTACTCAAGGATAGGAAGTACGGCAACGTCGCGTCTACGAGTAATGATATTTTAAATGTTGCCGCACAACAATAATAATTATGTAATAAAATTGTTTACATTGCCGTCTAAGGTCGTGAGTGTTATGGTAATGAAATGTTTCTTTTTTAAATGATAGGTAGAAAATAAAATAGATCAATTATCTTATTATATATTGTTTTATCAGAATTATAATATCGCCAGGACGCCATCTAGCGCTGCAATTTCTAAACTACAACAAACATGGCGCTATATTTTGCTTGTCAAAACGAACCCACACATGTAAAGATATGTCAAATTTTGCCTGGATTTCGCGATCGCTTTTCTCAGTTATTAATGTAAGTTATTTCCTAAAAAGGTCGTTTGCGAACACATTTCATTGTAGAAAAGTGATAAAATGATTCGTTTTTAACAAAGAGTGTCTATTTTTAGCGTAAAGTCAAATCTAAAAATGTATGGGCGGCCGATCGGAACATCAACCTTAAACCACTTGAGAGCTGATAGACCGATTTCGTCTAGGCACACGACTCACCACTGCGGGCCGGGGGACGAAGAAATTACAGCGGTTATGATTGGCCGATGCAACAATGTTAGGACGAAAGTTCCAAACATGGTGATGCACAAGTCAGTTTTTCAACAATAATATCGATATCGATAAAATCGACGTCTACAATCCTAATTGAACAATAAATTATTTAAATTTGAATTTCACTTAAGAACACGGCGACGGATGAATTCTCCATACAAACGTAATACGTAATCATTTGCAATTTGAGCATATTTCCACCATAGTGTGTTGTTATTCGTATTGAGATAGTATTTATCTAGGTTCCTACATCTTCATCATTGTTTCTAACTGAACAGACAGCTGTGCTGCTGGGGAGTTTGTTGCGCCACTTCTTCTTCCCAGCTAAAGCACTAGGAAGTGGTGAAAGGTGGGCGTTTTGGGGGACTGTCTTATGTAATTTTGACGTTCGAAAAGTGCTGATTCTCAGCCTAGTTTGAATAAATGACTTTTGATTTTGTTTTTTTTTTTTTCCAAAAAACCTAACTAAAATGATGTTGTAGCGAATTGAATTCCGCACATTTTTACAGCGTAAATGACATGTTTTCATGTTGTTTTTTCTGTATTATAAACAACAATACTTGTAATATTGTTTCAGCAGAAACATAGCCTATATTACTTGTATCAAGTTACAAATTATCGAAAAAAAATATGGAAAAACATTAAGTTTTCATTCATCATTTTTGGTATTACGGAACACACCCAAATTTATCAAAAACTAGCTGCGCCCCGCGGTTTCACCCGCGTAAGTCTCGATCCCGTGGGAATATCGGGATAAAAAGTATCCTATGTGTTAATCCAGGTTATAAATTGTCTGTTTGCCAAATTTCATCCAAATCCATTCAGCCATTTTTGCGTGATTGAGTAACAAACATCCAAACACACAAACACATAAACACACAAACACATAAACACACAAACTTTCACATTTATAATATTAGTAGGATTTTCAATAGCCAGTAGTGCTATCGCGTCAAGCAAATGTCATATCAATGAAAATGTGTGCGTGGTCGTACAGTTCACGGTAGCTATGTGTATCGCTCCGACAGGCACACTAGCGCAACATTTGTAGCACTTGATTCGTAGTTGCGATCGAAGCTCTTCCGGCCCCTTAAGAGAATTTATTGTTCTATCCGACAGGGATTGACATTGCTATTACTTATTTTTAATCTGCTGTGAAATGCCTTAAACAAACAATGCTATATTTATTTGGAAACCAATGTTCCCTGAGAACTGCATTAATCCACTTTTCTTTCAGTTACGGAACATTTTGAAATCTAAAATGTAAACATTAAGTACTTAATGTTACTTTTTTACCATTAGGAAACATCGTAATTTTTATCGACTTACCGTGCGTTTGCACTGGCGAAACAAATCTCTTAAATCTCTAGTTCCTGTCAAAAATTGTATGGAACATTGACAGAAAATAGAGATTTCAACATGTTTTGTCTTGAATGTTTCGCCAGTGCAAACGCACGGTTACCGTGCGTTTGCACTGGCGAAACATTTAATACAAAACATGTTGAAATCTCTAGTTCCTGTCAAAAATTGTATGGAACATTGACAGAAAGTTGAGATTTCAACATGTTTTGTCTTGAATGTTTCGCCAGTGCAAACGCACGGTTAGATAGACTTTATTTTGAAGTTGTCACAACACTCTACAGTATAAGTGCACATAGAAAGGAACAGACTTATTGCAATACCCTAGGGAGAGAAAAGGAACTTTTCAATAAGACATCAACGCGGTGTACGTTTTTTGTGCCATTTACGTAATCAACCAGTTTAGCTTGAGCCCTGCAATTATTCTTAATAAAATATTTATTTTACTTACCGATGAAAAGTAATGCAATCTTTTTATAGCTGGATGTTCTAGAGAATTTCCCACACCATTTAATTGAACAGGAACTCATAATTATTTTTATTTATGCAGAAATGTTTTAAAATGTATCAAAATACGTGTGCAGAGATCCAATAACTGGTCAAAACTAAAATGGCCACTCGTATTTCCATCTAGTATCAGTGCTATTCAACATATGTGTCGTGAGCCTGAGTATATATAAAGGTACTCTGTGGCCTGAGTCGCCCGCATGAGCAGTCAAGAGGTTGTATAGTCATTGACGGTAGCTGACAGAAGTGGAGTACCAACCTCATGAAAGAATTTATATACTATAGACACACACACTCATTAGTTTACAATAGTACATTGTGAAACTAGTGTGCTCTATTGAATATTACAGTCGAGGCGATATTATTAGCGCGAGTCAAAGGCGAGCGCGATAAGGTAGCCGAGAGTGTAATGATCAATGCACACGCGTTTCATACGACGTTTTTCAACACACTTGCGAGGAAAAACAGACTCGTTGTAAGAACATATGCTACAATAACGTAATTATAGAGATGACACATTTAGATTTATAAAGTTCAACTGACCTTTGTTGCCAGGTACAGACTATCCGGAGCTTCATTTAAAAACTTTTCTACGTCTGTTGCTGACAATACTTTAAATTTCGTATTTTTGATAATACATATTTAACCACACAACGAAAACAATAACAACTATAAGGAAAATGGCGCGCTGGTTTCGTTTTTCCATAGGTGTAAATAAAGGCACTGGCAAAACCGCTAGGCAGCCTGTTGTAATATAAACAAAAAATAATGTTCGGAATAAAAAAAAAAAATTACTAATCGTATGGCGGGGTCAAATCTATACAATATTATTTACGTATTGCTATTCTTCCCTGCATGAAATCGACATTTTAAATATGTAATAATTAACCACACAACGAAAACGATAACAAATATTTATGGAAAATGGCGCGTAGATTTTGTTTTTACGCAGGTGTAAATAAAGGCACTGGCAAACTCGCTAAACAGCCTGTATTAAAAATTTTATAAACGCAAGATAGTTTTTTGAATAAGCTAATTAAGTAAAGATTTTACAAAAAAAAAAATGTTTACTATAAAACGCCCCTGGTTTGCCTATGGAAATTTTTTTAGGTACGTAAATTATAGTGAAATAGTGCATTACGATACAAAAGTGTTGTGTTGGTCACACACTCGGCTCCCTTATCCCGCGAGCCAGTTTCATACGACGCTTTTCAACGCACTTGCGAGCAAAAAAACAGACTTAAGTATAATGTTTTTATGTTTTAATTATTGAAACAATTAGTAAAAGTACAATTCTCAAAATTATACCAAACAGTTTTTGTTGGCATTTTGGCATGAAGTCTCTTTGATGAGATTTAATTAAAAAAGCGCAACTCTGCTCTTGTGAACATAGAGAATGCTTATTTAATATTATAGGATAATTCATAATAATAATATCCCACTGACTTGCCCATGGGATTTTTTTTTCTTAACTAAACGCCTATGATATTAAAAAGTTTCATCAAAGTCAATTTCTATATATTGTATGGTAGATATGGAATTAGTAAATACTATAATGGTAACATGGTATTTGATTTTGTCATGATAGTACTTACTAATTCCATACCTACTGCTATGTCATTACTCAGACTAGTTAATAGTTATCTGTGGCGCATATTATCGCACTAGTGCGGTAATGTACAGATGCAGTTAACTTACGACTCATTCACCACGACTAAATAGTACGTTTTTGGTTGGTTGTTATTGTGGGTTAGTGACGTGTATTTAATACATTAGCGGTGTTACAGTTCATTTCGAAATGCAAGCAAATATAAATATATAAAGGAAAGCGAATATTATTGCGCTGCGTAAAAGCGGACTTAATATATCACAAATATCTGATGAAACTGGACTGAGTAAGTATTATGATTTAATTATTATATCAAACATCTAATAAAGTATACCTAACTGCTGATCCTTGTAGTTATTTTTTTGAAACGATTTAGTCTACCATATGGTCATTGAAGAAAAAATATGTAAACTCAAAGTAAAATTTACGTTTTTTTTATTATGTTGAACAATGAAAATAAAATTACAAATTTTCAATAATTTTGTATCTAAATAGTAATACATATTAGTATTTTGCTTAGTAGCTTAAAAGTACTCGTTTTTTGTTTTAGAGAAAAACTGTGAGTCGGTGGGTGAAAAGATATGAGGAAGAGGGTAGCCTTGCCAGTCGAAAGCGAAGTGGAAGACCCCAGCTCATAAAAGAGGCGCAGCGACAGCACATGGTCAGCGAATATGAAACAAGTGGTTACATACCGACAAGACGTTTTGCCGAATTGTTCGATACGTCTTTACGAACCGTTTGCTGTGCACTCCACGCAGAAGGTTTACATCATCGAAAACCAACTCAAAAACCATTTTTGACGGAAAAACAAACAAGAACGTTTACGTTTTGTCCGCGAATACATAGACTTTAACTGGGACACGACTGCACTTTCAGACGAAAAGACATTTAAATCGAGCCAAAAAGCGAGACTTCATTTATGGCGTAAGAATAAAACACGATGGTGTGAAGAAAACATACTCCCCAACACAGAGACAGGTCGAATCACGGTTAACATGAGGGGGTGGATGAGTGCAGCAGGGCCAGGGGAACTTGAATATATTCCGCCACGCGCCAACAGCTCGACTTACGTTGAAGTATTAAGTGATGTTATAGTACCCACTGTGCGTAACGTTTACCCTGCTGATGAGTTTAAGGAGATAACTTTTGTTCAGGACAATTGTCCAGTTCATTGGGCGAGCACTGTGCGTGAGTAGTTTAATAAACACCCGGATATAAAAGTTATATTTTGGCCAGTACGATCTCCTGCCCTCAACCCCATAGAAAACGTATGGGGTTTGATGGTACAGCAATGGGAAGCACGGAATGAGCGATCTGATGAGCAGTTGAAGTTGCATTGCATCTGAGCATTGCATGTAAATATGGGAATATTTAAGGGGAACAGATACAATACGGTTCAATATTGTGGGATCCATGCGTCAACGATTACTTAATTGCATTGATAATAATGGCGGTTATACGAAGTATTAAGTTATAATTACAAATATTGATTTTTAGTAATATTCTAATTATATTGTTCTTAACCGTAATAAGAATTATTTTGAGGTTTAGTTCCAATCTTCTTTTCGTAATGAAAATTAATACTTAAGCTATAACCTCAATAAACCCTTTGTTAACTTTGAGGTTTGAGATGGAACGAACTCGCTCGCAGTAGAATAAAAGTAGTAATTCCTCAGACCAACAAAAAAAAGGTAGACGGAGCACTCCGAAGACTCTGAACTTCAAATGATCTAAAAGTACTCTGTGATCAAATGTGAGTGAAGCCACCTTTTTATCTATGTGTATGTAAAAAGCGTTGCTATTTGTTAAAGTTTTTCCCTATAATTTGGGGAATAATATTGTATGAGAAGGATAATATTGTACGAGTAAGATATTGTTGAGTATGGTATTATACCTCAATTGTTAAGAAGTATTTCTATTCCGAAACAAATACAAAAAAAATTACATCGCTATTTCTTATAGCTACTATCCATTTGTTTTTAGATTCAGTATTACTTGGAAATCTAAAATATAAATACATAAAACAAGAAAACGAATATAATTACTCGGAACTAGGAATTCATAATTGAAATTGGTTTAATCGAATAGGAAAATTTTAAATCACATTATGGCAACCCTCCCACCTTATGTCACTGCTCGCGCTCACACACATAATAAAACCACTTCCTAGGTATGGGTCGTTACGTGATTTTCGCGAAACGTAACGTAACGAGCGACTTGGAATGCGTCACCTGTTTTGAAAACTAGTGATTTTAGTATCTAATTATTTTTCAAATTCTATTCGGTGATTCAACATGGTGATTATATCGAAGTATTACAGTTATTTGCGAAACGAAAATATAAATGGTTACTTAAGTAATACGTTACATTACGTTACGTTAGCTTTACATTTTTTGAACGAATACGTATTTGTAGCTACAAGTAGTTACATCATTAACTTAATATTAACACAAATAAACTTCCCTTCATAATTTATTCAGGCTTAGGATTGACTGCATCTAATAATGTATTATAATGAAAAACATGTAAATATAATTATTACTAAACACAACCTACAATAATTATAACGATCACACTCACAGCTTATCGATAGCTCGTTGCCGATTGGCACGTAATTGCACATCCCTATCTGTCATGCAGTTATCAATATATCACAGGCTAAATATAGATACTACGTACAAAATAAAAGCATACAATATATATTTGTGCAATACGCGCACTCTACTGTAATTATAACTCTATGGTTTGAACCTAAGACGTAAAACGGTTGCATCGTCGCAGAACACAAAACGGTCTTTGAAAACAGTTCATCGCAACGCTCACCCCTACATGACAATGACCACACGGTGACAGACATGGGCTGTCATGTCAGTGGCTTTGATTGAGTGTGGGGGTTTGCTGTGAGATTTTTTCGCATCACAAACAAATTTTTCTGAATTGAAAATCTTGAGATTGTATGACTTCAAGTAGCACGAAGTGATAGTTAAGATAGATGAGAAGAGAATTTTGTGTTTACTTAAAGTGATATGGGTAATCTGTAAATGGAATTGGGAGAACACGAACACAAAAAGAAACCTCGGTTTTGTGTTGTTTTTAGCCCCAGTTCTTTCTATTGAGTTGAGGAATATCAATATGAACAAAAGCGACGATAGCAACTGCCGTAAATTTGGTAAGTATTTTCAGATGGCTGTGTTGAAAGAAGTAACAAACCTAAATAATTTCTGTAACTTAGACAACAAAACCGATTGACACACATTAGGTAATACTAGTTTCTAATCTGTGAATTTAAAAAAAGCGAAAACAGAAGTGGTCCTGTTATTTCTATGAATGTGTCTCATATAGACAGGGTTACTGGTAACTCAACGTTTTCCTTACAGGACGTCATAGGTCAGGTGTCACTAACATAATTGTAAGTTCATTTTATTATTACTAACACTATGAGTCTCATTGTTACTCTTAATAAAGAATTTATTATTATAGTAGGGTTAATGTGCTAAAAATTAAACCAACAAATGTTCTACCAAAAATCAGTAGTTTTTTATTTAGAGTAGAAAATTTTACATGAAGCAATGAGAAAAATTCCAAAAATATTATTATGTAAGTACATTTTATTATTAAAAAATCCCTTAACCTTTTATTTATTCACAAACACATTAAGTATAGTAACAATATCAACAGTATAGTCACACCATAATTTAAAAAAAAACTAAAATCTACTGAATTTCAGTAGAACATTAATTGGTGGCTTAATTTATTCCATTTCAAACCTACTATGACGTCCTGTAATGAATACATCAAGTTACCTTACTGGTAACTCGATGTATTCCTCCCCCTGTAGAATGAACCCAGAAAGGTATAAAATTATTATCTTTTAAGATTATTGATTGTTTAAGATTATTTTTATTTTACAGAATTGGATTGTGCTGTGTGTTTACAAAAATGTAACCATCCAACACAGTTACCATGCGGACATGTCTTTTGTTTCCTCTGTGTGAAGGTAAACATTGAAACCATATAAATATATAATAGAGTTATTGCCAACTCGTCACTGTTCCCATACAAAATAAAAGATAATTTTTTTTTTTCACGTAATCTGCCTTGTTACATATGAAAAGTCAGAAGCTAGGTGCATGGTTCTAATTAGTTGTTTCTTATGGAGAAGAGCAGGCAAGAAACTCCATGGTTACTCTTTTAAAAATACTCTGCTTTTACAACCCTTACTAATAATATAAATGCGAAAGTAACTCTGTCGTCTGTCGCGCTTTCACGCCAAAAGTACTGAACCGATTTAAATGAAATTTGGTACACAGGTAGTCTAGAGCTTGAAAAAGGACATAGGCTACTTTTTATCGACATACCACGCGGGCGAAGCCGCGGGCGGAAGCTAGTGTTTCCATAAAACAGTGTTAATAGGTATAGGGTAGGCCTGTCAACAACTACCAGGTCATTAAAAAAATAGGAAATGACCAAAAAATCATAACACCTATTCTATGAGTCTACGAGGCCTACAACATTCTCATATTCACAAAATAGAGGAGAATCTACTTATAAGATAAACTAGCTTTTACCCGCTGCTTCGCGCGCGTGGAGTTCGGAAATTATCCCACGGGAACGTACTACCGGGATTAAAAGTATCCTATGTCTAAACCACGTGGTTTGTCTAAGCGTTACGGCGTAAAAGTAACAGACATGAGACAGCCAGTAAATTTATTATAAACTAGCTGTGCCCCGCGGTTTCACCCGCGTAGGTCTCGATCCCGTGGGAATATAGGGATAAAACGTATCCTATGTCCTATTCCAGGTCATGGTCAACCCGTGTGCCCATCCTCTCCTCTCTAGAGTAAGGAACGTAGCGGCGCGGCGGCGGCGGCGGCGCGGCGCCGGCGCGGCGTCTAACGGTTCGCGTATTGCAATTCGTGATAACTTCGAAATTAAATGTCCGATTCGAATGAATTAAACAGTATTTTACTGCTACATACATACCTACCTTGATGTTAAAACTATTTATTTGAATAAGAAATAGTATTATGTTGATAAAACTCCTTCGCCAATAATGCATTAATTTCGAACAAATTTGATTACCATAAAAAAAGGTTATAGTGAGTCAATCTTAAAAGATAGACATTATGCTATCGCGGACTTTTTTTTTAGAACTTTTAAAGAGGAACAATTCCATGATATATGATATTCGCGTAACTGAAACCGTGTACGCAGCGCACGCAACGGAAGCGCTCAAAAAGGAATAATTTTTCCCGTTTTGGCAACACTTTCCATTTATGCTCCGCTCCTATTGGTCGTAGCGTGATGTTAAATAGCCTATAACCTTCCTCGATGAATGGACTATCCAACGCCTTCAACACCCTGCCCTGGAGTTGCATAAGGGAGGCACTCCGGTACCACCGGATGCCGACCTACCTCTGTCGTGTAGTCGAGGCCTATTTGACGGACAGGGCCGTAATCTACCCCGGTCATCAGGGAATGTAGAACCGGGGAGAGATGTCGTGCGGTATCCCACAGGGATCGGTCCTGGGGCCGCATCTGTGGGACATCGGATACGACTGGGTGCTGCACGCCGACCTCCCTAGCGTGTCGTCAGCCTAGTAAACTACGCTGACGACACGCTGGTCCTGGCGCAGGGGAGGTCGCACCAGGCGGCGGCCGATCTAGCGACACGCGGGGTTGCGACAATCGTCGATAGAATCCGGCAGCTGGGACTCGAGGTGGCCTTGCACAAGTCCGAGGTCATGTGTTTTCATGGCCCTCGGAACGCGCCACCGTCGGGTTCCCAAATTACGGTAGGAGGGGTTCACATCGGCGTCGAGTCGACGATGAAGTACCTAGGACTCGTCCTCGACAGCCGGTGGAACTTCGTGGAGCATTTCCGACGTTTGGCTCCCAGGCTGGAACGGGCTGGGGCCGCCTTGAGGCGGCTCCTGCCCAATCTAGGGGGTCCAAACGCCTCCTGGCGGGGGCTCTACACGGGGATCGTGCGGTCCATGGCCCTTTACGGGTCACCGGTGTGGGCGCGTTCCCTTAGGCTGCGGCCAGCTTGCCGGTTGAATGCGTCCCAAAGGGTCATGGCCATTCGGCTGGCCCGAGGATACCGCACGGTCTCCCGTGAGGCGGCGAGCCTCCTTGCCGGATTACCGCCATGGGATCTAGAGGCGAAAGTCCTCGCCCACATTTGGGAGCGGCGCGAGGAGGTGAAGCGCCGGGGCGTAACTCCGCTGCCGCGAGAAATCGCGGCACAGCGGTCAGAGCTCAGTGCTGGGCACGCCACAATTGCGGCGATAAGTCCCCTCTTTGAGGAGTGGCTAGAGAGGCGCCACGGCGTCCTCACCTTCCGCCTGACACAGGTCCTCACCGGACATTGCAGTTTCGGGAGGTTCCTGTGTAGGATTTGGCGGGAGGAAACGCCCGGGTGTTACACGGTGATGCATACGGTGGAGGTATGCCCTGCTAGGGCGGAGCACCGCCTTATCCTCGTGGAGGCGATTGGCGGCAGTGACCTCTCGCGTCCGGCCCTGGTCCAGGCCATGGTACGGAGCGAGAGGACATGGGAAGCCGTCACCTCCTTCTGCGAAGCAGTAATGCTCGCGAAGGAGGATGCGGAACGCGTGATGAAGAGGCAAAGTTTGCGCCCTCACGCCCCTCACCGCCGCCGCTGGAGACGCCCTGGGCGTCGGGAATCCCAGGCGGATTCCCGGCTACCATAGGCGCGGGCTTGCGGACGGCGAGCAATGGGTAGCTCGCCGTCCGATAAGGACCAGGCCCGGGTCGATGGTTAATCGCGTTCCACGCGCGCCTCAAAGAGATGTCAGCATACTCGTAATTGGCGGGGTTCGGTAGGACCGATGCCTGCCAGGGTTGCGGGAAAGTCCGAAAGAGATACCGGGACTTTGGCAACAGGCAACTGAAGGAACACGGGTGGGCGTTAGTCAGTAAAAGTCTGATACGCCCTTCCGCTCCGCCCAGAGCGGGAGAAGACATTGGAAGACTACGCAACCTCAAAAAAAACAAAGGCACTGAATCATTAAAAGTTTATTCATTGACGAAATACCACAATTCCAATAATATTTAATCACTCGCATTTAAAGCTATGTAGCTCCTTTCGTACTAACGATCGAGAGAAGTCTTCAGAATAAGAAATATTCTTCTTGATGAGATCTTTCCATTGGTATCTAACTTAACGCTATTGGAAACACCCATTCTCCTTTATTTGCTATAATTATTTTTCATTTTCAATGTCGTTTTCCATAATATTTATTCATATAACCCAAACAAATTAAGTGGGCGTGTGTGTATATAATAGTATGATTAATACGTTTAGTAAGAGTCTTTACAATTGAGATGCTTCATATATCCTGCTATTTATTACGATTTAATTTGAAAAATGTTTTTACGTTGATTTTTTGAGAAAATGTTAGTGTTTACAATACAGTGATGATAACAAATAAATAATGATAATATTAATACTTACTGAAATATAAAAGTCCAACCTTTTTTTGCGTCCTGGAACTGTGATTTTTGCAATTTTTTAAACGAGCACTGATGCATGTTTATTGTCGGAGTGTTCGAATGCTACTAAATGAAAACGAGACCAAAATGTTCAAGTGGGTCCTCTTTGGTGAGGACACTTTTTGTCGCTGATTGCGTACCTTTTTTTTTTCTTTTCGATTTTGGGATATCGTCAAATGACGTCTCCCGCTCTGGGCGGAGCGGGAGGGCGTGTCAGACTTTTACTGACTTGAAACCCACCCGTGTTCCTTCAGTTGCCTGTTGCCAAGGGTTCCGGTAACCCTTTCGGACTTTCACGCAACTGATGGTGTATCTAGTTCTTTATTAGTGATCAATGACATAACATAATTATTCTACCACAAATACAATTAGTGGTTTTATATTTCAGGGTATTGCATTCCAAAGTAAAAAGTGTGCGATGTGCCGCGCAGATATACCACCTACTTACTTGGATAATCCAATATTACTGGGGATATTACCTGTTGAACAAGTAAACATTAATCCCACCGAAGAACTATACCAGTGGTTCTATGAGGGTAGGAATGGTATGTATAACAGTGATTTATTACTTTCAATGTCAAGTACTACTGCTGCTACTAAATTAACATCATTGACAGCTTACAAAATCGCACAAATGATGTGGTAACAGTTTGACGTGAAATGGGGAAAGGGCTAAATCCTATTTTGTGATTTGCTTTAAAAGTCACTGCATTAACGAAATTTGAACGCTGCCGCTGGTGTACAGTTCATAACGTTATGTATGGATTACTATTCATCCTCAAACCAACAAAAAAAAGGATTCATCAAATTCATAGCGACTTTACGGGCTTGCCTATTCGAGATTTATTTTTAAAACTTTTACAATACCATAGCCAGTCATACCTAATTACTGTAACCGATAGTTTGAATATCAAAACGCCAGCACTTGTTTTTATAATAATAAGTATTCGCTTGCGATTTTTTTAGGATGGTGGAAATATGATGAACGTAGTAACTTTGAATTAGAAAGTGCTTTCAATGCTGGAGATCCTGATTGTACACTGCTGCTTGCTGGAACTTTATACAACATAGATTTTCAAAGCATGGCACAGGTGAGGCGAAGCGACCAAACTCGGCGTCGTCGAGTGCGACGAGATACGCCAATGTTCCCGTCCAAAGGTATACCCACATTTCGCTAGTTATGTTTAAATCCCATGTTTTACAAGCCCGTTGCTATTTACCGGAGACAACTCCAGGTTCCAGGCTACTACTGCAAAATGGCTGATGCTAAAGTCCAATAACACGAATCGAACCCATCATAAAAATAAAACGGGAAAATTGACGTTTTTCTAGCTGACTTTACCTACCATTTTTTCAAATGTTGTGAATGCAGTTAGCAATTACTCAAAATGTTAAGGATAGTCTCCTATGAACGTTTTGATGTAGCTGCAGCGGTAAAGGTACCCGCCATTACTGCCCCGTGTTAAAATACCATCCTGTGTAAGGTGATATTTACCTACCTACATTTAACCTTAGATTTTTTTTTTCCTAGGAATAGCTGGAATAAAGACTGACGATACTACTGGAAGACAAGTTAAAAGCGATGATGAGGAATCGCCTGATGTTGTACATGTACCAACTGAAGATGAAATCATAGAAATTAGTGATGATGAAACGAATGTTCACATTGAGCCGGTTCTTACTCATCAAGAAGATGTCAGTCACGTAATTGATAGAATTAGGTAAGTGAATCCATACTTATTTAATATACTTAATAATATATGGTGCTAAGCAAAAATAAAAAAAGTCAGAAAGTACGCTATGGGTTGCGAGTTGTGACGAAGTGGGTCGGCGGCCGAAATTTCACGCGTACCAAGTCGCGGCAGAAACAAGTAAATAATAAAAATACCAGCAGTTTTGTTCCAGTTCCCACTGCAGGGCAAAGGTGAATTCGCGAATTTCAGACTTATTAACTTGCCAGCAACCTAATTGATCGATCTGGTCGCCGCCCGTCCTACCTACCTACACAACACATGAATAAATTCACATAGCCTGTGATGCAACTTTCCCTAATTCCCTTCATACTTTTCCTGGCTTAGGAAATCGAAATCGTATCTCATAAGGCGGAGATATCCAGTAGCCCCCTTTTTGCCCCAATTTGGAGAAACCAACTAATTCGTAAAACCTGTACAACAAATTTCGTCCAGATTTGTTGTAAAAAAATACGAAATACGAGTATGTACAAACTGACACGAAAGAAAATTTTGCTTGACTTGAAGCAGAGACGTTTCTCTCGTTATGCTCCCTCGGTCAATTATTAGTCATATTTAATTCAATTTGTGATTTCAGATCTGTAAATCTTCAGGAGCCAAATGTTTCGCGAAATCTCAATCAAGAAGAGACCTGATATGACGTAGATTTAAAAATATATTGTTTTATTTTTACATGGTCAAATGGTTTTGTATTGTATGTTGATACCCAAAATTATATTTATTGTTATTGATTTTTTTTTTTAAACATGCACGAAAATTGTATATTTACGAACCCACGCTAGCCATGCTAACTACTGTGCGATTCAATCAATTTGGTCCAATAGTTTTGCTCAAATAAATTAATGATAAATCACGAAAAATCTGCGACAGCTGAAAGTGAGTATAAAATACATACTGAATAAACAATTAAACAGTGTGAAATAAAAAATCTGCTGTTCCCTACATTTATGTATGCATAGCTCGCCAAAATGTACCAACATTAATTGTTTTTAGTAAAAACTACCTACAAAACAGATGACCTAAAATAATTGTACTATGGAAACATAAGCACAAAATAATAACTGCTGCTTGTCGCAATGTTAGAACTGTAACAAATTGGCTATGGCCATACTGGCAGGAAACTTACTTGAATAAGTAACTAGGTAGGTTGATCATCAGTTGTGATGTGAAGTTTTAGTTAACTGAAATCAATTTGATATAATTGAATTACATCTACACAGCAGGATTACAAAGAAAACATGTTATTGTTAACTAACAAACTTTTTAATGAATATTAACTGCTATACCTATATTAAATTCACAACATTTTATGAAAATCACCATGGTCGTACAGGACTCTGACTAGCATGTGTTAAAATCCATGTATTTAATGGTTTAGGTTTCATTGCCATCTGTTTATGACGGGGTGATTTAGGACAAATGACATACAACCTTTCATCTCTAACAACAAAATAACATGATTTGCATCGCCGTCGCACTCGACCCTTTACTTTAAAACCACAAATAGAATTAATCATAGGAAGCGAAGGCTGTAACAATCTCTCTCTTGCAAATTGTTGAAATGTACTCAGCATCGACAATTGTACAACACTGGCTGGGAAATTTCTAACAGATGATATTGTTTTCACGGCGGACATTATTCTTTGCATTTTCCTGTAAAAATCAATAACAACATTTGTAGAATCCTAAAAGTAAAACATCATAGAATTCATTGTACATTAAATTTGACCATAATACTAGAATGTAAAGAATTACTTAAGTAAAAATACCTGGTTCAGGCTTAGAGTATTTATCCCACGTGTTATATTTTCTAAGGGTTAAATGAAAATATACTATTTTGTAATCCTCAATAATTTTTTTAGGTTAGATTACTCTGTAATCGAACCAACAACCCACCCAACCAATTTGAACCACTACAACTTGACATGACAGTGTGCATGACAGTGACACAGGGACTGACAAGACAGGGAACCTCCATGAAGTTGCCCACAGAACATTAGTACTCGGAGTTAGCCGCACGATTTCATTATTATGAACTTTAGTTAAGGTGGATGCGATTGATTGATGTGTGATTGAGTGATTTCATGAAATCTCGACATTTGAGACTTTCATGAACTTAGAGAGTTGTATTGCTGATTCTAATGTTTATAATTCTGTAAATCCATATTTGTTACGTGCGCAAATCATATTTAGATCAACATACAACCTGATACTGACCTGCAAATTGCGGGCTACCTTAGCGCATCCCCCTTAATGCTAATCGTTAGAGAGGGTTAGAGAGAAAAGAAAAATCGTTAGAGAGTAATTAGTTTTTATGTAAAAACAATTTTAATTTTTCGTGTGTAGTTGGCCCCCCTTCCCGCAAAAATGGACTTAAGATATAATTTTATTTTTTTAATCGTTTGCGAATCGTTAGATAGCGATTGAAAGTTACACAAAATCGTTAGAGAGTAATATTTTATTTGATATTAAATCATTTCTAAGAGCGTGACGTTAGCCCACCTCTGTGAATTTTTCCCCTGATTTAATTATTCTCAACTTTTGTTAATGCTAATCGTTAGAGAATCTTTAGACAGAGAGTTAGAGAGTAATTAGTTTTATTTTAATTACTTTTGTGAAATTGGCTCCCATTCCCGCAAAAATGGACTTAGACGTAATTTTTTTTTTAAATATAGTTTGAATATAGTTAGGGATTGAGAGTTTAAAAAAAATCATTAGAGAGTTAATATTTTAATTGATATTAAATTATTTCTGAAAACTACTAGACGTATTTTTACGCGTATGACCTGAGCAAGTTAAAGTTTGGAAACGTGCCGCCTCGATACCATAGGGGAGGGAGGAGAGGGGGGAAGGGTTAGTAGATCCCCCCACTTCCCCTGCCGGAGATACAAAGTTTTTTTTTTAATGATTTTTAAATATGGCACATCTCATATGCTGGGCCCATGCCAACGGATTATCGCGATAATAAACGTTAACGGTTGGTGTACCACACCACAACTTACCTCAAGAATTTGTCAATGGCATTCACATTGGCGTTTAACGTTGGGTGATAACTCTGGTGGCGGTATTTTAGGCAGATCAAAGAGATTTACGGCGAGAATTATTGCATTGAATGAAGCGGCAAGACTTAGGTTTCTCATTGTACACCGTGAGCGCGAGTAGTACCGTTAAGTAGTACTACTGATACGATACATGATGCAGAGGGACGATAATAGATAAGAGTGGTAAAGTTGTGTATTTGATCAACGATCATTTAACTGTGATATCAATAAGAATACGAAATATTGTTGGTAGTTTCAATTTGATTCGGTACTTATAGTGCATCATTTATGCTCAAAACACACAAAAGGTGGGTGCTTGTCGGGAGCTGGTCGGGTCGTTTTTAACCCACTGACGTGACTTGGTCAGAGTCAGGAGGCAGTTGGTTCCTTATTACGATGCCCTTTTCCAATCGAGCGCGCGTAAGGATTCTGTGCCGATCCTGGCTCACACTGTTATAAGCGTGGTGAGTAGTCCACTTATTGTCTAACTCGGCACATATTTTGGGCCGTATTGTGTTAGAATATCCCGGCAGTTTTGGCGAGGATAGATAAGTTATAAATTTTTTTAAGCATTTAACTACTTCGTCTGAAACGGCAGCTTTCCGTGGCATTTTGATACAGTAGGTACGGGACACAATACAAGTAGCACTCGGGCGGGCTGTTGCTCAGCACTGATGCTTTATTCAAGAGCGCGAGCCAGCGGCTTGGGGCGCATGGTGCGGGGCGCTGCACGGTACCGCCTGCGCAGGTAGACGCCGTGCAGCACTACAAACATACATTATTTGCTTGTTACACAACATCTCCCAACCTTATTTCGAAAGATTCATGAGATACAATAGTAATAGCAGGATTCAATACATAATTATAATGCTAAATTACTTAACCGTCTGGCCACGGGACATTCCACTGCAGTGAATTTTCACGCGGTGCGAACAGCGAGGCGTCTTGTGACTAAAACAAATGAATAAAAATCGGCCTAGTGCGTGTCGTACTACGCACAATGAAGGGTTCCGTAGTTGAAATACTTGTTCTTCCATAGCGTCCTGCTGTGATAGTTTTCCTTTTAACTTCATTGCTTTATACATACTACTACCGTGAACTTTTTCACATGTCCAAAGCCAACCATTTAGCTGGCAAGGGGGGAACACTTGACTGTAACAAAAATTAGCACTTTAAAGCTTAATATTTCGCAAACGGATCCCTGAATCCAAAAATGGTTTGTTACCTCAAAACTTTCGACTGGGCAAACCGATTTTGATGATTCTTTTTTATTTGAAAGCTGGTGCTTCCCGTGTGGTCCCATATAAATTTTATTAACTTTGCTCTAGTAGTTTTTGAGTTAACTTCAATAATTACGTATTTTTTCCCACTTAATCTATGTAGATGATATCATATTTGACTCCGTCATTGTTATTTACATAGGAGGTAGTGGTATTCGAATTTGAGTGGGGTAGGTACTACAATTAAAAAGTGAAAAATAAAAACTTTTTGCAAAAAAATAACCACAAAAAGAGTGAAAAATAACTTTAATTTTGGAAGTCAGTGGCAAAATATGATAATTAAAAAGCAAAGACAATGACTTCCAAAATTAAAATTATTTTTCACTTTTTTTGTGTTTTTTTTGGAAGTTGGTTGTTTTTTTTATGTAAAAAGGTTTTATCACAAACAAACTCACAATATTTTTAAATGACCTTTCCAACGACAGCTCAAACAATAGAAAAAAAAAGTTTCCACAGAAAAGTTGTAATTTGGTAATTTATTGTGACCTAAACATGGGACGTGTAACGTAAATAAATACATATTGAATATTGGGGCCACTTTTGGGGGACAATACAGAAAAAAAAATACCGTGTGCATGTGCAATGATATTAACCATGTGAGTATGACATATCAAATGGAAAGGTTGGTAGTGAGAATCTTAATTTTTTTTACTTTGAACTTATGAGTAATTTACTTTTACTTTACGACAGCGAAGATAGGAAAGTATACAGGGAGCCTAAGGGCTCGTGCAAACAGGTGCGATATCGCGAGCGCGACAGGCAGCGCTACTGTTGTCGCGCCCGCAATATCGCGCCTGTTTGTGGGAGCCTTAACATGAGCTGCCATTTCTCGCCACTGTCACTCAGTGCGTCTCTCTGTCATCCTACACAGGGCATTACTGCTAGTAGTATTATATGCTAAAGGGATACGACAAGACAAACAACAAAATTTCAGGTCGTGGTAGATACATGGTGAATACTCACTCCTACGAGATAAGTTCATAAAAGTTAACACGCTGAATTCAGTTTTTCTTTATAGAGATAGGTAAGTACTTATTCAAATTAAGTGGTTGACAAATTATTATTCAATTGATAAATTCTCGATGTAAGTTGTGGCTACACCAACGGTTAACGTCTATTATCGCGATAATCCGTTAGTGTGGGCCCAGCATATGAGAAAGGTCATATTTAAAAATCATTCAAAAAACTTTGTATCTCCGGCAGGGGGGAGTGGAGGGATCTACTAACGTTTCTCTCTCTCCTCCCTCCCCTATCGAGGCGGCACGTTTCTAAACTTTAACTTGCTCAGGTCCTAGGGTAAAACGCGTTCTCAGAAATAATTTAATATCAATTAAAATATTAACTCTCTAATGATTTTTTTTAACTTTCAATCTCTCTCTAACGATTCTCAAACTATATTTAAAAAAAATTACATCTAAGTCCATTTTTGCGCGAATGGGGGCCAATTTCACAATAGTAATTAAAATCGTTGATAAATAAAACTAATTATTCTCTAACGATTTTTCTTTTCTCTCTAACTCTCTCTAACGATAAGCATTAACAAAAGTTGAGAATAATTAAATTGGGAGCAAAATTCACAAAGGTGGGCTAACGTCACGCTCTTAGAAATGATTTAATATCAAATAAAATATTAACTCTCTAACGATTTTGTGTAACTCTCAATCTTTATCTAATGATTAGCAAACGATTAAAAAAATAAAATTACGTCTAAATCCATTTTTGCGGGAAGGGGGGCCAACTTCACACGACAAATTAAAATTGTTTTTACATAAAAACTAATTACTCTCTAACGATTTTTCTTTTCTCTCTAACCCTCTCTAACGATTCTCTAACGATTATCATTAACAAAAGCTCATAATAATGAAATCGTGCGGCTAACTTCACCGAGGTACTTTACCGACGCGGAATTTTCTTTTAACAGGTGCTGTAATAGTTGTACTTACTAATTCCATGGGTTAGGCGCGTGTTAGGCGTTTGGGTCTATTGACAGACTTGTCAGTGATTGAGCAGGGCGAATCCAGAGGGGTTTAAATTTTAATACTAGTGTTTGACATGATTAAGTAATATTTTATTTTATTTAACAGCTAAGTAGCAGTAGCCTGTTGAACCTTCCGTTTGATTTGCTCAAAAAGCGACGAAGTATCTACCTATTAGAAAATCTTACTTTGTGGACCTTTACGTACTCTATACCTCAACATCTGATATCTGTAACACCCAGATATCTTCAAGATGCAATGTTTCTATCTTTAGCGGTATCCTATGTATGTGCATTATGTGACAGTCAGACAGTTCCAGAACTGCTTGAGTTTGACTCGGTAAAGGTAAATCCACAACCAGGAAAAACCGCCAAGCAAAAGAGACACCGCGCCGTTTTGAATTAGTACTTGCGTTCATATACTTACCTACGTTTTCAGCAAAACATCGTATAGCAACTATCATGATGGCATAAGAACCCATTATTGAGTGTGCAAGTAATCCCACTTGCATACTCAATAATGGGTCCTCGGAAACTGTCGCTAGCACATAGTGACGTAGTGACAAGGGGGTAACATGTCCTAAGGTACTTGAGGAGTGGA